>CM048845.1:705000-1305000 GCA_026545225.1 Cornus controversa | reverse complement strand
TATCCTTCCATTACATTGAATCTAACCTAGCACTACACACACATCCACAGACATATATATATATCATATATATATAATGTATATCTATATATATATAATGTGCATATATATCTTCTCTTCCCTTCACAAAAATATAATAGACTTTATCTCTGGTTGTTTGACTTCCGTATTGAGATCTATAGTATATTACTTTCCTGGGTCCTGAGAGATAATGGGTTTTATGTTTGTTTTCTTTTGGACGTCTTGGGATATTTACTTGACATTGGGATTATGATGGCGTCTACTTTCTTCGCAGGATTCAAGCATATCTATATATATATATATTTTTTATTTCTTTATTTTTTAAGTGTATCCTTTTTTACAATATTATAATGTACTTTATCACGGGTCTCGTGATTTTGTGGTTCTTAATCCTTCCTCTCTCTCTCTCTCGGTTTCCTTTTCCGGGTTGGGGTTTCCCAGATTTTATCTTCTCGTATCATTATTCACATATACGTTTAAGTTGGATGATTCTGGTGTTTTCCAAATGTATATATCATTTGGGTGATCATGGTTTGAGTTTTTTTTCATTGATTTTGCCTCCGCTATTGTGTTTGTGAACTTGGATGATTTCGGTTTTCTGATTCTTTTTTGATCCTTTGTTTGTTTGCTGTTGAAGGTATGCATGTCCATTGCCTTTATTTATTTTTAGGGTTCTTAAATAAAAATTTTATGTTGTTTGATTATTGTTACCATGCCATACTTGGTGTCTCTTAGAAACCATTATTCAACGATTTGTTGCTTTTTCTTCCTTTAGCTATGGCATTGCTTACCAGTATCTATACGCCAGTAATTTAGAGTTAGGCTCATTTTTCTGAATTAGATTATGTAGGGGGAATTGGAAATCACGCTCTTAAAGTAGTATGCAAATTTTGATTATTGCTGGTGATAATATTGTGGGGGTTGGTGCAAGGTTCTTGTGGCCAACTTTAAACAATTGGGATTGAGGCTTTATGCATTTGAATGAATGTTGGTATTGCAAAATGTGTAATTTTCAGTTTGGAATTAGCAATTAAGTTAGGGAAGGGCTATTGTACCTTTGTTGCATTGTAGTGTTGTGGCGATTCCTTGATTTGGCAGTTGAGGGAATTCGGTACCTTTCTAATTGTAGATATGCACATTGAGTTGTTAAAGAATCATTGATTAATATCTGGTACTTAAAATTCTTTTATATCTGGATATCAAATAGATTTTTCCTTTTGTTTTCTTCACTCAATTAGCATCTCTCCCTTGATTGTTAAGAAAAAATAACTTTGCAACTGCCCTGAGGATCATTGAAAGAACAACCAGTACTGTGGAGATTGTTCTTGCTTTATATTGGCCCTATTAGTTTTCAGGATATACCTCAAGTAGAGAGTAGTAAGTAATTAGGCTCTCGAATATTCAGCCTCAGAAAGTTTCTACTTGGACTCTGGCTGTGCAATAGGGAAACTTGTTTGTAGCTAAAGGAATTTGGTTTGGTTGAAAGCATATGAATTTTTCAGAGAAGTATTCTTGTTTGATATCCATGGACAAGTATAGGTATTGGAAGAATCGTGGAAAAAAGGAATATATGATCTAGAATGAGTGAACACTTGTATTTTTGTTTTAACTAGAAAATAATTTGTTTTCTTTTTCTATATCATTATCACACAAGAAAAATAAATCAAATAAAAACCAATTTATTAGATATAGCAGGCCTACTTGTTGATAGGTTGGGAATCTCTGAGAGGGGTTATTTTATTCTAGAAATCGGTTGAATTACTAGGGTGTAATTTTGTATTCTACTCATACAAAGTATAATTTTAATTAAAAATGTTTTTTCTTCTATTCCCCTTTTACTTTGATATTCTCGTTTTTCTTTTGGATAGAGGATTATAATTTTCTGAAATAGATTTTGTATTGTGTGTCCTGAGAAGTGCCATAAAGAGTGTTTTACAAGTAATGAAGGTATTATAAGGAAATTAGGAATCCAAAACATACTTAAATTATCTGATTCCAACCTCTCCATATTTTGGTGTTGCACCTAGTTCTGGGACTGTGGAGATTTATTTTTCAAGCATTATGAGTACGAATATTTGCTAGGAGCTCCTTACTGGAAACAAAAAATAAAAAAATTGCCAGGAGCTGTTAATTTTTTTCTTCTGGATAGAGCTTATTGCATGGCAGTTGAAACACTTAAAAGGTACAGATTATCACATTATATTTCCATGTTGAATGCTCATTATGGTCTCTTGGCCTTTTTGCAGTCTTTCTCTCTCTTACTGGATCCTCTTATTGTATTATCGTTGTTGTTTTTCATAGGCTTTTTGAAATAATGAAATTCCAATTTGCTATGCTTTATACCATTGGTACAGGGTTTTATAATCTTGTTTTTATGGCTACATATGATGGGACAGAACTGCAATCAGAATAATAAATTAAGTGCATGTTTATGACTATTGGTTATTGTCGTAAATTTTCAGATGGAAGTGCAAAATCCTGAACATGAGAGCAGAATTGAGATATGTGGAGATATGCCAGTTGTAGAAAAGAACTTTGGTGGGAGTAAGATTTGTGGGGGTGCAGCTTGTGGATTCTCAGATGCTAAAACCAGTTCTAAGGATGCAAAAGAACGTTTAGCATCCATGAGGAAACTTTTGATGGCAGTTGTACTTTGCATCATATTTATGAGTGTTGAAGTTGTTGGAGGTATTGAAGCCAATAGTCTTGCAATTTTGACCGATGCAGCTCATTTATTGTCAGATGTTGCAGCTTTTGCAATCTCTTTGTTCTCACTGTGGGCATCGGGATGGGAAGCGACTCCACGCCAGTCATATGGTTTCTTCAGGATTGAAATACTAGGGGCATTAGTTTCCATTCAGATGATATGGCTTCTTGCTGGGATCCTTGTTTATGAAGCCATTGCTAGAATTATCCACAATACAGGTGAAGTAAAGGGCTTTCTCATGTTTGTTGTTTCTGCTTTTGGTTTAGTTGTTAATGTTGTTATGGCTCTCTTGTTGGGTCACGATCATAGTCACGGCCATGGTCATGATCATAGTCACGGCCATGGTCACGATCATGGACATGATGGTCATGATAATAGCCATGAGAACATTGATAATATACGCAGCCATGGAGTAAGCATCACCACTCACCATCACCATCACCATCACGAAAGGCACTCCAATCATGAGGACCACCATCATGATCACAAAGATCACGCTGTGCCTCTGCTGAATACTCGTTCTGAAGCGGAGAATGAATCGAAAGGTGTTAAACAAAAGAAGCAACGGAA
Organism: Cornus controversa; assembly: GCA_026545225.1. Classification (NCBI taxonomy): domain Eukaryota; kingdom Viridiplantae; phylum Streptophyta; class Magnoliopsida; order Cornales; family Cornaceae; genus Cornus; species Cornus controversa. The sequence goes on along the minus strand of CM048845.1, from coordinate 1,301,702 downwards.
TATAAATATTCAGGGAGCTTATCTTCATGTGCTAGGGGATTCCATCCAGAGTATAGGGGTGATGATTGGTGGGGCAATTATATGGTATAAACCTGAGTGGAAGATTATTGATTTGATATGCACTCTCATATTTTCCTTGATTGTGCTGGGAACAACCATCAATATGCTGCGGAACATTTTGGAGGTTCTGATGGAGAGTACACCCAGAGAGATTGATGCAACAAGGCTTGAAAAAGGTCTGTGTGAGATGGATGAGGTGGTGGCAGTACATGAACTGCACATATGGGCAATAACTGTAGGGAAAGTGTTGTTAGCATGCCATGTCAAAATCAAGCCTGATGCTGATGCTGACATGGTGCTAGACAAGGTTATCGATTATATCAGGAGGAAATATAACATCAGTCATGTAACTATCCAGATAGAGAGAGAGTAGATCTCAAGAGCAGAGGAGGTGCCTTGGGGAACAGTGTGCATGCTGGGGGTTGTAGTTGGGTGGGCGGAGGTTGTGCTTCTTTCAAACCTATCAATTCTTTATGGTAAAAATATAATTTTATCTGGTCATTTGGTTAGATTTATGTTCCTTTTTTTTTTCGGATTTTCTATAATGAAGATTATTCTTATTATATATGTGCTTGCCTCTTTATCACTTTTCATCTCTGCTTGTTCATACTGTTAGTAGATGCAAACAGTGTTGCTATAATCAGATCTTTTCTTAAAAACCTCTCGGTGGGTGACGCTAAGGTGGGGGCATTAAGGCTGTTGAATGCTGATTTTCTAGTGGAAGAAACTGTTGTGGAAGAAACCATTGTGCGGCATATGTGTGATGTATATACTTGAGTAGTAGTAGACTAGTAGTAGTGTCACTGCTGTTTGTAATGGTTGAAGCTCACCTTACAGCCAATTCCTGTCTCGCGAGTTTCAAAAATTTTCTTTCTGTGGGTTGAGGTAAAATCTTGGGGAATATATTAGCTAGAAGGCCTAGAAAGAGATTACTTACTATTACATTTTCATCAATCTTTTATGCTTCAGAAAAAAAAGAACTAGCATTCATGAAAACATTTCACAAACTTAATTTTTGTAGAATTCGACGAGTGAAAAATTGTAGGCACAACATATCACTTTTATGGTGGAGAATCCTGCTTCTTTTGCCAAAGTTCCGAATTCGTTCTCTGTCCTCTCCTTTCCCCCCGGGTTCATATTCATCATGAACAAATCAAATTGCAGCATACTTCTAACAGAAGCTCTACTTTCAGGGGCTTCTGGAACCACCAAATCAACAACAATCACTTTCCCATGCTCTGGTAAGGCCTCACAGCAATTTTTCAGCAACTTCAGGCAATGTTCATAATCCCAACTGTGTAGTATCCACTGTTTCATCCAAATTCCTCTTTCAGTACTAGTACAAATACATCTCCTCTGAAAATCTAGCTAGCTGCATGTCCAATATTATATGAAACTACTAATATATATATATATATATATATATATATATGCCAGAGCTTCTATAATTCTTCTATTGACATGCATTTTAGTCTTCCTAATTGCACTATTCATGCAAATGGAAACCAACTATTATGGAAGAAACTGCCTAATTAATTGAAAGTAGATGAGTTATGCATGTTAAAGTGGAACCAACCTTCATGAAAATAGCGTCTCCTTTTGGAATGCTTAAAAACATATCTCCTGAAACATGCTCAATACCTGCAACAATATATACAGTGAATTATATATATATATATATATTCAGTAATTAATTAATTAAGAGGGTTATTTATGTATTAAAATCAAATTATGCACAGTATTCTACTACTTCAAGACTTATGCCAGAGGAGAAGAAAGAGAAAGGGATGCCTATCTCTTGGTATTTATTTCCGATCTGTGGCTTGAGAAAAAAGAAGTCTGCATAGACATATTAGAAAATTCATATATATATATATAGATATATATATATATACCAGTCGGGTAGGAAGGTGAGTTTTGTATAACCGGAGCCAAATCGAAATTGATGCCCTTGATTGTAGGATGCTTGGAAACAATCATATCAAGGATAGTACCATCACCTCCACCCACATCCACCATTGATTTCAAGCCTTGAAAGCCCTTGTATGTCTCCAAAATCTTCTTCATGAACATTGAATTGTAGTCTCTCATGGAAGCTTTGAAAAGCCCGAGATACCTAGCATCCTTGGAAATGTACTCAAACGAGTTCATCCCATAGGCCCTGTTAAATGGAAGTCCCCCTTCCAAAACCGCATCTTTGGTGTGATACATGCATCATGATGATGATGATAATGATAATGATAATGATAATGATGCATGATGATGACATGATTTATATGGTATAGTATATCTTAGTAATTATTACGTACCACATGTCAATTATAACCTTGTCCTGGATGACACCAAATAATGGGGCTAATGATACTCCATCTTGGTTGCGGATGAAGTACCTGGAGACGGGTGCCAAACCATAAAGCCTATGGGCCTCCTCCTTCTCCTGATGATGATGATGATGATCATGATGATGATGATGATGATCATCATCATGGTCATGATCATGGTCATGGTCATGGTGGGAATTATTATTATTAAGAGAGCAAGTGAGGATAGAATAGCTAGCAAGAAGGCGAAGGATCCGATCGAGCACAATAGGAGCTTCCGGGCTGTTGGTGGGAAGGTGAGATGCAATTTCAAAGGGGGAGAGAAGGGCACCTGGGCCAGCTCTCCCTATAATCTCCAGCAAGCCCAGATCTATAGCTGCTTTCAACACCATAGGCAGCACTGATGCACTTGCCAACTGCATGGCATAGTGGCAAACGTTGTCCTCCTCTCCTTCAGGGGAGGCCGAGGCCGAGGCCGAGACCGAGCTTATCATCTGCAGGTTTTCCAAGGAACTATCCATTCATAAATGTCAGACCCCTTGTTACTTTCCTCTCTCAAGCATTGGAGCAAGCGGCTGGGGTGCATGATTGCCTTCATTTATATCTACTAGTCCATCTTGCAAATTAATTAAACAGCACAATTAAGTTGACATTGATTTTTCAAATGAGCACATGAACTCTGACCTTTCCGTCATTCATGGACTGATATAAGAAGGTGAAGGAAAAATCAATTTTGAATTTGCTGAACTAGCTGGACTTGTACATTTAATACCTAGGTACTTGTGTATATACTGATATTATTTAGGGTAAATTATATTTACATTTTTGACAAAGACTTGTGCCTAAGTGTATCTCTTCTTCTTTCAAAGTAAATGGTAGAGGATCAAAAGTCAGAGTTTCTTATATTTTTTGGACCGATGTGATTTTTCATAATTGTAGCTAATCTAAACAGTCGGTATGGTGCTTGTTAGACTGACCACTTTTATTAGTTTTTAATTTTTTATAGTGATTTAAAAAATTGGCATTATTGCTTATTATGATTTTTTCCCCCTTCTACTACCGGTTTCTTTATGAAAAGTCAAAACATTTATTTTATATTCGTATGGTCATCACAAAATATCTAGAGAACAAAAAAGAATTAAAATTCAATTGCAAGTGTTAAGAATTTTAATCAAATGACAACCACAAGAAAAGATGATATATTAGGTGTGGGCGCATCACAAAATATCTGCTTGAACCACCTATAATAAGGATACATCTCATTAACTGATTTATGCGCCATATAACCAAACCTATTATATAACTTATATTCCAAAAAGATTTTCTTCTCCTATCAAAGTCTCTCTCCTTATTTGTCGAAAGCTGACAATCATACAATTCCCAAAATCAACATCGACCTCACAATCCTCCAAAAATCCCTTCCAACAAATCATTCTCCTTCCCCTCGGAGCCTCTCTTTTTCTTTTCCCTTTTCCATGTACTTATCAAACCATGAACTAGACCACACAATTCGGAATCCAATCTCAAACAAGACACGTAAATTTGTCACTCACCTAGTCTCCCAACAATATTGTGGGAGTTCCTTCTAAGGACAAAATAAATAAATAATGCTTAGCTCCTTAGAAAACCTCCAGATAACCTCAGCCTCATGTATATATTAAAAGTGAGTGTTTATGTGTGCAGGGGTGCACAGGAACCGTAACTGAACCAAATTGAACTGTAAGTGGTATCTATTTCTTTCTCTTTTTCTCACTCACTCACTCAATCTCTCTCTCTCTCTCTCTAAGACTCTATCATCTAGCGAGCATAAGGCATTTCTAACACGACACCACTTCAGTTCAGCTTTCAAATTCCAATCACGGCTTCACCAACTTCATCTCCGAAATCGTAAAGAACTGTAGTTGAACCGTAAGTGGTATATATTTCTCTTTTTTTATTCATACAATCTCTCTCTAAGACTGTACCATCCAGCGAGTATAAGACCTCAAAATTCTTGTACTCAATTTCTAAATATCCACCAAAAAGCATGCCAGAGCTACTCATAAAAGTCCAAAAGTATATAAAGATTGAGGATGTCCTAGATGCACGAAGAGAAAAAGGAGATGGTAATAGAAAGCTGGCCAAGCAAGCGAAGATCAGTCCTTTAAAAACTAGCCAAGGAGGCTGGTAAAAGTTAACCTCAAAAGGTCTCCCTCGAGGGTCTCCCTCAAAAGGTCTCCATCAAAAGGCCTTCCTCAAGAGGTCTTCCTCTAGAGGTCTCCCTCAAAAAGGCCTCCCACAAAAAGGCCTCTCTCAAAAGGCCTCCCTCAAAGGCCGCCCTTAAAAGGCCTCCCTCTAAAGGCCTCACTCAAAGGCCGCCCTCAAAGGGCAAAGACCGTCCTCAAAGGTCGCCCTCAAAAGCCGCGCTCAAAGGCCGCCATCAAAAACTTACCAAGGATGGCCCTCAAAAGCAACCAAGCAGAGTAGTTTTTAACCTGAAAACCTAGTCCTCCGTAAAGTAACTCAGGCGACCAAACCCCTAGGCACCAAGGAACTGGCTCATAATTGGGAGGGCCCTTACAGAGTTATCCAAACTCAACGACAGGGGGCATATTGGTTGGAGACAATGAAGGTAAGGCAGTTGGCCCATCCTTGGAATGCCGAACATCTGAGGAAATACTATCGGTAAGACTTTTTTAAGTTGTATTTACTTTAATAGTTCCAGTTGGAACTTAGTTTAGGATCGAGCCTTAGGATGATAGCTCCAAGGTTTTTCTTGAATAACTCTATATTTGTTACTAAAATATCAATAATAATCATTTTTGTTTCAAAATATATTGTTATAACAAAAACAAAAAGTGAACAAACAGTCCTACAGAGACACATTCCTATAGGGATACACCTCAAATAGAGGGCCTTTAATGAAAAAGGCGGGATGAATTAATTCCGAAAATATTGTCAAGCAACCCTATTGAGATACACCTCAAACAAATGACCTTTAATGAAAAAGGCAGGATGAATTAATTTTGAGGACATTGTCTAACAGCCCTATGGGAGCACATCTCTACGGGGATACAACTCTAACAGAGGGCCTTTAATGAAAAGGCGGGATGAATTAATTTTGAGAACATTGTCAAACAACCCTACGGAGACACAACCCTATAGGGACACCTCTCTAACAGAGGGCCTTTAATGAAAAAGGTGGGATGAATTAATTTCGAGAACATTGTCAAATAACCCTATGAGGGCATATCTCTAACAGAGGGCCTTTAATGAAAAATGTGGGATGAATTAATTCTGATAATTGTAAGACAGTCATACGGGAGTACACCTCTAATAAAGGGCTTTTAATGAAAAAAGTGGGATGAATTAATTCCAAAAATATTGTTAAACAACCCCACATGGACACACCTTTAACAGAGGGCATTTAATAAAAAAGGCGGGATGAATTAATTCTGAAAACATTGTTAAACAACTTCACAGGGGCACACCTCTGCGGAGGGCCTTTAATGAAAAAGGCGGGATGAATTAATTCTGAGAACATTGTTAATCAACGCCACAGGGGCACACCTTTGCAGAGGGCCTTTAATGAAAAAGACGGGATGAATTAATTCTGAGAATATTGTCAAACAAATCCACGGGGACACACCTCTGCAGAGGGCCTTTAATGAAAAAGGCAGGATGAATTAATTCTGAGAGCATTGTCAAACAACCCCACGAGGCACACCTCTGCAGAGGGCCTTTAATGAAAAAAGGCGGGATGAATTAATTTTGAGAACATTGTCAAACAACCCCATGGGGCACACCTCTTTAGATAACTAACATTGATGTCATTCTTGGGATGGATTGGCTATTGTCTTTTCAAGCCAACACTGATTTTTATTAGAGATGGGTGTCGGTGTGCACACCCAAAGCAGATTACTTTTGTTTCGTGGGTGAATCGAGTGATTTCTAAACTTCATCTTTATATGGATTAGGTGGTCGGGGTGACCCTAGCTTCTTTTTAGCTAGTATTTTGGTCGTGGAAGGAGGGGGAACATTTTGGAAGTTTCTCGTCAGTTGTTTGTGATTTTATGGATGTATTTTCAAAGAATTTGATGGAACTGCCTCCTAGGTGGGATGTTTAGTTTGCCATTAACGTCATACCTATTATTGTGCCCATTTTTATGGCACTGTATCACATAACACTAACAAAATTGAAAGAGTTGAAGGTACAATTAGGGGACTTTGGGGCAAAGGGCTTTATACATTCTAGTGCTTCACCTTGGAGAGCACCAGTTCTCTTTACTAAAAAAAAAAGATGGATAATTACAACTATGTATTGATTATCAGAAGTTGAACCTTGCCACAATCAAGAAAAAGTATCATTTGCCAATGATAGATAACTTGTTTGATCAACTCAAAGGGGCGAGATGTTTCTCCAAAATTACCTTAAGGTTGAGGTACTACCAGTTAAGGGTCATAGAGGAAGATGTCTCTAAGACCTCTTTTTGCATTCGGTATAGCCATTACGAGTTCCTTGTGATGCAAATAAACAAACCATGGACATTTATAGACTTGATAAAACATGTATGTGTTCCTTAGAAACACATGCAGATAACCTCGACCTCATGTATATATTGACAGTGAGTGTTTATGTGTGTAGGGGTGCATCGGAACTGTAACCGAACCAAATTGAACTGTAAGTGGTATCTATTTCTCTCTCTCTTTTTCTCACTCTCTAAGACTCTATCATCTAGCGAGCATAAGGCATTTTCAACACGACACCACTTCAGTTCAGCTTTCAAATTCCAATCATAGCTTCACCAACTTTATCTCGAGAATCGTAAAGAACCATAGCTAAACTATAAGTGGTATATATTTCTCTTTCTTTTATTCACTCAATCTCTCTCTAAGAATGTACCATCCAGTGAGTATAAGGCCTTAAAGTTCTTGTACTCAATTTCTAAACATCCACCAGAAAGCATGTCAGAGCTACTCATAAAAGCCCAAAAGTACATGAATGCCAAGGATGCCCTAGATGCAAGGAGGGAAAAAGGAGATGGTAATAGAAAGTCGGCCAAGCAGGCAAAGACCAGTCCTTAAAAAACCAGTCAAGGAGGCTAGTAAAGGCCTCCCTCAAAAGATCTCCCTCAAAGGCCTCCCTCGAGGGCCTCCCTTAAAAGGTCTCCCTCAAAGGGCCTTACTCTAAAGGCCTTCCTCTAAGGATCTTCCTCTAGATGTCTGATTCGTGTGTGAGTGTGACTCAAAAAGTATATCAATTAAAAATTTTCACACTTCGCAATAGAACGAATTCCTTGCAGAATAGGGCTATCGAAAGGGATATCGTACCTTAGGGATTATGGTCTAATGAGTTGGAATACGAAATTAATTCTAATTAAATTTATAAAGAGAAGAAATCTAATTTTTAAACTAATTAAAAAGTAAAATAAAATAAATCAAAGTAAATAGAAAGTGAAGATAATATGAGAGAAATTTAGGGTATTTGACTTCACCACTAACTCCACAATCAATGGTCAATTGAATCAACTTTGGGGAATTACATCATGCATAAGTGGTGTCGGTGGCTACAAGCTCACCTTCATCCGTCAAGAAAATAATATATGATTAAGGCTAAGCCATGGACTATCTTCGATTGGCATGGGTCATCTGCCTAACTACTCTAATCTAGGGTGCAGTATGGTTCATCTTCTCTAGGCATAATCCATCAAAGCTTTTAATGATATATTCAGTGATTACCATTGTGTAATAATCGCTCTCATGATCACAGAAAATAAGAGAGATTGAGTTCAATAATAACAACTAAATATCTAAGATAAGATAAGAAATAATTAAAACTGAATTTACAAGACTTTTATTGCTCAATTCTATAATAAGAATCCTCTAAATTACACAATCTATGCATGTATATAAAGGTCCCCAATAATTAAAACAATCAAACCATTGATGCTTTGTTAGGGCTACATCAAAACCCTAGTGGATGAACTAGCCGCTCATAGTAGAAGAAGAAGCTTCAACTGTTGAGGAAAAAGGCATCATCTTCATGAATTATGCGTATGACTTCGTTCTCCAATGGCTCTGCATGTCTTCTGTTCTGTCCTCAGCCCTCTCAGACTCTCCAATCTCTGTTATCACTCTCAAACTCAGCCTCCAATCCTTCACTTTATGCCCCAAGAGAATACACCAAAGTCCTAATCCAATTAGGAATTAATTAGGGTTTCCCGCAGCACTAATCAGGTGGGTTTTTTCTGCTGACGTTCGACCCAACTTTTGACCCACTAAAAGTCCGATTCACGAAATTTTTGTGAAATACAAAAGTGTGCAAAATTGAATTTCGTTTAATCCTATGTGAAAATTAAGTCGATTTGAGGCTCAAAAATAAGACTTTTGGACTGTTTTTCAAAACGGGATTAAGACTGTATTATGTGCAGCTTTGGGCTTCAAGCCCGAAACCTTCTTAAGCAGCTGTACTTCTCTTGGACCTCTTCCTTGGGCTAATTTGAGTTGAAATAAATAGTTGAATGAATCTCCTTGATGTAGGCTTCCTCTAACCATCTTGCATGTAATCTTTAAAAGCCCAAAATCATGGGTTTAACTGAAATAATCATTAAGGCCCTGCAAATACAGAAAATACTAAAACAAAGTAAAATATAAAATAATCTATTACTAAGAGAATAAAATACATAAGTTAAGAGGCTAGAATGCGTAACATTCAACGCCTATCAATGTCTCCCTCAAAAAGGCCTCCCACAAAAAGGCCTCCCTCAAAAGGCCTTCCTCAAAGGCCTCCCTCCAAAGGCCTCACTCAAAGGCCGCCCTCAAAGGGCAAAGGCCATCTTCAAAGGTCGCCCTCAAAAGCCGCCCTTAAAGGCCGCCATCAAAAGCTAGCTTAGGCCGGCCCTCAAAAGCCAGCCAAAGTCGGTCCCAAAGTTGTCTGTATATAGTTTTTAATACTATTTTAAGCTCTACAATCACCACTCTTCAAGCAAAGCAAAATTTGAAAAAGAATAAGCCAAACAGATTAAGCAGAGGAGTTTTCAACCTGGAAACCTAGTCCTCTATAAAGTAACTCAGGCGACTAAACCCCCAGGCACCAAGGAACTGGCTCATAACTGGGAAGGCACTTACAGAGTTATCCAAACTCAACGACATGTGGCATATTGGTTAGAGACAATGAAGGGGAGGCAGTTGGCCCATCCTTGGAATGCCGAGTATCTGAAGAAATACTATCAATAAGACTTTTTAAGTTGCATTTATTTTAATAGTTCCAGCTGGAACTTAGTTTAGTATCAAGCCTTAGGATGATAGCTCCGAGGTTTTTCTCGAATGACTTTCTATTTGTTTCTAAAATATCAATAACAATCATTTTTGTTTCAAAATATGTTATTATAACTAAAACAAAAAGTGAACCAACAGCCCTACGAGGGCAAATCCCTATAGGGATACACCTCAAATAGAGGGCTTTTAATGAAAATGGCGGGATGAATTAATTTCGAGAACATTTTCAAACAGTCCTATGGGGATATACCTCAAACAAAATAATCCACGTGCCAAGACAGAGACCCAGTAGAATAACTTAGGCCTGAGTCCATTTTTTACTTAGCCTGAAGTTAGAGCCATCCCTCAAGGAGCCGGGCCTAACTAATTCTGTTGGGTCTCTATTCTGGCTTGTGGATTTTTTTCGTTGTTACAAGATTTTTCTCCTTTTTTTTTTCGAGGGGCTAGCCGCCCTTGGGGGGCGTCTTTGGCCTCCGTCAAGGGTTGACCACCCTTGGAGGCCGGCCTCGGTTGCCCTTGGGGGCTGGCCACCGTTGAGGGTGGCATTGGCCGCCCTTAAGGGGTGGCCCTGGGCAGCCCTTGAGGGTTGGTCGCCTTTGAGGGGTGGGTCCAACTTTAGGCTATGCGACTGTTTGTGACTGTTTGAATCCAAACGTTGCTTTATAACCGTTTGCCTTGTAGCCGTTGGGCACATCTATATATAAACCCCCTACACCTTTTTTCTTCAATCACTATGCGTCTTTCTTCTCTATTCACTCTACACTCTTCTTCTCTTTTCACTCTACATTTTTCTTCTTTCCTGGCTTTTGAATTTTATCCTACCTAACTTTAAGAAGTTAAGCTTGATTTGTTGATTTTTTATGGCAGACTACCTCGAGTGCCAAAATATTACTTCTTCGATGACCGCCTAAGATGTGGAGGAGCTGTCCATTCGGTACTCATTTTCTGATGGAGTTGTAGTCTGAGCCACTTCCCCAGCGGATAGAGTTTACTCAATTTACCTTGGGAAGATATATTTTTATGAGGGTGCTTTCGCCTGTGGTCTCTGGTTCCCTATTTCGGTATTCGTGCAGGAACTTCTTTATACACGGACCTCTGCCCTTCTCAGCTTACACCAATTTCTTGGCGCATTATTATGTCTTCTCTTATTTTGTGGAAGTCTTGCGATTTTGATTCCCCGTTGTCGATAGGCGGGTTTCTCTCTTGCTATGGGTTTTTTATGACCAGTGACTGGCGTCATGTTCACAGCCGGTCAGGCAGAAACCATTCGTCCAAAGGCTTGGTTGTTGTTGATCACAATAACTGCCTCAAGTCATGAAAACCTTACTTCTTTTTCGTTTCTGGATGCTGAGAGACTACCCCTTTACGTATTTCCTGTTCATGGACACCCCTTTACGTATTTCCCGTTCATGGGCTCCTATGGATGCTTTTGGTAAGCCTATTTTCTCTCTTTTTTTCCTTTCTTTTTCCTTCCTCTTCTTTTATATATAACCGTTTTTACAGCTTGAAAGGCGTGCTGCCTATTGGTGATGCAGAAGAAGAGAACTGGAGATAGCTAGCAACGCCAACGTGAGGGATGCTCTCATCCTAACTCTTAATGAAGGGCTACTTTTATTGGGTTACCCTCCCCACGTCGACATTGTCAGAAAGGGTATGTCCTTTCTTTATTCATGTGCATTTTTCCTCTTTAAAAGGCTGTGCTTATGCATCTTATTGCTCAAACACGCAGGGGGTTCGCAAAGGCGACTAGGAAAGGCCCTTCTCAAGGGTAAATACGTTGCCTCTTTTTCTTCTCCTTCTGCATAGAAAACACTAAGAACGCTTGCAGTTACCAGAGTGGGGGGCTTGTCGTCTCCTCCCTCTGTTAGGAACCTTCCCCGTGCTGCAGTTGTCACCCATGGCAGCATATGGGACCCGGGCTTCTTTAGGGTGCCGCAAACTCAGTTATTCAACAGCAGTGCTCCGAATCCGGGTTCTTTTGGGGTACCTACGACCTAAATTTTTGGGAGTGGTGGCTCCTAGGCATCCTTCTCGTCTGATGGTAGTGGTGGGTTGATGCTAATTTAATCGACATAAATAACTTCTTTTTTTTAGTATGTCAAAAAAGATACTTTATTCAATAAAGATAACTTTTTCTTGGTTACATTTTATTTTTCTAGTTTTTTTTTTTTTTTTTTTGTACCATACTCTTCTTTCAGTCTTGCCAAAAGAGATTTTATTCAACAGATATAAATTTTTTTTTGCTTAATATACTTTTTTTTGGGTCATTTTTTTCATTTCTACGTTAAAAATAATAATTTATTCAACAAGTATATATATATATTTTGGTCCTCTCAAAAGAGATCATTTATTCAACATAAATAACTTTTTTTTTGTCTTGTTAAAAGAAATAATTTTTTTTGAATTCATTTTTTTTAGATTTATTCACAAAAGATTAAAAATATGAAATATTAGAAACGAAAAAGAAGATATTTAAAAGAATAGTTGTGTAATTTAAAATTATATAATAATTTGATTTCTTTTGATATCGGAATGCGAACATAAAAAAGAGAAGTGGCACTCCTTGGAAACAATGTTAAAGTCACACATACTCAACCAAACTAGCTATGTTGTTTATATTGTTCGTCGACATTATTAATAAACGCGTTGAAAGGGAAAAAAAATCAAATAGAGGTCAAACTTACGGATGTGTGAAAAGTTAACCACAATTAACAGTTTCCTTTGCCCTTTTGTATTGATAAGAAATATATATATATATATATATATATATATATATAATTTTCATAAACAACATCTGAATTATATATGTTTTTCATAATGTTGAATTGACAGAATAATAATAATAATAATAAATTAAAGGCTTTCCATTAGCAAATTATAAAAGAAAATGTAAAAAGCTAAAAAATGTGAAATTGAAAATAATAATAATAATAAAACTCACATAGATCCGAATGAATTTATTAATAATTTAAATTTGTTAATGGATCATGCCACATTATAAGTAACATCAATTCAACATATAGTTCGTTGTTTATCTTTTCAAGTACCTTAATACATGCTGCTAAATCTTTTGGGTTGGTTAACAACTAACATCATTTGATACTTTGAATATGACCATTCCGTTTAAGCGAGAGCTTTCTACACTAGATACGAGTTTGAGACCAAAAAAAAAACTCATGAACTTTCTACACTAGATACGACTTTGAGACCAAAAAAAAAACTCATGCATCCATTTTTACTCATAAATCTTCAACATTTTACTTTGAAAACTGAAAAAGTAATGGCTGATTATACTTTGGTCGTTTGAGACTTTGACTCATAGAGGTTGATTTTTGAGGTATGATAACATGTCACTAGTTTCTATAATTTCATAAACAAAACATATAAAATTATAAAATTAGATCTTTATATAGAATGACTATAGGACATTGTTTTGCCTATACTCTGATTTGTTTATTATCCTTTTCATTTTTCTTAAAACAATGTTCATGTGCTTGACTCCTTTAATGCTATGCTCAAGCTTGTTAGTTAATTAAACAAGTTGAGTTTGAGCTTAATTTTTAAGTTGGTTTAGTATTTGAGTTGATTTCAACAATACTGAACTTTATTCGTATAGACTCATGAACGTAAGCTTCTATAGACTCATGAACGTAAACTCGTGTAAGCTCGTATAAATTCATTGTTTAGACTTGTTTTTATAAAATTGTTTAAACATACTAGTCATTCGTCACATGACTTTTCAACTACAACATATGTAAATTTTGCTACTAAATTTTGTGATTTAATCCTATAGTAATAAATAATCCTATTATTTATTTTACTACTAAATTTTGTGATTTAATTTATTTTAATGCAGTAATGGCACGACTAAATTCGGCAACAAGGAAGTTGATAAGGAAAAAGAAAGTAATGGCACTAGTAACAATATGGTCAAATATAGAGTATTCTGTAAATTGGTGGCTTCAACTGATTTATTGCTTAATGATGTATTATGTCCAAAAGCGTTCTGTGAGTAGGAGATACATAATAGATTTTTACTCAAACAGAAAATATATTTATCGACTAGTTTATGAGAGTGATAAAAATTGCATAGAGCAACTTAGAATGGATAGGCATACCTTTACCAAATTGTGCTCCTTGCTTCAAAATTTAGGTGGGTTAAAGGAAACAAAACATATGATGATAGATGAACAATTAAGTTGCGATATTTTTACATATTCTTGCACATCATGTCAAATATCGAGTCATAAAGTTTCGCTTTATGCGATCAATGGAAACTATTAGTAGACATTTCAGTTGTGTGTTCAATGTTGTCATACGTCTATAAGGAGTTTTTCTTAAAAAGCCAGAGTCAATTCCTTCAAACTCAACAGATGAGAGGTGGAAATGGTTTAAGGTAAATGGTCTTTAAAATTATCAACGAAGGTATCTCTTATTTAATATGACCAAATATGACGTATTTTTATTTTTGTAGTATATTAGAATTGTCTTGAAGCTCTAAATGGGACATATATAAAGGTGAGAGTGCCTACTCAAGACAAGTCTAGGTATAGAACACGAAAAGGTGAAATTGCAACAAATATGTTGGGAGTGTGTTCAAAGGACATGCAATTTATATATATACTACTTGGTTGGGAAGGGTCAGCTGTAGATTCTAGAGTGCTTCGAGATGCAATGGAAGGGAGAAAAAAATTTGATGTTCCTAAGGGTAAGCACATGTTTATACAAAATGTTCACCCTTAGTTCATGCTAAGTATAGAAAATTATCACTAAAACTTATGTTATTATATAGGTTACTACTATCTTGTTGATGCTGGATACACAAATTGTGAAGGATTTCTTGCACCATATAGAGGACAACGGTATCACTTGAATGATTGGAGGGAGAGTCACCAACCTACTACCCCTCGTGAATTTTTCAACATGAAGCATTCTGTAGCTAGAAATGTGATAAAGAGATGTTTTGGACTCCTCATTTTATCCAAATGAAATACAAGTTCGGATTATTCTAGCTTGTTGTCTTTTATATAATTTTATAAGACAACAAATGTCGATAGACCCATTGGAGGAAAGTTAATTATAAGCCCAAGAGCAAGTTGTAACTGAAGCACTTGGTGGTTCAATTACGACGATCGAAACATCAAATGAATGGAGTAATTGGAAAGATAATTTAGTTGCTCATATGTTTGGTGAATGGAGTGCAAGGAGACAAGGAAGATGAATTATATTTTGAGTTGTACTTTAAAAAATATAATGTTACTTGAGACTTTGTAATATTTTGTGTTACATGTACTTTTTTTTGTTGCTTATGTTGTTTATGAAATATTATTATGTTATGTGCTATTTGGAAAACGAACTTACATTTTGAGTTTCACTTTAAGAAATATAATGTTATTTAAGACTTGAGAACTTATATTTTGTGTTTCATGGACTTTTTTTTTCTTTCCTTGTGTTGTATACATAATTATATTTAATGTTATTTTAAAACTTTCTTATATCGATATACTATTTCAAATCAAGGATGGAGTCGTTTTCAGGACCGGGTAAAAATAAAAGAAAGTGGACTGATGAAGAAGATATGAAACTTATTGAGGCTCTTCTTGATTTACATAACACTGGGAAATACAATGCTGATCATGGTTTTAAACCCGGTCATTTTCAAGCTGTGGAAAAAATACTTGCAGTCTCGTTACCAACTTCAGGTTAAGTCAGACCCACATATTAAATCAAGAATGAAAACCTTGAAAACTCATTTTGACATTGTCCATGATATGTTGAATGGGTATAATACTAGTGGGTTTGGTTATGATGATACAAAAAATTGTGTGTTAGCTGAAAAAGCTGTATGGGATGCCTACTTACAGGTTTTTTTTTTATACGTTACTTTATTTAGATAAAAAAAAATTTTTACACTATAATGTTTTCAATAATTATTTTTCTTATATTATTTTGCAGAGTCACAAGAATGCTAAAAAATTCATAGATAAGCCTTTTCCACACTATAAGGAGTTGTGCAAATTTTTTGGAAAGGATCGTGCTAATGGTAAGGCCGCTGCAACACCTGATGATGTTTTAGAAACATTGGAAAAAGAAGAACTCGATAAGGAAAAAGAGGTTGATAATGTTGATGCTGAAAACCCTTTAGATGATATATCTACACCACCAATAGTTTATAATACTAGTGAAACAAGTTCTAAAAAGAATAGAAAGAGCAGAAGCCAAAGTGGTGAAGAAATGTCATTAGAAATGGTAAAGAATGCATCAAGTTTCATTGGCTCTAAGATGGATTCGTCTAGTGAGCGCATTAGCCGAGCAATTGAAAATCCATCAATCAAAAATATGAAACTAAAGCTAAATGAAGAACTAAAGAAGTTAGTCTATTTCAGCATGATTGAGCGACATAGAGCAACTGCTAAACTTGCTCGTGATCATGACTTGCTTGATGTGTTTTTTTACAATTGATGATGAGGGAAAGGAAGCATGAGTGAAGGAAGTAGTTCTTTAAATGCTACTTAAACTTTTGGATATGATTTTTGGATGAACCAAGTATTTCTATTTTGTTAAGTAACTATGATTTTTGGATATTTTTATAACCGTTTTTAGGTTTAGACTTTTGGATATGGTTTTTGGATGAACCAAGTAATTGATAATGTTATGTAACTATGGTTTTGGATATTTATATAACTCTTATTAATTTAGACTTTGGATGTGATTTTTTGAATTAATTTTGAGTCATATTTTTTAACACCCAACTTGATGAAGGAGCCGAGAAGAGATTGAATATGTGAATTGTGTTTGTCTAGCTTGTTGCTTCTGCTTTCAAAATTGAGCTTTAATTTCTTATATTTTTTTTTGTTTTGTAATTTTTTATTTCAACCAAAAGATTATGCACCAATAATTAACAAGATTGGGAATAAGATGGATTTATAACATTTTTTTGATCTGGAAGGGCTTTAAGTAATCCAAAAACCATAGTTACTTTCCAAGTTAGTTGTTATTTGCAAAAATATATTACTAGTTATTTTAGTATCCCTTTAATATTTTGATAATATTTTCTACGTTTTATCTCAAATTTAACAACTTTCACATTTGTATGAATTTTTTGAAATTACTGAATCAATATTAACATATATATATCAATGATTACTTAATAAGAATATGTTATTTCATTAATATAATTAATATATTATAACAAATGGTATTTTAGGAAAACTAATTTAAAACTTATTCCATTACAACTTTTTATTTGTCTAACCAAATACATGAATGAGAATGGTCATTCAATTCCTACATCCTTCTTTGTCTACTGCCAAACAGTAGAAAGAGAATGATCATTACATTCATGCACCATTCTCATTCCATTCCCACTTACATTCTATTTCGGTCTCATTCTATTCCAATGTACCAAATTGGCCCTTAATTCTTTACAATAGACGAAATGTGCTATCCAAGGTGATGGTCTTTTCAAGTCCCTACTGCATAGATTTTGATTTAATTACCACCGCGCATGTCAATGCTGCCAGTAACGTCACCATAACTAGAATTAGGCAACTCGCTTAGCCTCCCATGCTTGCTCTCATAGTACTCCAAGAGCTCAAACCTGCGTGGAACCAAAAAGACAATTAATTAAATTAAGATGTTATATTATAAGTTCCAGATTTGCTAATAAATATATTGCATTGGAAATGACAGCAGTATCCAATTTTTAAGCTTGGAAGAAATTAACCACATGCATGCTAGAGAACTTGTGCATATTAATTAATAAAAATGATTAATTGTGCAACCATATATATATATATATATATATATATATATACCAGTATGCCAAGCACTGAAAGGGTGAATATTTGCCATAAATTTCTTCGACAATAGCTCCAACTGTTTTGTTGTTGCAATTTTTTCTGCCATGGATTTGGAGCAAATGCCTGATAGTTTCGGAGTCAGTTGGAACATTTCTATAGTATCCAGTGCACATCAAAAGATTGGTGCAAGAAAAAGGACCAAAGCCTTTCACTTTCATCATTTTTTTTTGCAATTGTAGGTATGGAACTGCATGATCATCATAGTCATAGACCACCTCTTGATCAGGTTCAGGTTCAGGTTCAGGTTCCTTCAGCTTAAGTTTGCCACACACAACGTTTATAGCGAATCTGAGAATGTGACTTGCTCTATATCCAAGATTGCAACGCTCTTCCAAGATCTTCACATCAAACTTAGCCAATTCTTGTGGGTTAGGGAAATTTCCTAATTGAATATGATCATCATCATCATCATCATGTGAGTCTACAGATATGTCCACTACCTCATCATCACTTGAATTTTTATAACTTGCTTGTAATTCCCTCTTCAACCCTTTCTTTCCTGTGGAATTTTTAGTTGCTTGTGATTTTCTCTTCAATCCTTTCTTTCCTGTGGAATTTTTAGTTGCTCGTTTCCTCTTCAATCCTTTCTTTCTTTCTATACAATGTATGTCAAAATTCTCACTGTTCGTTACCAAGAGATCATGGGATATCAGGCCACTGCTTAACTGTAGTTGAAGCTTACAAAGTTTTTGAGTCATCTTCAAAGTCCTTGCCCACCTGAGAATTAATTATATTGCAACATCAACACACACACACACACAAACATATATATATTCAGAAAATCATAAATTATTATCAATATATATAAAGGGTAAAGTGCACAAAAACACCCATCTAGATTTTGTGCACACTGATCCCTACTTTTTAAAATTTGTGTAAGATCCTAATTATAATTTTGCAAAAAGGTAACAAAGGCCCTCTCAAATCACTTTTTTTGACATGTGACATAAAGTAAATGTATTATTCCATTTTTACTCTTTTTAATGCTGTAACTTTTTTTTCTTAATTTCCAAATTTAAGCTCTCTCTCTTCAAAAAAAAAAACTCTGTAATTATTACTTAATAAAAAAAAAAAAAAAAGCACAGCACTCTGTAATTTCCAAATTTTAGTTTCATTGGCTTTGTTGTGTATCCTTGTGGACTATGTCAATGGGAGCCTATACCCTGTAATTATTACTTAATCAATACATTTGCTTGACTTTCCGGAGGAAAACAAAAAACAAAAAAAAAATTGTCATTAAAAAAATTATCTTATTATATTGATATAAACACATGTTTTTGAATGAAAAAGTGAGGGTAGGCCTTATTTGAACACTGGACTTAGGGAGTGTTTTTTTACAATACAAGGGTATATGAATCATATGATCGAAATGTATCAATACTAGAGGCAAAAAGAATACTAGAGGGGTGTGAAGCAATAAAGGTACAACTAGGTAACTTACGTGCAGTTGCAAAGGAGAAATGACTTAACAACATCTTCAAAGAATGTCGGAGAACGGAAAATTCGTCCAAAACCTTTTTTCTTGGCTTGTGGATGCATACTCTGAAATTTCTGCAAATCCCTTTCATCTTTGGTAGATATCCTTAGCATGCGTGCCACTTGAACCTGTAAATTAATATATATATATATATATATATATATATATATATATATATATATATATATATATATAAACAATGAACATCAGTCAGATAGCATGATATCTCCCCCTTATAAGAGAGGTTGAATGTTTGAGGCTCGCTAAGAAAAATATTGTGGGTGCGTATATATATGAAACATAGAGAGAGAGAGAGAAAAAGAAAAGAATGATATATATATATATATACAAGAATAGCTTGCTGATCATGGGAGGAGAGATGATGAACGCCATGGACTTGTACAATGAGATAATGATGATCTGGTTGTTGGATGGAAACAGGGAGAGAAGTGATGGAGTCGGCGAGCCTCAAGGGACGTTCTAGTGTCTTCTTAGAAGGAATCCATCGGTTTGGAGCCATCATAAAGAGGCCATGATTACACACTGCATTTTCTAGGTTAAAGCTATCAGCACATTGTCCCAGTGCCAATTGCAATTCTACTGCACCCTCCTTCTCATCCTTACCTTCTTTTCTTTCTTTCATTTTTCTTTTCTTTTCTCTCTTTATACGTGACTGCTAAAGGTGGCTTAAACCTAAAAACATAACTATTTATATTATTAGGGTTAGGAAGCCTTCATTATAACCCCTAGTTACCAATTAAAAAAAAGAATAAAAAAATTCAATTGACTATTTTTTATTATTATTATTTTGTTTTTGTTTGGGGGTCACTAATAACTATACTCGCTGCATCATAATTCGAGTTAACTAACTAAAAATTAACCAGCCGAGGAAAGAAAAGAAAATCTACCATGGAAGATCCAAAGACTTATTGGTAGGAACAAGATGTACATTTATAATTCATACCCATGGACAGTTGCATGAATTGAATGCATGCTCACAGGCCAATTAGGATATATGGACTAACTCCATTCGGGAATATATAGTATTAAAATTAGAATATTAAGGAGAGTGTATTATTTTAAAGAATTTTGAAAGACCTTTTTTAAGTGATAGACTTTCATGAATTTTTATGGATTTAAGTATAATTCATGAATTTGTATAAACTTCTATCAGAAACTTTCATGAATTTGTATAGACTTTTATTAGAGACTTTGATTAATTTGTATAGACTTGTAATGATTTCTTCAATATATTTTCAGAGTTCAAGTCGGATTTGGTACATAAGTTTATAATATCCATGAATTAACCCTAAACAATTATGATTACACACTACAAGAAAAATCACTTTTACCGGCCAAATTTTAGTGGCGGCCAAAAAAAAGCCGGCCGCCACCTAAAATCTAATCTAACTTGAATTTACGTGGTCACTCTCTCTCGCATCCGTTCTGTCTCTGACACTCCTTTAATTTCTCTCTCTCCTTTTCTGAAAATTAGGAAAGGTAACTTATCTCTCATCCACTCCACGATTTCATTACTCTCTCTCTATCCTCCCTCTCTCTCTATACATCATATCTCTTTCCAAATGAGAATAACTTTTGAGAATCTGTCGATCATGGATCTGCCATGTCTACTTCTCTCTCTAAGATCTACATGAATTTACTTCTTCCGATTGCAATTGATCAATTGTTTGAGTTTGGATTCAATCTTTCGTCGAGAGAGAATGAAGATTCCTTGTTGTTCAGTGTGTCTAACTCGGTACAATGGGAGAGAGGTGTCCTCTATTGTTTCAATGCGGCCATGGCTTCCTTGTCTCACTAGGATGTTGTCGTCATCATAGGACACCACCCTATCGTGCCCTAGGTGCCGCCACATCTTGTCGTCGGCAACTCCGTGCAAGCCCTCCGCAAGAACTACACAATTCTTACTTTAATCCACTATTTCATGAACTCGTGCTCAGCCTTTGACTGCGATTTCACCGTCGGTTATTTCTCTGTGAAGTTTCTTTCTCTACCTTTTCCCTCTCTCTGCCCTAAATTATCCGCATGACTATTGAGATTGACAGTCCAACGCTTTTGACAATTTATCGATTTAACAACAGGTGGCTTATTCAATCTTTTGTTTATTACATATAGAATTGAAATTGTGAATGTTGATCGTATTAATTTTGGATTTTAGTCTTTATAATGCAATTTTCGTATTCTAGAATTTACACCTTAGAATTGAAATTGTGAATGATGTTCTTATGTAATCCACAAGTTTAAATTGAATATGTGAATTATGTTAGCTAGTAGCCCTAATGAATCTAAGTGTTTAAATCAATGAGTCTTACCTATTAGTCCTAATTACTCTGTTATAAATTTTTCTTATTAGCTATAGGTCAGGTCAATGATTTGTCAAATTAGACTTTTAATATACTAATAGTACCAAAATGTTATTTAAACTCTGATTTCTTTACTTCATACATAGATTATAAATTAGAGTTGGTTATGAACAACTTCATTCGTCTAGAGTTATCTCTTAATTTTAACTGATTATGGTACATATCAACAGGGAGAGTTTATATGCGAGGAGAAAGAATAGTACAGCCCAGTGTCGGTGCTTGATTTCCCATTTGGAAAAGATGATAATAAAGATGAAGAAGAAGAAACTAGAGCTATGAGGGAGCAATATATGGGATGTATATATGTTGGTGTCAATTAATAAACTAATAAATGCATCTATTTTTTGTTTTTTTTCTAATTCCTAGCTACATTTTTATGCATCCGGTTTATTTGTTTGTATGAAAAGCTAACAATGTTTCCCAAATAGATACTCTGCTCAAAACCAACAAAATATCTCCAACCACATATTGATTTAAACATCAAGTCCTGCTAAAGTAAGAGAAGATATCTTTTTTTCTCTCTTGAGTACTAATGCTCTGCCACTGTCCTTGTGGTTGTTTTATCTCCATGTGCATCACATTTTCTTTTCCTTTAGCTAATATTCCAAAAAGTAATCACTAAAGAAAAAAAAAGAGCTAAAAAATTATGCAACATATACATATATTTATATTCATATACACATTCATACATTCAAACACAGACACAAACACATGTATGTTCTTGTACTACATTGGATCATGAGTTTAGGTATGATTATGGTGGAGACAATTTCTTTTTTTAATTTATATATTTTGAAATATTGGTTTGCAGGTATGATAATGGGGGCTTCAGCATCAATCTGGTACAAGTTAAGGGTGCCCCATCTATGTAGAGAAGTGCCCATCATAGACTATGATTTTGCACATTCTAATGGTTGATGATTAAGTTTAATTCCACTCTTAAGACTGTCTTCAGAATCTCTTTGTGAACTTCTTAACTTAATTCAGAAGACTGGGTTAGTTCTACTAGTGCTTTACTCAATTATTTTCGTATTTCAAACAATTAGAAAATCTCTCAATTGACTACCTCTAGCCAACAACAGCTTGATCATGGTGATGTAGGTATGAAGGAATCTATATCCATTTTTGAGATTGTTTTAGCTTTAATGTTTTCTATGCAAAATTTCAGAATATGTCACAGCCTGCACTAGTAGTTGCTATAAAATTCTCCATGACTTGTGCACACTAACATTTTATAGCAACTACTGGTGTGTGAGAAAATAATAGAGAAGAGAAGTGATGAAACTAGTCAATTGATTTTTTGAAAAGTATACAACATTAGTAGCATATAGTGTTGTTGGTTGTGCCACATACTAAACATATTGGGTGTTGAAGACTGATTGTTTCATTTTGTCGATGAATAGATCCATTGAGGAAGCAAAATACTTATGGGGCACAAGGTGCGTTAACATATGGGGCATGCAAGAGGGAGAACGTATTACAGTTCCTTTCAATGTTGTAGGCCAACCCATTGGGAAAGAGGGCGGGATTTTGGCCCGATTTCTTGGTATTGTAACACAAAAAAGTGACTGTTGCCACTCACTTATTGTGATTGGAGCAAAATACCAAATACTTCTTTGGAAGTTGTATGGGAAATAGTTTTGGTATGTACTGATAATATACTTAAGATAGAGTGTTACTTCCACTTATTGCCACTCACTTATTGATAATGAATTGTTTACTTTTATTGTGTAGGAGAAGTTTGATATTCCACAATATACTAGAGATTGGGTGTTACAATCTACTGCTAAGAAGTGGAAGGATTAGAAGGGGCAGCTGAAGAGGAAATGTTACCGGACACATGAGACTGATGAAGAACGTCTAGTAGATTGGGATGATCAAGTCCTTCCAGATCAATGGTGATTCCTAGTTCACTTTTGGAACTCGACCGAGGTATAGGTATGTTCTTGTCAATCATATATGTTGATTTTAACAACATATTAATTGGGTTCCACACGATAAATTCAAAATCAGATGATCGCATTTGATTCTGAGGTTGTATGATTGAACTGGCAAAACCGCAATAATGCTTTATTTCCATTTGTCCAGTGTTGAGGTTAACATTTTAACTTTTCCTCATCCTTAATTATAAATTTATAAGGCTTTAGTACATAAAAAAGAATCTAGCTAAGTATTTATATAATCAAATGTAAAATCCCTGTTATTGTTCATATTATCTTTGTCCAGCTTCACATGTTTTCTGGATCTAGCAAAGAAATTGTGATTATGGAATTGTTTAGCTTGTTTCCTGTTCTATGTAGGAGTTATTGCATTGTGGAATAATAATACAAGTGTCATCTGAAAAATAGCCATTACTTGGTGCAATGTTAAAAATTAGGGCTAAAAAGTACGAGGAAGCATTGTTTCTCTGTAGGTGAAAGTATTTTTACTACCGTTCCCTCCATGCCCAAAGAATTGACTAACAACTTTATTAGTTATCTCCTCTACTTCCCTCATTTTTCTATTAAAACCTTGTCATTGTGGACCTTACATAAGTCCCCTCATATAAATGAGAAAGGTATACCCAACACATGCTCTCCATCCACACCCACATCCTCATTCTCATCCCATCTGCTTTTTAACCTTCTGCACCAGTCCATCTAGGATACATCAGTCTCTGCATTGATCTCAATTCTCAATGCTGGTAATTTCCAGGAGTCTAAGACTCTAAGCAGAGTGACATCTCATTAGCATATGGTTCACTTTTCCTCCATTCTGTGTACCCTACATTACCACATATGCTAAATTTTGTTGTATCTTTTGTTTTAGAATTGGCAAAACAATCAATTTATTATTACCACATCTGCACTAAAATGCTTTTTTTTTATATTTATTTTCTTCTTGCTACCTACTGGGCAAATTTAACTTTAACTGAGAATCACCCATCTTTAGTAGAGTCCCTTACTTCTTTGTCCTCTCCATGACACTTGGTAGAAAGGTAAAAAAAAAAAAAAGAGTTCTAAGTGATCCTAAAACAAGAACTAAAAAGACAGGTCTCTAAAATTGCTTTTTTTTTAAACTATGTTGTCATGGAACAGTTTTCAAAAAGCTATCAACATTAGCTTTTCAATTTTCAATCCTCTTAAAACAATAATTGTTATTATACCTTTGAAATAAACTGGCTTCCAACTCTTTTAAACCCCAGTCCCCTGTAATTTGGTGCAACCCATCTTATTATATGTAATATATATATACATATATGGTTTACCTTCAAAATAAAGGAAAGAGTAAGGGTAGAAAACCAAACTAAACTTGATAGAGATGATTTGAGAATCTTTACTTTGCCACTGCTAATATCTTTTTTGATCAATTTTGAGGCCTTTTTGACAATGTTTTTTAAAAGTCGTCTTTTTTTATTTTTTTTGTCTTTAAATTTGCAGGTTGTGACTTGGGCATAGGTTCTCCAAAATAGAAGTTATAACTTGGAAATTCTTTGGCCTTGAGGTTATAGTTTGCTGTGATTAATTAAATTGTTGTAATGATGTTTTGGGAGTCTTGCTCATTTGTTTGTTGTTCTTCTTTTCCTTTTGCTCTATTTTTTGTATGATGACTCCACTTGTTAATTAGGTTCTGCTAGAACAATCTATAGGAATTTCTTATATATGATAAATTTTAAATAATTTCTAACTTCATAACTTCTGACAAGTTTAAAGGCACATTTTTTTGTGCTATAGTGCCCCTCATTTATGCTTGATATATGCACATTGACCAATCTGTTAAAAAGGTGGTCACACACTTGGGAGCACTGTCGGTCTTTTAGTTATTGATTTATAACTATTTTGTTATTTAGGATTGCCATTTAGATTTTTAACCTGCCAAAACAAAGGAAAAAGGAAAAAAGAAAAAGAAAAAAGAAAAAACCAAACAGGTTTTTAGCATTTAAGCTGATTAATTTTTTAAAAAAAAAAAGACTTTTAGCAGCGGTTTAAACCGCCGTTATAACTTAAAAAACCAATTTTAAACACTGCTCAATAGAGGCGGTTTTGACCGCCCTTAAAAAAAAAATTAGTGGTGGTTAAAACCACCACTATAGTTTTAAAAATATATTATTAAATTATGGCCTATTCTGGCGGTTTTAATCACCTCTATAGCCTTAATATTTATAGCAGCGGCACATATTGCGGCTAATACATAAGTAGCCACTAGGCTGCCTCAACATCATTTAGCGGCGGTTTTGAGCACTTTTAGCGTCGGTTTTGACTACCGTTAAAGGTCATATTTGTTGTAGTGATAATACCAATCAATACATGAATTCCCTATAAAGATTTATGGTTCTCAAATAGTCTCTTTTAGAATTTGTAAAATTTTTTAGGTAAGTAATATTCTAATTGATATACAATTATTTTTATGCCTCGTAATATACAGAGGAAGAACTTCGATTACAAGAGAAAGGAAACAAAAAATATTGAATAAACTGTTTTCATATTAAAGACAGTGTAAAGGAAAAAAAATATTAAATAAACTATTTTCATATTAAAGACCATGGAGAATGTAGTCAGAAATCCATAATAGAGTTCAACCACAATGACCGAATTGATTATCTTAATGCATAAGGATACTAGATAATTACCTAGTAGAAAAGATTTTAAAATCATCACAAACCTCCCTTTTTCTTTTATATTGCAATTTTTGGATTATTATATGATGATTTTTTAAATGATATATAGAAATAGAAAGAGAGAGACTAGAAACGAAATCCCTTACGTCAATGACACCTGAAATTTGGTTATTGGTTTAGGTGTTATGGTACAAATTGGACTATGCACTGAACTAGGTTTTGGTATTGATGATCTTTGATATATTGATTGTTTTGTTTGTGCTATTCGTTTGGTTTTGTTTGTACTATCACCTAGATTAGTCTCTAGATCAAGGATTGGTATTACCAGAAGAAGGAAAAAAAGTATATATATATATATACAAACAAACAATAGGAAACCCAAATAAAGGTATGTAAAATCATATATATATACATATATATAGATTCTGTTATTACAAGTTTTCCTAATCCAATAGAGAGAGCATTTGAGAAAAGAGAAAGAGAAAAATTAAGAGAGAAAAAAGGAGTGTACCTTGAGAGTTGAGGAAGACAGTTCGTATTCTCAAAAAGAAAAAAAAAAGTCGATTGTTTGATGCGCTTCAAAATCTATGGGAGAAAGGTTAGATTTGTTATGGGCTTTGGTATTTATACCTCCACCCTCAAATCCATCATTTAATTCATCCTTCAAAATCTATAACTTTTTCAATACACCTAAACTTTTGTAGACTTTTTTAAAATCCTAATTGAATACCCCTAGATTTGTATGGACTCTTTAAAAGTCTGGATTGAATACCGCCAAATTTGTATGGACTCTTTAAAAGTCTATAAAAGTCTGGATTGAATACACCTGGAGTTTTAAAGTCTTTTAAAATCCTTTCAAATCCTAATTAACTACACCCTCCTAAATTTATGCATTTTTAAATTAAATATGAACCTAAACTAAATATTTAATGCTAATCATAAAGAAATTTCCATATATAGTTAACATATGTATATATAGGTCTTTCTATTATTAATTTAAGAATTATAAGTAATCTTGTATTGGGAATTGAGATTTGACTTATTTCAAGAATAATACCAACTTGTATATTTTCCATCTACCATAATTTGGTAGCTTTCCCATTTCCTAAAAATAATACTAATCAAATTTTTGAAAAAAAAAATAATAATAATTCCAATCAAAATATCGAGTTAAATGATCTTTTCAAATATTAATAGTAACTTTCTATCTTTTAAAATATTTTTATTTTCAATCATACATACATGTGTTATGGTATTTTTGATATTTCTATATATTCATCTCTGAGTGTGTGTATATATTAGTTAGGTTATTTATTGGAGGGAAAACAAAGTTCTCATTTGAATATTTGCTACTACCATCGGGATGTTTGCTGAGAGAATTAGAGTTGCATTTTCTCATCATGTTTACTGACAGAATTATATTCATCTGTGTGTGTCTTCTGATGCTAGGTCTAATGTTGCATTTGGTATGCGAGAATGGAATGGAATGCCCATTTCAATAATTCCTTTGTTTGGTATGGATTTTAAGGTTGCAATAGTCATTCCCTTGGAATGAAAATCCATTCCAATGAATGAAAATTCATTCCATAGCTAGACCCATGGAACGGCCTTTCCATTCCCAACTAAAAAAAAAAAAAAATTTTGATGTTCCTAATAAGCCATTCATCACATCGCCACCTTCCACCACTTCCACTGTCACCACCATCGCCACCTCCATTCAGGCACAGGCCTACATGCATTTCAATAGGGGCATCTACCCCCACTGAAATTTTTGTTTTTTGTATTATACGCCTATAATTTTATAAACATTATGATAATATCCCTTTAAAATTACACTTTGCCCCCATTGAAATTATAAAAAATATCCACTATATACAACTTTGCCCCCACATATATATATTTTTATTTAAACTAATCTCATAATTGTAAATGTACTCAACTTTGCCCTTACTCACATAATATGGGTTCGTCATTGCCTCCACTGCCTTCCACCACCACCACCTACAGTACTATTGCCTTCCACCACCACCACCACCTTCCATTGTCACCATTGCCACCTTTCACCACCACCGTTGTCGCCTTCCACCATCGCCCTCACCTCCATCTATACCACTATCGCCTTCCACCACCGTCATCTCCATTGCCTTCCACAACTATCGCCACCTTCCACCTCCACTTACACCACTGTTGCTTTCCACCACCACCACCGTCGTCACCTTCCACCACCTCTGCTACCTTCTACCATTGTCACTGACTTCCACCACATCCATAGCCTTCTAACACCATTGCTACTTTCCATCAACACCACCACTTACATCATTGCCGCCTTCCACCACTGTCGCCGACTTCTTCCACCAACATCACTATTTCTTTTTAAAAAAATTATAGAAGAATGTTATTTTGTTAGTTTAATTTATTCGTCACAAAGAGGGGTATTTTGGATAATTTAATTTGAACTTCATTCCATTCTTACATATTTTCATATTTGCAACCAAACAGTAAAATGATAAAATGGGAATGATCATTCCATTCCATTCTCATTCTCATTCTCATTCTATTCTCACTTGCATTTCATTCCATTATTGCGTACCAAACATAGCCTAAGGGACCTTCAGGGTCTAGGGGACCAAACAAAAAAAAGAAGATATATAATGAGCAAGACTATGTGAGAAGGTTTCGTCAACAAAATAGTAAGAAAGAAGAAGTTGGTTAGAACTTCTGAAGATTCCAGTGGTGTGACCTATTCGAAGGTGTGTTTTCCTTTCATGCATTTTAGAGTGTGAGGAGTTTTTTTTTTTTTATCTTAAACTATCTTTATGCACAGGATGTGTGGCAATTTTTAATGTCTACAAACTTTAGTTTTGGATTTTATTTCTGAAAACTACATTTTTATGCTGGGAATTTTTTTTTCAATTAAATTGGATGGACATGTTACTGCTAGTGGTGCATTGGTGGATGGTCTTTATTTATTAATCCCTAACTCTTATGCTTTGCATAATATTGAGTTGAATGTAACAACTAAGAATATACATGTCAAGAGAAAATGTGTTTTTCTAACTCAATATATCTTTAACATCTTAGATTGGGTCATATTAATCAAAATAGGATTCAAAGGATGGTTAAAAAATGTTTAATACCTATTAAGGCAGAGAGCCTATGCCAACTTGTGAATCTTGTATTGAGGGTAAAATGACCGAGAAACTATTTTTGGCCAAAGGATATAGAGCCAAAGAACCATGGGAGTTAGTGCATACTGATGTATGTGGACCTTTAACTGTACAGGCAAGAAAAGGGTATGAGTATTTCATTACTTTTACTGATAACTACTACATAATTGGATATGTTTATCCGATGTACCATAAGTCTGAATCTTTTAAAAAGTTATGAGAATATCAGGTGAAAGTTGAGTAGAAATTAGGTAAACATATCAAAACACTACGGTCAGACTGTGGAGGGGAGTACTTCTTGGGACAGTTTAAGGATCACATGGTTACTGAGGGTATTGTTAGTTAGTTGTCTGCATCGAGTTGTCCTCAGTAGAATGGTGTAGCAAAAAGAAAAAATAGAACATTACTGGACATGGTTAGATCGATGTTGAGTTATTCAATGTTACCTTCTTCCTTTTGGGGTTTAGCTTTAGATGCAGCCACTTATACGCCAAATCATGTTCCATCTAAATCAGTACCTAAGACTCCTTATGAGCTATAGATAGGGCGTAGACCTAATCTGATGCAGTTCTATATTTGGGGTTGTCCTGCACATGTGTGGATATGATAGGTGACTAAGTTGAAGCAAGATCAGGAGTGTGTTTGTTTGTAGGTTATCCAAATAAAACTAAGGGTGATTTATTCTATGATACTGAGGATATGAAAGTATTGGTTAGAACCAGTGTTGTATTCTTGGAGTAAAATTATATAATGAATTACAAACTCAAAAGTAAAGTTATCTTGGCTGAGATGTCAGATTCTTTTAAAGAACCAGTGGTAGATGAACCAATCATAGACAATAAGAGAGATGGAGCACAAGTGGCTATCACTAGTACACATTCATCTTCTAGTACACCTATGCCCAGTCATAGTGGGAGAATCTCATGACAACCTGACATATACATGTTTTTTTAGAGAATCTTACGAGCTTATTATGGATAAACATGAGTTGGACCCTGTGACCCACGAAGAGGTCATCAATGATATGGATGTAGGAAACTAGCAAGTTGCCATGAAATCAGAATTAGAATCTATGCATTCCAATCAAGTTTGGGAACTTATAGAACCACTTATTGGGATAAAACCCATTGGATACAAATGGATCTACGAAAGGAAAAGAAGAATAGACAATAATGTTGAGACATATAAGGCAAGGCTTCACTCAACGTGAAGGGATTAACTATGAGTAGACATTCTCACCGGTAGCCATGTTAAAGTCTATTCGGACTCTTTTAGTCATAAATGCTCATTATGATTATAAGATATGGTAGATGGATATCAAGATGACATTTTTGAATAGCCATCTAGAAAAGGACATCTATATGAAACAACTAGATGGGTTTGTAGTGAAAGGTCAAGAGCACCTAGTGTGCAAGTTGTGGAGATCCATTTATAGACTCAAGCAAGAATCTAGGAGCTGGAATATATATTTTGAGAAGGCAATCAAGGCATTTGGTTTTGATCAAAACATTGATGAGCCTAGTGGGTACAATAAGGTACAGGATGATGTTGTGATCTTTCTTATTATGTATGTGGATGATATTCTATTAATTGAAAATGATGTAGGGGTATTATCATCAGTGAAAATTTGGTTGTTTAGCCATTTTAACATGAAAGACTTGGGAGAAGCCAATTATATCCTTGAGATTAAGCTTATACGTAATAGGAAGAAAAGGATGATCAAGTTATCCCAAACTGCATACATTGATGATTGGCTATGCAAAATTCCAATAAAAGTTTCTTATCTTTTAGGCATGGAGTATCTCTTTCTAAGGCTCAGTGTTCCAAGATACCTGAAGAGGAAAAGGAGATGATATAGGTACCATATGTTTCGACAGTAGGTAGTCTCATATGCACATATGTTGTGTATAAGACCAGACGTATACTATGTAGTAGAAGTTGTCAGTAGGTTCTAGTCTAACCCTGATCGAGATCACTGGACTGTGGTTAAGAATATTCTCAAATATTTGAGAATGACTAGGGATTATATGATTGTTTATGGAGGTGATGAGCTAGTTCTAGTTGGTTATACAGATTATGATTTTCAATTAAATGAGGATTCTAGAAGATCTACCTTAGGATTTATGTTTACACTATATGGAGAGGCTATAAGATGGAGGAGTGTGAAGCAATCATGTATTTCTGATTCAACCATGGAAGCTGAATATGTTGCAACTTCTGAAGCAACAAAGGAAGCCGTTTAGTTAAGAAATTCTTCTCTGATTTGGGAGTTATGGAACATGTAAGCTCGCCTATTGTACTTCACTATGACAATAGTGAAGTTGTTGCTCAAAGCAAAGGTCCCAGAAACCATAAGTGTGGGAAACACATTGCGAGAAAAAATCATCTAATCAGAGATATAGTGCAGTGCGGAGATGTAGTGGTGGCTAAGATCACATCAGAGAATAACCTTGCTGATCCATTTACTAAAACGCTACCGATCAAAGTGTTTGATCAACATTTGGATAGCATGGGAGTTAGATGTGAGGAAAATTGGCTATAAAGTGCAAGTGAGAGATTGTTAGGATTGTATGCCCTTTATAGCACCATTGGGATGTAATGACATTAGTTTATTAATAGGAATTTGTTGCTTATCAAAAACATTATTTATATATTATGAATGATATGTATTGATTCTATTCAACACCCAAATTGCAGTGTCCATTAACTACGCAATGACTTGGTGCGTGCATGGTATGGATATCAAAGTTGGGGGCATAAGTCACTTATATTATATTATCATAAAGTGTTTTGTTCATTTCATAATAGTGGGTGGACTCTTTATTGATAGAGAACAAAACAAGATCGCCAACAAGTCATTATCAAAAAAATTGTGAGGCTGTCATTGCAATTACTATTTTTTAGTGTTATGACGAATGTTATCCTCAAGTATTAGGGATTGATGAACCGTAGGCATTGTTGGTTAGCACTTTGATATATGTGGTGGGCCCCAGGATCTAAAATCCAAATATTTTAGGTGTTGGTTGATCATATGCATTGGAACATGCTCCCAAGATTTACATCTATGCTAGCTAATTTATTATGGCTTGATTAGTTTAATCAATGGTAAATTCAAGCGCTTGGTTCAAATTTTATAAAATGAGTATGCATCTTCAAGCGCTTGGTTCAAATTTTATAAAATGAGTATGCACCTTCGCAAAGTGTATAATTTTTATTAAAGGTTTTTTATTAAACAGGAAATAATCAAGTGTCTTAATAAATATTCAATTGTTGATTTGAATTGATTGACACTTATACGTCCATATCTAATTGTGTGTAGAGGGATAATTTCGTATAATTAACACTTGTGTTAGGTGTTGAGGCAACACAAGGTTAAAGACAACATATGGTTCAATCATTCTCGAGTTGGAGTGGAGGCACACTTATATAGTAGAAATAAGTTGTGGTTAATGGATTATTGAAATTTAGGGTCATGAGATGATTGAGCCAAAATATAATCCATTGGGGCTAATAAGAGTTTAGGCTCTAAAATAATATCCTAACTTCTAGTCCACTGGGTTGATTTAAAACCATCTAGGTTTTTAAATGTGAATTGATTTAATGTGCTAGGGACATTTGTAATTTAATTACATGCTAAGGGCACAAGTGAAATCATATATAAATATATATTCAATATTTTAATATTCATGAATATATATTAATATATATATATATATATATATATATATAATTTCTTATTTTTCATAGGGAGAATCTAAGATATGGGAGTGTATATATATTTTTATTTTATATGAAGATATAATTTATCATATCTTGTATATATAAAAGGGAAAAGCTGACTTAAAAGGCTCCTCTATAAATATGTCATATTCTCTCTCGTATCGTGTGTGAAAAATAGTCGTAAGACTAGAGTTTTTCAATTACAATAAGAGTGGTTATAGTAGATAATTCTTTGCAAAATATGTAATGGTGGCCTTAGAGGATAAAGAGCCCTTGAAGTAAAGGCTAAAAATAAAAAGGGGCAAGGCCCGTTGTGTATTTCAAGCTTACACAACGACCATGCCTTGCCACGACTGTAGGACTTCTATTATATACTTTATTTAGTATAAAGTATGGAGTCTTTTGTGCGATGAAGGACCATGTCCTATTTCCTTTTGATAGCGACGTACATTTTAAAAAAAAAAAGATGCATTCTTTATTAATTCCTTCTATATCTCTTTGAGAATCAGAGCACAGTCTATCGAAAAGGAAAAATATAATTAAAACATGCTAGAATTTACACATAGTACCTTTTTAAATGGGTTACATTCTAGGATTTGCAAATTGCTTCTGCATTGCTAACTCTGCAAAGCCTGTATGAGCCCTTTCCGATTACCTCGGTGACTTTGTACGGGTCTTCCCAATTTTTTGCAAATTTTCCAGCATTTCGTTCCTTTGTGTTGTCGGTGACTCTTCATAGCACCCAGTCCCCAAGGCTGAACGCTCGATGTTTCACCTTCTTGTCATAGCTGCTCTTGACCATTCTTTGGTAAGAGACAAGCCTTATTTGGGCTCCCTCCCACTTCTATTCTAGGAGGTCCAGGTTTCGTTCTGATCATTCTGCCCCTTTCCAGTATCTCCGTTTGAATGCTCGAAGTTGAAAGTTCGGTTGGTATTATCGCTTCAGATCCATACGCCAAGCAGAACAGACTCTCGCCAATCGGACGCCTCGGAGTCGTTCGGTATGCCTAGAGGATTTTGGGTAGCTCTTTTAGCCATCTGCCCTTGTATTCCTCTAGATTCTTCCAGACACACTCGAAGATGATCCGATTAGTTATTTTTACTTGGTCGTTGCCCTATAGGTAGGATCTAGCAGAGAACTTCTGGTTAATAACATACTTTTTAAAAAACTTATCCAGCGGCTGGTTGTCGAAGTTTGTCGCATTATCCATGATAATGGATTCTAGCAGCCCAAATCGGTAGATGATATTGTTCCAGATGAAGCTCTTGACCTAAACATGGGTAATTGTTGCATACGCCTCCGCCTCAACCCACTTTGTGAAGTAGTCGGTGGCTAGGAGTACGTATTTTTTACTGTTGGCAGTAGTTGGGAGAGACCTTACTTGATCCATCCCCCATTTTACAAATGGCCAGGGGCTGGCTATAGTTGTCAGGTCTTCCGGGGGCTGGTGTGGTATACTGGCGTGCCGTTGGCACTTATCACACTTCCTGGCATACTCTTCGGCTTCCCTTGCCATGTATGGCCAGAAATATCCCTGTGTGAGGACTTTATGTGCCAGTGAACGTCCCCCTAAGTGATTTCCACATTCCCCTTCATGGTTTCTAGAGAGTATCTCTCTTGCTTCCATAGGTGCCACACATCTTAAGTACGGCCTGAAGAACGACCTTCTGTAGAGGTGTTCACTAATCATGGAGTATCTGGCAGAGTTTATTCTAACTCTTCGTGCCTCTTCTTTGGAGTCTGGTAGCATCCCGTTGACAAGATAGGATTTAATGGGATCCATCCAATTGGGTTGGTTCTGTAAGGACTCGATCGGGGCTATTCTGATCAAATTTGGATTAGCCGCCAAGGTTGACCATGCAAGCTTGTCAGCATTCAAGTTTAGATCTCTTGAGATTTGAGAGATTCTTATTTGATCGAACCTCTTAAGCAGTTGTCAGTGTTCAAGTTCAGATCTCTTGAAATTTAAGAGATTCTGATTTGATCGAACCCCTTAAACAGCTGTTGCACCAGGTCTTTGTAGGCTTTTATCCGATCATCTTTTGGCAAGTAGTCTCCACTGACATGTTTAACGATTGGCTGAAAATCACTAAAAACTTGTAAGTTTTTTACCTGAAGCATTTGCGCCAATCTCAGTCCTCCTCTAGGTTAAAACGGGTGAGGAAAGATTTCAGTGTCTCTCCTCTAGATTGCCTCATAGTGAATAGTGAGGAGATCGTTCTTTTGCGTTCCTGGTTTCCTACATACTAGGCTATGAACATATCACATAGTTTATCTAAGTTTGGTATCGAATGGGGTGGCTGCTGCTTGAACCAAAGCAGCACTGGCCCAAACAGACTGGATGGAAAGATCTTGCACATAAGTGCATTATTTTTTATATCCAGGGTCATCTTCTATTGATACTGGTAGATATGCTCTTCCGGGTCCGTTTTTCCATCAAAGGTAGCGAACGTCAGTAGAGTGAACCTCCTTAGTCTTTTGGCTCTAATTATATCCTCGGTGAAGGGGGATTCAATTAACCGGGTGGTTGCTCAAGCAGACCCTTTTGTTTTGTCGTCCCCGGGGGTTTCTTGCGCTTTTAGTGCGTTCCACCCTATCCTGCAGATCTGCAATATGTTGGCGTAGAGTATCGTTCTATTAGGTTAACTGCTGAATGCTAGGGCGTGTCAGCGCATCTCGAGATTATGGCTGAACTGGTGGTATGGGTGGAGCCCTCCTTTGATTTCTGGGGGGTCGACCCAACTCCGCCGCATCATAGGTATTTCTCCTCGTATCCACCATGGTTATCAGTTTATTTTGTTTGGAAAAGTGATTAGTCACTTCCTACAAACGGCACAAAAGTGTAGGTACAGAAAATTGTTCAACTAATAATTGTCAAACAACTGAATGCACACACACAATAATAATAATTAGAATACTTTCATAAAAAGAGAAGAGATATTGTAGGAGATGGATTCGAGGATCCTTTTCATTGATAATTTTATAGATATTTATACAAGTGGGAATTCAAATCCTTTTAGGACTTGAATTTCTTTGTTGATAACTAACTTTACTCTTAAGGAATTTGGATTCCTTTTTAAGTTATAAGTCTGTTTTTAATTTGGGGTTTTGTCCTTGGGATAAGGGCGACTAGGCTCTTGATAATTAACGACTCAGCCTATCTAGGCCTTTTGCTGATACATGGGCTCAAGCCAACGTGGGCTTGGTCCGTTCTCTACATCAGTTCAGCTCATTGGACTGGGTGATAATTTATCCCCTACACCATATTTCTATTTTTGAACTTCATATATATATATATATATATTATAATGGCTAAATTTCTTTAACCTCCCCTAAGGTGTTGACTAATTACCCCTCAAATTAAAGTTGTTAAAATATGGTAGTCAACCTCCCTTGAGGTTTTGTTTACTTTATTTTGGATACTCCTATTGTTACTTACCAGCCAATTATGTTAAAATCAATTAACATAAAAACTCAAAATGCCAAAACTATAATGGCAATAGTGCTGGTGTAGCATTGATGGAGAAAATGTATATATAAAAAATGTTAATTGCAGTCAAATGATTAGAAATTGAGGTTATTTTTGTACAAAAGCATTATAATTTGAGGATATTTTTGTAATTGTATATTAGATGTGATTTTGTTTAACAGATCGTTAGTCTAACAAGGGTGTCAGAGTCATTTTGTAAAAACTTTAATTTGAGAGTAATTAGGTCAAACGTCATGGAAGGTTAGAGTAATTTATCCTATTATAATTCTTATATATAGATATTTTTTTTAATTCTATTTATTCTCTCACTAACTTCATTGCTAGCACATACTCCTAAATTTTAATATTATTTAAATAAGTATTTTTTTTCTAATTCTTTTTCTTTACTCTCTAACTTCATCCCTAACACAAACTCCTAAAATATAATATTATTTATTTCGATAAATATATAGAAACAAAACCTTTTTAATGTACTAATGAAAAAACATCATTTTTTTTTATTTTTGTTAATGCATGTTTAAAATTCTAAAATATTATTTATTCTAATAAATAAATAGAAACATAAATTTTCCTTAACTCTTAAATAAGTATTCTTTTCTAATTATATTTCTTCTCTCTCTAATTTCAGTCATAACACAAACTCCAAAACTGTAATATTATTTAAATAAGTATTCTTATTCTAATTTTATTTCTTCTCTCTCTAACTTCAGTCCTAACACAAACTCCAAAACTGTAATATTTTTTAAATAAGTATTTTTTTTCTAATTTTATTTTTTTTCTCTCTAACTTCATTCCTAACACAAACTCCAAACTTGTAATATTATTTAAATAAATATTTTTTTCTAATTTTATTTATTCTCTCTCTAACTTCATTCCTAACATAAACTCCTAAAATATAATATTAATTAATGAAAAAACACTACTAATGGAAGAACTTCTAGAGAAGGGAATTGAAAAAATTGAACTAAATAATATTTAATGAACTCACTAATTTTATAATTTAGCTCTTATTTATGTACTAAATTAAAATATATATTTAAGTAAATTATTTTTATTAAAAAATTGAAATTTGAGATTCAAATGTTAATTTATATATATATATATTTGAAATTAAATTTTACTCCCGTGCACGTGTTCTTCAATCTTCACTAGTATATATATATATATATATATATATATATGAGAGAGAGAGAAAAGAGAGACATGGAGAAGTGTGAGAGTTTTTTTCGGAGGGATATATATAGAGATGAGTGAGGGCAGTTTGGAAACACAATAACGTGCTGATTTCCATATTCATTTATGCGCCGCTATGCAGAACAAAACACGATTAATTTCCCAATAATAAGTTTGTATATATACTTATCTATATTTCTTTCAATTTTTTTTCTTTTCCCATGACTGCTAAAGGCGGCTTAAACCTAAAAACATAACTATTTATATTATTAGGGTTAGGAAGCCTTCATTATAACCCCTAGTTACCAATTAAAAATAAAAAAATTCAATTGACCATTTTTATTTTTTTATTTTTTGTTTTCGTTTGGGGTCACTAATAACTTGATGCATCATAATTCGAGTTAACTAACTAAAAATTAACCATGGAAGATGCAACGACTATTGGGAGGAACAAGATATTAGATATACATAACCATATATGGACAGTTGCATGAATTGAATCATTGAATGCATGCTCACAGGCCAATTTGGATATATGAACTAGCTCCATTCGGGAATATATATATGTATAGTATTAAAATTAGAATATTAAATTTATGCACTTGTAAATTAAATATGAACCTAAACTAAATATTTAATGTTAATCATAAAGAAATCTCCATATATAGTTACCTTATGTATATATAGGTCTTTCTATTATTAATTTAAGAATTATAAGTAATCTAGTATTGGGAATTGAGATTTGACTTATTTCAAGAATAATACCAACTTGTATGTTTTCTATCTACCATAATTTGGTACCTTTCCCACTTCCTAAAAATATTACTAATCAAATTTTTGAAAAAAAAAAAAAACAATAATTCCAATCATAAATCATGTTAAATGATTTCTTCAAATATTAATAATAAGTTTCCGTCTTTTAAAATATTTTTATTTTCAATCATACATACATGTGTTATGGTATTTTTGATATTTCTATATATTCATCTGTGTATGTGTATATACTATATACATATATATATATATATTATGTTATTTATTGGAGGGAAAGCAAAGAAAAAAGAGAGAATTGGAGGGAAAGCAAAGAAAAAAGAGAGAATTCGGCATGAAATATGATTCCTTTATGTGTTTAGCAGTTTACTTAAATAAACGTTTGTGATAAAGAAAGGAAACGAAATCAGTGGAGAAGAAGAATGTTAGTTTCTTTGTTTTTATCATATTCAACTTCTCCTTTATCATATTAATCTTCGATCTCCATTGATCAAACCAAACGAAGCACACAGATAGCTAGAGTTCTTCCATGGCATTTTGGGGTATACATGTTAATTATTCCATCGATGACTACTCATCTCTTTTTATTATATATATATATATGTGTATATATATATATATTTATATATAGCAATACTAATGCTTCATTGCTCTTGTCTCAAGGAATATCGATCAAGCCACGCGAGCCCTTAACTGTCCACCCTCATAATCCCCCAAAGAGATTTCGTATTTCTCATGTTGGTATATTTGGTTTATTCATTTAGATTTATTTATTTATATTATTTCTCATGTGTTTTTTTTTTCTTTAGGCTACTCTGGGGGAGTGTACTTACAACTCTTTGACCACCCTTAGGAGTAGGAGTGTAGTTCGATGCGCCATTGGAAACAGACCGCCAGTTCATTTATTTTCCATTGCGGAGAATGATCTGTATTCGCGTGTACTAGACTTTGAGTTTGAAGAATCTGAGGACATTGTTTTCTCAGCTTTTGGTCATCGAGTAATTCATCTCGCCGGATATTATCTGCAGAACAAGACGTATCCTTCTAATATATATATATATATATATATATATATATTGCATTGTTTAAGGTGAAAATGGTTTCCTTGACCGAATTATTACAACTTAATATTTAGTGATTCTTTAGGAGAAGAAGAGAAACAAAACGATAGCTTGATTGATGACAGCACTCTCGCTATCCTTCCTGCTTCACATCAGCCTCCACAAAATAGTGGTCAGTATGATATTAAATTTTCACTTCTATAGTATTTTAGTTGTATTGCTTGAATTTTCATCTTTGTATTATATATATAAGGGTTAAGATAAAAACACTCTGCTATATACAAAATGTGTAGAAAACTCTCCAGGCAGTTTATTATGTGCATATAAGCCTATGTATTTTTACAATATGTGCAAACATCCTCTCCACCAAAATTTCCTTTTTAAATGACCAAAATGCTCTTTACGGCCTTTAAAACCCTTGTGCCATGTATGGATGCAATATTTCCTTTTTTTTTAATTTTTATATTAACTAAAAATATATTTTAATTATTTTATTATTTCAGATGGACTTGATGAGTGAAAATAAGAGAGTATTCGCACATTTTTTAAATAAATAAGAAATTAATATTCAGATGAGCCTTTTTTGGACATCCAAACATGGTACTAGAGTGTAAGGGTGTTTTAAACATTTTAGTTGTTAAATTGACAAAATGTCCTTATTTGCACATTTTGTAAATAGTGAGAGAGCTTTTTTGCACTGTAAGGGGGGTTTTTGCACATTTGGTATATAGTGAGGGTGTGTTTTTGCACTTTACCCTATATATATATATATATATATGTATGTATACATTCTACTGAATGTATGTGCTCTCAAATGGTAGCAAGTTTAAAAATTTTACTTATGTGCAAATGGTTTTCTTGACTGAATCATAACATAATATTTTTTAGGAGAAGAAAAGAAACTAAACGAGCATGAATTGAAAGATAGCTTGATTGATGACAACACTCTTGCTCTCCTTCCTGATTCACATCAGCCTCCACAAAATGGTGGTCCATCTGATACTCAATTTTCAATTCCATATTTCGGTTGTATTGCTCGAATTTTCATCTTTGTACTATTTTACTTGACATGTGCTGATATTAATGTGTTGTTGAATGAGTGCTTAGTGTTTGCTGTATGACATGGTATAAATATTTAATTACTCATCTTGGACATTGCCGTTTAATGTGACTTATATATTGGCATCAATTTTTTTGTTAGCTTTGTTTGAAATGGCTCACCTCAATCGCAAATAGCATAAACATTATTGAAAGAACATCAAGTGGTATAGCGAATATGGTTTCAGTGTTGTGTCTTTGTCAAATCTGCTTTGCATGTTCCATTTTTTGTGTTTGCGCTCTTTCTCCAAGGTACTCAATATATCCTATTGTTGTTGTTTTTTTAAGGTAAATTAATATATCCTATTTGTTGTGTTCTCTTGTTGTTTATGTTTTATGACTATATGTTGTATTGTAAGAGAGTTTTATATATCATAGAAATTACTGTAGCTCTTCTTACATAATTTGCAAATCCATGGTAAGGTTATTTCTTAACATATATCACTCAACAAATTTATAAACCCCTCTTCCAACATCTTGGCTTTTGCTCTATTACTCGTTTCTTACCATTCTGCTAAAGCTTAACATTCTCAAATCCTTAATTATCATCATATTGTCCTTGTTCTGATTTGTGCGATTTCTTTGAATTTGACCACGTACGTGATCATGAAAGATGGAAAATGATCTTTAGTTGGATTTGATTCAATTAAATAGAGCATGAGTATGACACCATGTGTTGACATGTTTTTTTTTTTTTTATAAGGTAAATTAAAGTAAATTCATAACCCCAGGCATATCATATCACTGAGTTTCCCTCTCCCTGAATGTCAATTCTTAACCCCAGGTATATCATATCACTCTCCAACAGTGGTGAACCTGGGTAATATTGATATTAGAAGGAATGTGCCTTTCAGTTTTTTCTCTACTTTGACATGTTAGAACTCCATTTGGATACATTTAATTTACATATGATGTGGATCATATATGTATGTCGAATTTATTAGCTTTATAGGTAAATTACTAGAGGGATTTTACTTGACAAAAAAAGAAAAAAAATATGTACTGTAGTCTGTAATAATATAAGCTTTTAGCAAAACCTCAGATGCAATATTTGGTGATAAAATTAAGTATACAATGAGTAAGAAAAGAAGATAAATAGGCCTAAATAAAGAAGAATCGCAAACCCCTTGATACTGAGTTTTGAACCATGCATCAACTTCTATCATTTGAGGTCTTTGGTCCTATTGTCATATTACATGACTAACAAGTCTTGAGAAAGATGATAAATTGATTATACCACACAAGAGAATCACAATGGAAGGACTCTGCATCAATATAACAATGTGATCTCCATTTAATATACCTTCTGCTATGTATATACACACTTAACTCACACTATATTTATCTGCTTATGCTTTTTGTGAGATTGGTTGTTGACATAATATGTAAGCAAGCAAGCTATTGTGGTCAAGTAAACAATCGGCTTAAGTTTTTCATTTCTTCCCTTTCCCAAGTTGGTGAAGGGAAAATGAGTTTTCATTTAACCTTTTCCCAAATTGGTGAAGGGAAAATCTGTCTTACATTACTTTCAGCTAAGGACTTCCCTATGCATAAGTGTAATATCAAATTTTCATTTGTTTATATATAATGATTTTGTGTTCTCATATTATTTGAAATTGGTGCTTGCAGCTATAACTAATAAGTTGGACAATGATAAGAGTACTGGTCATGTGCATGTTGAGGGACATACAATTGACAATGATGGAGATTTTGAGGAACAACTCGTTGCTGCTGGAAGGGAAAATGAAGTTGGAAAACATCAAGCCATCATTCAAAGTGACAAAGCAGGAGAACAATTGGACACAACACTTGACAACCAGGATGAGAGAGCCGGTGAAAATCATATGATTGATTCTGTTGCACAAAATGGAAACACAGGAGGGTGAGAATTTGTTTTTGAGCATATTGTTGATTTTATAATTTTTGGATTTGGAAACCAATAACTTAAGTTCTTATCTTGTATTATACATGTATGTATATTATGTATAGTTCTTGGACCTAAGCATGGTTTCAATCCACATGATCTTATTCTGCTATTATTTGGGACTATATTCAGGTCACATGTGTCTTTCATGTGCATTCTAGCAATTGGCAATGCTTTTTAATTTGGGCTCTTCTAGCTGAAGAACAGAAGTCTAGCTAGCTGGTTCTCTTTACTCAAACTTGCCCTTGCTGCTTCAGTTTCTCACATTTGGAGAGAGAGGAATGATAGATTTTTCAATAATCAGTTCTCTCCTCCTTAAGGTGTTAAATTCTGTTTTCAGTTCCGTTACAGAAAGGTTGATGTCTATTAGATTTTGTAATTTTCCAAGGGCTCTTGAATCTGTGGCTTCTTCACGGAACCTGCCTAATTCTTTTTTTATGCCTCTGTTGATGACGTCTTCCATTTTTTTTTAATGACATCTTCCATTTCTTTTTTTATGCCTCTGTTAATACATCAGTAAGTTGGATAATGAAAAGAATACGGGTCATATGCATATTGAGGGACACATAATTGGCAATGATGGAGTGTTTGAAGAACAAGTCATTGTTGATGAAAGGAGAAATATTGGCGTTAGAAAAGAGCGAACTATCATTCAAAGTGATGAAGCAGGAGAAAGAATGGACAGAGCACTTGACAACAAAGATGAAGGAGCCGATGGCAATCATATGATTGATTCTGTTGCAACCACAGGAGGGTGCGATTTAGTTTTGAGCATATTTGTTGATTATATTATTTTTGGAATTGGAAATCAAGAAGTACTTACTGATGTATTATACATTTGTTTTTATTATGTGTAGTTTTATTGAAGGACCTAAGCATGGTTTCCATCCACATCCTTTCCAACTTAACTCTGCTGATGATGTGGTTGAAAATTCGGAGAATCAACACCAGAATGAGAAATTGTGCGAGAGAAGGGAAGACAAGGATGATAAAAGCATCAATGTTGAACAATCTACAATTGATGTGTGCAAGGTTGGGAAGGAAGATGGAAAGAGAAGGTATCGTTGGGTACTTTTTATTATTTATAATATTCTCTTAAAGTTTGTTTCTAAAAATCTCATCGGTTACAGTTGTTTTGAAAGGAACACAGTACCTGGTTTCGAAGAAAAGGGGTCAATACCTGATTTTGATCTCCGAATTCTCTCATCTAAACTATTTTGTGCATGTGTCTGTTACTTCATGCATGAACAATTTTTCGGGTTTTAATGCATGTACGTGCATAATTCAATATTTTGACAATTATGGAAATATGAGTCTTTTCCTACACCTGGATGTTCTACCATCAAATTAAGAGTTACAAATGAGAAGAGGGTTGTGATTTTGTAAGTTTCAGCTTGAAAGAGAATTATATATATTTTTTGAGTTATTTTTCTATGGTCAATTATATTACATATACGTGAGTATGCATGTGCATGTACATATGTATATGCTTGGACTGGTTAACTATCAAACATTATTTCTCTTATTTCACAGAAATAAAACTTGCTGTGAAGATTCTGGCATTGGTGGTGCTGGAAATCTCGTGAAGCGGAGGGAAAAGAAGACAAAGAAGTGTAAGGGCTTATAAAGAAACTCAGATCTTGAAGTTTAAAACTTAAATATATAGTTTTATACATGTTGTTGCTGTGGAAAGAACTATATGAAGTCCTTAGCCACTAAAGTATACTGAAAGAAACTAAGAAAATATGTTGGCTGACAGATAACAATCACCACAAAAAATTCAATAGGGCCTCTTAGAACGATCCTACTAAATACATCAATTTATTTTGAAGGATCAATCTGCCTCCCCTACCAAAATCATGATTTTTGATTCTTCCCAAAATTTGTGTTAGGTATAAATTATAGTATGCAAGTTACCTCAATAAGTTAAAATTCCATTTGAAATAGAAAGATCAATGGAAGCAAAA
This sequence comes from Cornus controversa, assembly GCA_026545225.1. Taxonomy (NCBI): domain Eukaryota; kingdom Viridiplantae; phylum Streptophyta; class Magnoliopsida; order Cornales; family Cornaceae; genus Cornus; species Cornus controversa. The sequence goes on along the minus strand of CM048845.1, from coordinate 1,257,375 downwards.
AGGGACCATTTTGCACTATCAAATAAAAAAGTATTTTGAGTTAAAGAATCCAAATAAAGTCTGAACATGCATATGTAAAAAGATAAAAAAATTATTAATTTTCCTTTTTTACAAAAGTAAAAAAATTTCAACGGATTGAAAAAATATTTTCACTTTTCAGTAAAGCACTTGTGAATTGTTTTTTTAGAATGCCCAATATCTCTTTTAGAGCTTTATTCCTTTCACTGAATTAACAAATCACATGTATTATACCTTTGCTTCAGTCCACACTGTGAACTATGTCTCCTCCTGTTCACTTGGTGAATTGTTTCAGAATTGTGTGGTTTAAATTTTCAATTCCTCAGCATAGCTTTATTTCTTGGGTGGCAGCCAAATACAAGCCTCCTATCCTTGACAAGCCCTCCATGGCTCATTTGCATATCCCAAACCATTGTTGTTTTTGTTCTAGAGATAATGAGTCCATGTCCCATTTGTTTTTACAGTGTATATTCTCTTCACAGATTTGAAATTATTGCCAATTATTTGTGGGTTACACATTGCTCCTTTGAATTGGGATACTTTGTGGGATTGGGTAGCCCGTCACTGGGATGGTTCAATTCTATCAAGTTTCTTGTTCGTAAACTTGTTCTTTCTGCTGCTATTTACTTCATACGAGGAGAGAGAAACACTAGAACTTTTTGGAGAGACGCAGCTGCCTAGTTTCTTTATTTGTAGCTCTAATTGATTTTGATTCAGCTGTTTAACTGGTTCATGGAGAGTTTCACCTATTGTACATGTGTACTGTATGGCTGTACTTTGATGTTTTGAAACTGGTTTTGTTCCTTGTTGAAGTGGGGAAAACTTTTCTGAGCATATTCCTTAATGATATTTGGGCTTTCTTGCTTGTGTAGTGTATACACTCATTGTTTGGTGGTTTCTTTTGGCTATGCTGTTGGTTCTTCTTGTCTCTGTTTAGAGTCTGTCAACCACTTTGGGGTGTTCTTGTTTCTCATGGCCTTTTGGTAGGGCTGTTGGCTCTTGCCTTCTCGTTCAATTTTAATTATTTGTCTAAATTCATGTATTATAACATTAGAAAAGCTCAATTTCTAAGTATGACAAGGGAGAGGTAGCAATCAAAGGAAATAGTTTTTGGAATAAAATTTATTTTCTAGTCATTATTATTTTGTTTAGTCAACTTCATGTAAGTATGTATTTCATTAGTAAAAAAACTTACATATAATTGAGTTAAAATTTCTTTGGGGAATGTAATTGATTGAAGTACTACAGAGCTTATTTGAAAATTATGTATCAGTTTTCATGAAACCTGAGAATTTTCCGTCACTCTCTTTAAAGTTTCTCACCCTTGCTCAACTAGATAAAAAATCACATGTATTATAACATTAAAAGAATAACATATAAACTGCTCTATTATCACATGTTTCACCTTTTTCCTAGTTGGTGGAGGAAGAATTTGTTTTACATTAATTACAGTTGAGAATTTCCCCATGCTTACATATAACATCTAGTTTTCATTTGTTTAAAGTAGACTGTATTTTTATACTTCTTTGAAATTGATGCTTGCAGCTATAACTAATAAGATGGATAATGAAAAGAATAGAGGCCATAATCATGTTGAGGGACATATAATTGGCAATGATGGAGCTTTTGAAGAACAAGTCATTGTTGATGAAAGGAGAAATATTGAGGATGGAAAAGAGCGAGCTCTCATTCAAAGTGACGAAGCAGGAGAAAAATTGGACAGCGCACTTGACAACCAAGATGGAGCAGATGGCAATCATATGATTGATTCAGTTGCAAACACAGGAGGGTGAGATTTAGTTTTTGAGCATATTTGTTAATTATGTAATTTTCGGAATTGAAAATTAAGAAGTAAATTACTTACCATTGTGTTATACATGTATTTTTATTGTGTGTAGTTTTATTAAAGGACCTAAGCATGGTTTCCATCCGCATGCTTTCCAACTAAACACTCCTGATGATGTGGTTGGGAATTCGGAGAATCAACATGAGAATGAGAAACTGTGCGAGAGAAGGGAAGACAAGGATGATAAAAGCATCAATGTCAAACAATCTACAATTGATGTGTGCAAGGTTGGGAAGAAAGATGGAAAGAGCAGGTATCGTTGGGCACTTTTTTTATTTATAATGTTCTCTTAAAGTTTGGTTCTAAAAATCTCATCTGTTACAGTTGTTTTTGAAAGGAACACAGTACCTGGTTTTGAATAAAAGGGGTCAATGCCTGATTTTGATCTCCGAATTCTCTCGTCTAAACTATTTTGTGCATGTTTGTTACTTCATGCACGAACAATTTTTCGGGTTTTAATGCATGTACATGCATAATTCAATCTTTTGAATCTTTTGAAAGTTATGTAAATATAAGTCTTATTCTACACCTGGATGCTCTACTATCAAATTAAAGGTTACAAATGAGAAGAGTGTTTTGATTTTTTAAGTTTCAGCTTGAAAGAGAATTATACATATTTTGTCAGTTATTTTTCTTTGGTCAGTTATATTACATATATGTATATGCATGTGCATATGCTTGGACTGGTTAATTGGCAAACATTAATTTTGTCTTGTTTCACAGAAATAAAACTTGCTGTAAAGATGCCAGTAGTGGTGGTGCTGGAAATCTTGTGAAGCGGAGGGAAAAGAAGACAAAGAACTGTAAGGGCTTATAAAGAAATTCAGATCTTGTAGTTTAGAAAGTTAAATATATAGCTTTATACTTCTTGTTGTTGCTGTGGAAAGAACTATATGAAGTCCTAAGCCACTAAAGTATATTGAAAGAAACTAAGAAAATATTTTTGCTGACAGCTAACCATCGCCACAAAAAATTCGATAGGTTCAATTTATGGTTTATTAGGGCCTCCTTGAATGATCTACTAAATTCATCAATTTATTTCGAAGGATCAAACTGCCTCCCATATCAAAATCTTGATTTTTGGTTCTTCCCAAAATTTGTGTTTAATTATAACTGGTATAAAATTATAATTGGGTTATACTAAGAAAGTTACTTCTATAAGTTAAAATTTTATTGGAAATAGAAAGATCAATGGAAAGAAAAAAAGGGACCATTTTACACGATCGAATAAAAAAGTATTTTGTGTTAGAGAATCCAAATAAAGTCTGAACATGCATACGTAAAAAGATAAAAAAATTATTAATTTTCCTTTTTTACAAAAGTAAAAAATTATCACCGGATTGAAAAAATATTTTCTCTTTTCAGTAAAGCACTTGTGAATTGTTTTTTAGAATGCCCAATATCTCTTTTAAAGCCTTATTCCTTTCAATGAAATAACAAATCACATGTATTATACTTTTGCTTCAGTCCAAACTGTGAACTATCTGTCTCCTCCTGTTCACTTGGTGAATTGTTTCAGAATTGTGTGGTTTAAATTTTCAATTCCTCAGCATAGTGTTATTACTTGGATGGCAGCCAAACACAAGCCTCCTATCCTTGACAAGCCCTCCATGGCTCATTTGCATATCCCAAACCATTGTTGTTTTTGTTCTACAGACAATGAGTCCATGTCCCATTTGTTTTTACAGTGTATATTCTCTTCTCAGATTTGAAATTATTGCCAATTTATTTGTGGGTTACACATTGCTCCTTTGAATTGGGATAATTTGTGGGATTGGGTGGCCCATCACTGTGATGGTTCAATTCTACTAAGTTTCTTGTTCGTAAACTTGTTCTTTCTGCTGCCATTTACTTCATACGAGGAGAGAGAAACACTAAAACTTTTTGAGGAACAAGTTTTCTTCCTTCAGGAATTATCCATTTTATCAGAGATATCATCAGATGCAAACTACTCTTTGTAAGGATGAAAGACTCTGCCTATCCCAGGAAAGTTGTTGGGGAGACGCAGCTGCCTAGTTTCTTTATTTGTTGCTCAAATTGGTTTTGATTAAGCTGTTTAACTGGTTCATGGAGAGTTTCACCTCTTGTACATGTGTACTATTATGGCTGCACTTTGATGTTTTGAAACTGGTTTTGTTCCTTGATGAATTGGGGAAAACTTTTCTGAGCATATTCCTTAATGATATTTGGGCTTTCTTGCTTGTGTAATGTGTACACTCATTGTTTGGTGGTTTCTTTTGGCTATGCTGTTGGTTCTTCTTGTCTCTGTTTAGAGTCTGTCAAACACTTTGGGGTGTTTTTGTTTCTCATGGCCTTTTTTGTTTTGTTGGCCTTTTGGTAGTGCTGTTGGCTCTTGCCTTCTTGTTCAATTTTAATTATTTGTCTAAATTCATTTACCATACTTCCAATATATATATACATGTAATATAACATTAGAAAAGCTCAATTTCTAAGTATGACAAGGGAGAGGTAGCAGTCAAACGAACTAGTTTTTGGAATAAAATTTTTTTTCCAGTCATTATTGTTTTGTTCAGTCAACTTCATGCAAGTATGTATTTCATTAGTATAAAAACTTAGATATAATTGAGTTAAAATTTCTTTGGGGAATGTAATTGATTGAAGTACTACAGAGCTTATTTGAAAATTATGTATCAGTTTTCATGAAACCTGAGAATTTTCCATCACTCTCTTTAAAGTTTCTCACCCTTGCTCAACTAGATAAAAAATCACATGTATTATTACATTAAAAGTATAACAAATAAACTGCCCTATTATCACATGTTTCACCTTTTTCCTAGTTGGTGAAGGAAGAATTTGTCTTACATTAATTACAGTTAAGAATATCTCCATGCTTACATATAACATCTAGTTTTCATTTGTTTAAAGTAGACTGTATTTTTATATTTCTTTGAAATTGATGCTTGCAGCTGTAACTAATAAGTTGGATAATGAAAAGAATAGAGGCCATAGGCATGTTGAGGGACATATAATTGGCAATGATGGAGCTTTTGAAGAACAAGTCATTGTTGATGAAAGGAGAAATATTGAGGATGGAAAAGAGGCAGCTGTAACTAATAAGTTGGATAATGAAAAGAATAGAGGCCATAGGCATGTTGAGGGACATATAATTGGCAATGATGGAGCTTTTGAAGAACAAGTCATTGTTGATGAAAGGAGAAATATTGAGGATGGAAAAGAGGGAGCTCTCATTCAAAGTGACGAAGCAGGAGAAAAATTGGACAGTGCACTTGACAACCAAGATGAAGGAGCAGATGGCAATCATATGATTGATTCAGTTGCAAACACAGGAGGGTGAGATTTAGTTTTTGAGCATATTTGTTAATTATATAATTTTCAGAATTGAAAATTAAGAAGTAAAGTACTTACCATTGTGTTATACATGTATTTTTATTGTGTGTATAATTTTCATTTTATTATTTGTAATATTCTCTTAAAGTTTGGTTCTAAAAATCTCATCTGTTACAGTTGTTTTTGAAAGGAACACAGTACCTGGTTTTGAAGAAAAGGGGTCAATGCCTGATTTTGATCTCCGAATTCTCTTGTCTAAACTATTTTGTGCATGTGTCTGTTACTTCATGCACGAACAATTTTTCGGGTTTTAATGCATGTACATGCATAATTCAATCTTTTGAATCTTTTGAAAGTTATGTAAATATAAGTCTTATTTGACACCTAGATGCTCTAGCATCAAATTAAAGGTTACAAATGAGAAGAGTGTTTTGATTTTTTAAGTTTCATCTTGAAAGAGAATTATTTATATTTTTCCAGTTATTTTTCTTTGGTCAATTATATTACATATATGTATATGCATGTGCATATGCTTGGACTGGTTAATTGTCAAACATTAATTTTATCTTGTTTCACAGGAATAAAACTTGCTCTAAATATGCCAGTAGTGGTGGTGCTGGAAATCTTGTGAAGCGGAGGGAAAAGAAGACAAAGAACTGTAAGGGCTTATAAAGAAATTCAGATCTTGAAGTTAAGAAAGTTAAATATATAGCTTTATGCTTCTTGTTGTTGCTGTGGAAAGAACTATATAAAGTCCTAAGCCACTAAAGTATATTGAAAGAAACTAAGAAAATATGTTGGCTGACAGCTAACCATCGCCACAAAAAATTCGATAGGTTCAATTTATGGTTTATTAGGGCCTCCTAGAATGATCTATTACATTCATCAATTTATTTCGAAGGATAAAACTGCCTCCCATATCAAAATCTTGATTTTTGGTTCTTCCGAAAATATGTGTTTAATTATAACTGGTATAAAATTATAATTGGGTTATACTAAGAAAGTTACTTCTATAAGTTAAAATTTTATTGGAAATAGAAAGATCAACGGAAAGCAAAAATGCGACCGTTGTACACCATCAAATAAAAAAGTAGTTTGAGTTAAAGAATCCAAATAAAGTCTGAACATGCATACATAAAAAGATAAAAAAATTATTAATTTTCCTTTCTTACAAAAGTAAAAAAATTTCAACAGATTGAAATAATATTTTCACTTTTCAGTAAAGCACTTGTGATTTGTTTTTTTAGAATGCCCAATATCTCTTTTAAAGCCTTATTCCTTTCAATGAAATAACAACAGTCCACACTGTGAACTATCTGTCTCCCCCTGTTCACTTGGTGAATTGATTCAGAATTGTGTGGTTTAAATTTTCAATTCCTCAGCATAGCTTTATTTCTTGGGTGGCAGGCAAACACAAGCCTCCTATCCTTGACAAACCCTCCATGGCTCATTTGAATATCCCAAACCATTGTTGTTTTTGTTCTAGAGACAATGAGTCCATGTCCCATTTGTTTTTACAGTGTATATTCTCTTCTCAGATTTGAAATTATTGCCTATTTATTTGTGGGTTACACATTGCTCCTTCGAATTGGTATACTTTGTGGGATTGGGTGACCCATCACTGGGATGGTTCAATTCTACCAAGTTTCTTGTTCGTAAACTTGTTCTTTCTGCTGCTATTTACTTCATACGAGGAGAGAGAAACACTAGAACTTTTTGAGGAACAAGTTCTCTTCCTTCAGGAATTATCCATTTTATCAGAGATATCATCATATGCAAACTGCTCTTTGTAAGGATGAAAGACTCTGCCTATGCCAGGAAAATTGTTGGAAAGACGCAGCTGGCTAGTTTCTTTATTTGTAGCTCGAATTGATTTTGATTCAGCTGTTTAACTGGTTCATGGAGCAGTTTCACCTATTGTGTACTGCTATGGCTGCATTTTGATGTTTTGAAACTGGTTTTGTTCCTTGTTGAAGTGGGGAAAACTTTTCTGAACATATTCCTTAATGATATTTGGGCTTTCTTGCTTGTGTAATGTGTACACTCATTGTTTGGTGGTTTCTTTTGGCTATGCTGTTGGTTCTTCTTGTCTCTGTTTAGAGTCTGTCAAACACTTTGGGGTGTTCTTGTTTCTCATGGCCTTTTTTGTTTTGTTGGCCTTTAGGTAGGGCTGTTGGCTCTTGCCTTCTTGTTCAATTTTAATTATTTGTCTAAATTCATTTACCATTCTTCCAATATATATATACATGTATTATAACATTAGAAAAGCGCAATTTCTAAGTATGACAAGGGAGAGGTAGCAGTCAAACGAACTAGTTTTTGGAATAAAATTTATTTTCCAGTCATTATTGTTTTGTTCAGTCAACTTCATGCAAGTATGTATTTCATTAGTATAAAAACTTAGATATAATCGTGTTAAAATTTCTTTGGGGAATGTAATTGATTGAAGTACTACAGAGCTTATTTGAAAATTATGTATCAGTTATCATGAAACCTGAGAATTTTCTGTCACTCTCTTTAAAGTTTCTCACCCTTGCTCAACTAGATAAAAAATCACACGTATTATAACATTAAAAGAAAAACATATAAACTGCCCTATTATCACATGTTTCACCTTTTTCCTAGTTGGTGGAGGAAGAATTTGTTTTACATTAATTACAGTTGAGAATTTCCCCATGCTTACATATAACATCTAGTTTTCATTTGTTTAAAGTAGACTGTATTTTTATACTTCTTTGAAATTGATGCTTGCAGCTATAACTAATAAGTTGGATAATGAAAAGAATAGAGGCCATAGGCATGTTGAGGGACATATAATTGGCAATGATGGAGCTTTTGAAGACCAAGTCATTGTTGATGAAAGGAGAAATATTGAGGATGGAAAAGAGCGAGCTTTCATTCAAAGTGACGAAGCAGGAGAAAAATTGGACAGCGCACTTGACAACCAAGATGAAGGAGCCGATGGCAATCATATGATTGATTCAGTTGCAAACACAGGAGGGTGAGATTTAGTTTTTGAGCATATTTGTTAATTATATAATTTTCAGAATTGAAAATTAAGAAGTAAAGTACTTACCATTGTGTTATACATGTATTTCGGGTTTTAATGCATGTACATGCATAATTCAATCTTTTGAATCTTTTGAAAGTTATGTAAATATAAGTCTTATTCAACACCTAGATGCTCTACCATCAAATTAAAGGTTACAAATGAGAAGAGTGTTTTGATTTTTTAAGTTTCATCTTGAAAGAGAATTATTTATATTTTTTCAGTTATTTTTCTTTGGTCAATTATATTACATATATGTATATGCATGTGCATATGCTTGGACTGGTTAATTGGCAAACATTAATTTTGTCTTGTTTCACAGGAATAAAACTTGCTGTAAAGATGCCAGTAGAGGTGGTGCTGGAAATCTTTTGAAGCAGAGGGAAAAGAAGACAAAGAAGTGTAAGGGCTTATAAAGAAATTCAGATCTTGAAGTTAAGAAAGTTAAATATATAGCTTTATGCCTGTTGTTGTTGCTGTGGAAAGAACTATATGAAGTCCTAAGCCACTAAAGTATATTGAAAGAAACTAAGAAAATATGTTGGCTGACAGCTAACCATCGCCACAAAAAATTCGATAGGTTCAATTTATGGTTTATTAGGGCCTCCTAGAATGATCTATTAAATTAATCAATTTATTTCAAAGGATCAAACTGTGTGCCATATCAAAATCTTGATTTTTGGTTCTTCCCAAAATTTGTGTTTTATTATAACTGGTATAAAGTATAATTGGGTTATACTAAGAAAGTTACTACCATAAGTTCAAATTTTATTGGAAATAGAAAGATCAACGGAAAGCCAAAATGCGACCGTTGTACACCATCAAATAGAAAAGTATTTTGAGCTAAAGAATCCAAATAAAGTCTGAACATGCATACATAAAAAGATAAGAAATTATTAATTTTCCTTTTGTACAAAAGTAAAAAAAATTCGATGGATTGAAAAAATAGTTTCACTTTTCAGTAAAGCACTTGTGAATTGTTGTTTTAGAATGCCCTATATCTCTTTTAAAGCCTTATTCCTGTCAATGAAATAACAAATCACATGTATTATACTGTCTCCTGTTCAATTGGTGAATTGGTTCAGAATTTTGTGATTTAAATTTTCAATTCCTCGGCATAGATTTATTTCTTGGATGGCAGCCAAAAACAAGTTTCCTTTCCTTGTCACAACCTCCATGGCTCATTTGCATATCCCAAACCATTGTTGTTTTTGGTCCAGAGACAATGAGTCCATGTCCCATTTTTTTTACAGTGTATATTCTCTTCTCAGATTTGGAATTATTGCCAATTTATTTGTGGGTTCCACATTGCTCCTTTGAATTGGGTTACTTTGTGGGATTGGGTAGCCCATCATTGGGATGGTTCAATTCTACTAAGTTTCTTGGTTGTAAACTTGTTCTTTCTGCTGCTATTTACTTCATATGAGGAGAGAGAAACACCAGAACTTTTCTTGGTACAGCTTCTCTTCCTTCAGGAATTATCCATTCTATCAGAGATTCCATCAGATGCAAACTACTCTTTGTTAGGATGAAAGACTTAGCCTATGACAGGAAAATTGTTGGAGAGTCGCAGGTGCCTAGTTGCTTTATCGTAGCTCGAATTGATGGTGTAGTTTCACTTATTGTGTACTGCCATGGCTGCACCTTGATGTTTTGACACTGGTTTTGTTCCTTGTTGAAGTGGGGAAAACTTTTCTGAGCATATTCATTAATGATATTCGTGTTTTCTTGCTTCTGTAATGCGTACATGCATCGTTTTGTGGTTTCTCTGTTTAGAGTCTGTCAAACACTTTGGGGCGTTCTTTTTTCTCATGGTTTTTTTGTTTTGTTTTGTGTTGGCCTTTTGGTAGGCCTGATGGCTCTTCCCTTCTTGTACATTTTTAAATATTTATATAAATTCATTACCCATACTTCCAATATATATATACATGTATTATAACATTAGAAAAGCTCAATTTCTAAATATGACAAGGGAGTGGTAGCGGTTTGAAATAATTTTTGGAATAAAATTTCTTTTCTAGTCATTGTTATTTTGTTCAGTCAACTTCATGTGTGTATATATTTCATGATTATAAAAGCTTAGATTGAGTTAAAATTTCTTTGGGGAAGGTAATTGATTGAAGTACTGCAGTCTTATTTGAAAATTATGTTTCAGTTTTCATGAAACCTGAGACTAATAAGGAAAGGTTCCTAGCTTGACATTTAATTATTTGAAGTTTGAGCATTACAAAGAGAATCATGTACTTTGATAGTATCCAATTTCAGTAATATCTCCTATGCCATCTGTAGCCGTAGAAATGTATAAGGCACAGATAAGGAAGAAAGATTGGTAGGACCATACTAGAAAGGAATCTTCTGATGCCTGCGTTAATGATTATTTATTCATTGAATTTATCTTTTATTTTGTGGAAGTACCTTTTTTCTTTTATAACTTCAATGTGACATTTTAATGTCTCATCAAATTTGGATGCAAAAATGCACTTATATATATTTATAATATATATGTCTCCTTATCAAACTTTAATCAGTGCAATTGTAGGACAGCCACATAAGGTCTAAAACGTATTGTGTTTTTAGATGACATTTAAAATTAGGACGTTCTGAATTTAATTTCAATTAGACGAGTCCTTTTATTTTGATTACCAATTATTTATGAGGTAAGGACATTCTTGATTGTGAAAGGTTGCTATTTCTGTTCTCATTTTGTAATTGCTAATCCCTCCATGTTACACTATCAACTTGTTTGCTCAAACAGTGTGCAAAATGCACTTGATTGATATAATTTTTTTGGAGTGCCAGTACACACCATATGATTCATAGAAATCTTTCTATGTTACAATATTAAGTGGTTTCAGTTAATAAAAAAATAATTTGATCATTATTCAAATTATAATGAAAGAAACATTTATCTGTTCTTTGATTTTCAGTTATCTACTTCTCTCTGTGAGTGTATATATATGTTGTTTCTCATTTGAATTCTTTGGATTGATGCTTTCAGCAAGGGATAAAGAGTTGGTTTATGACAAGAATATATGTCGTAAACATGAAGAAGAATCCGTTGCTGTTGAAAAGGATTATGAAGTTGGAAATGATGAAACAATCATTCGAAGTGTTGAAGGAAAAGAAAAATTGGGCATGGTATTAGTTAACCAAGATGAGAAAGCTCACGGAGATTCTTACTTTGATGATTTTGCACAAGATAGAAACATTAAAGTGTAAGACCTTGCTCATGAGATCATTAGGTATAATTCTAAATTTTATCTAGATTTGAGAGGAGACAATTGCAATACGAGGTATTGTTACATTTTGATGCTCTGTACCCAAATTTAAGGTGACAAAATGAGGACTTAAATTCTTTTCTTTCTTTTTTGGCTTTGCTATTAATAGTCTTGATATGTATTTGGACTAGTTGTGTAACAATGACAATGTGTTGTTTTGCAGAAGCACAAGTCCCATTGCATCTGGTAATATTGACTCAGGAAACCCTGTGACACAAAGAAAAGAGAAGAAGAAAAAGCGGAATGCCTCAGAAATAAAGACGAAGCATTTAAGAGGTTCATTTCTCTTTTTGTTTTTGTAATAATTACCTGAAGTCCATGGCAACCTGAACAAAATTATTCATAATACATTGAAACTGCAATAATTGTTTTTCATAATACATTGTTGCTTTTGTTATTATTACTTGAAGTCTGTGGCAACCGTGTGACACTTGAAGTTTAAAATCAGGGGATAAGTTCACCTAAGTTACTTGAAGGGAGTCATAATACATTGCAGCCATCAGTGAGATACTCAATCATATCCACTATAAATCTCTTCCTCGACATACGATAACTGAATACTATTTGACTTCTCAGTATTGAATGGAAAGAAAATAGAAGACCGTAATTTCAAACAAATGATTACCTTAGGAAGTTTAAAGGGAGATTGAGAGATCAACAGACATGAAACATGTCCGAGATGGATCATTTTAATGGATAACTTTGTGCATATGATTTTTTAATTACATTTTAACACATCTTGTATTCAGATAAAATATGAAGCATGGCCAAGAAGGATCGATTTTGTGGAGTAGACTTTTGTTTTCTAATATATATAAGCTCATCATTTATCTCTGAATCTTTTGTATTTGATATGTAAAAAATTTCTTGTATTCTGGAATAGATGAAGAACTGAATAAAGGAAAGAGCATGTGTTTTAAGGATTTTGATAAGCACATGGTTCACAGCGATGAAGCTTTTCAGCAGAAATCCATCATTGGTGAAAGAACAAATGAAGCTGGAAAGGACAAAATGGTAGTTCAAGGCACAAATAGGAATAATGGAAGGTGGGACTTTTTACGTATAGATGTATTCTTTTTTATTTGTATAAACATACTCAAAAGTTGGAGCCCTTTAACATAATGAACTAACTAATGTTGGAGCTTGAAACAGTTCCAGACAATACGAAAATGAGAAAATTGACAAAAGGCATGGAGAATGGGATAGAGTTCATGATGTTGGTGGCAGGTACAAGGACCAATATTTAGTCGACAAGAATAACATCGGCATAGAGGATCAATTCCCGAGGTTCCATTTTTTCTTCTCTTTTTTCAGACAACATATTTCTGTTGTGTGGTTTTACATTATGTTGTTCATATCGTTCGCTGGGAATTTACAGGACTGAAAATATAAATTGCACTGGAGATGAACAAACAAAGAGTAGGCAAGATTATGCAGGGTCAACACTAATTCTTTACATATAATATCTTCTCTTTAGAACAAAAAAGAAATTAAATTCACATACATACACTTTATAATTATACCAGTATTTCATCTTTAAATAATTATATAAGTATTTTTCTCTTTAGGCAGGAAGTAGTTGAAATTACAACCATAATTGTGAATTTAGTGAAGTAAGACATTAATTTTCTCTTCCTGTATAATGGTAATTTTTTTTTTTATGGGTAATCACACGGTCAGCTCCTTGTTTTGTTTCAGATTTAGTTCAATTTTATTTATTTTGTCATTCTAATAAGCAGGACAAATTTCAAAGTATGTAGTTCTCCATTACCGCATAACATGTTGGGTAATGGAGATGCTGGGAAGCTGAAAGGCAAGAAAGTTCAAGGAATGGACTCTAATGATAGTGAAACCAATAAAGACGAGGGATATGTCAGGTTTGATAATATCGTGAACCTCTGATTATTTCTTGAACAATAATATCCACGTTCATGCTATGGATTATAATCCTGAATATTAATTTTGGAGATATTCCAAAAAGTATGTCTACTTGAACTTCATGAAATCCATGTAATCCGCTTGGTTCCAAGTTCAATGTAGTATCTTCCGTAGAATGTGGATGGGACCATTGTTTAGTGCAATGTAGTAATGGTGGTAGTAGCTCAGTCTATTGTCAAAAGATTAGATTATCTTCTTATAAACTAGAAACTTATTCTTTATGTGTTGCATCTGTATGTCCTTTCTCGTTGGAATCCGGTATTACTAACACAAGATAATGAGCAAGCTTGCTACTTGTAGAAAGAAAAAAAAGTGAATTGGCTTGCTATTACATTTCATTGTATTATGCATTTTGTCATTCACAGTAGAAATAATGTTTGATGATATTTATCAAATGATGTTTCTATTTTATCAGTGCAAGTTGGACAGGTGATGAATCCTATAGGGTTTTAGTTCCGGCCCCTGAACTTGGGCTACATGGCAGGAAGCTAGACAAGTCAGGTGATCATAATACAAGGTATCAACTTTGTTTGGTAAAATTTAAGTAATTATCTTTTTGGGGGTAGTGATTTTATTATTATTTATGATTTTTCAATTATTCTATCTCCTTTTTGTATATGATCTTCTGAAACAGAGCCACACTTAATGAAATTGTTGACAATTTTGTCTTTCATTTCTAAATTTATTTGGATGTTTTCTCTTTTCCTGGTTTTTGTATCATGTGAGAAACCATATTACATGGATGGAGCCTTAATAATGTGAAAAGTAATCGTGCTGGACACACAACACCGGACTTGGCTATAGGATAGTGTTCAACCTGTCTGGTTGCTTTTCTAGTTGGTACATTATTAGGTTTTAGATATACAATACGTTTTATCCGGAACTTTCCTTCCTTTTTTTTTTCTTTCTTAACCTTTTGGCCACTCCCAAACTCAACCTCCTTCTCTCTACGTATTGTTGCATTTGGATTTTGAATTAACTTTACTAAGGATTGTTCATGTGCTAATGAGTATATATCTTATTGTGTAGGATTAATTGTATTTACGGAGAAAATTCTTTTACTGGTAGTCAGAGTAAGTCGAAGAAAAGGAAGAACAGAAAGGATGGTAAAGAAAATTGTTATTAGCATTCAATGAGTATAAACTACAATTTTGGTTCTCATGGTCTCTCCTTCATATTTACCAAATGAGCTATTTATTTGTTTAATTATAATTATAGATATGGCTTCTCTTATTATCCTAGAAAATTTTGGTGATACAGATCATGATCTAGATGACGAGGAAAGAATTCCTTATGCACCTCTTGAAAAATGCATTTCGTCCAATGTTGATGATTCTCTACAGGAGTGCAACCAACACATCCTCATGGAAAGGGATGATCCTATCAGGTAGGATTTTACTTATGAATTCATTTATATGTCTTGTGTATTCCTCTAGGTGAAACTTATGTGAAGAATATCGATTAACTTTTAACTTATTTTTTATTTTTTGTTATCTGAATGATGGATGAGCATAGGAATAGTGACCATGCCTCTGGTTCTACAATTCATGCTATCACAGTTAGAACTATGGATGACATTGAGCAACATCATAACTTGATAGTCAATGAAAGGGTTGAAGTGGTGAATGATTTTAGCATTGGATGTAGCAATGTTAGAGACCTAAGGTAAAAAGAGATGTGCGATTGTCATAATGAGTGAGGAATTACAACTCTTTTGTATTATTTATTTATTTTATCGAATTTTCTTTCGATGCATGCATTGCAATAAAATTATTATTCCTTTTCAAAAATTGACAAAATATTACAGATCAAAGTTGAAAATGTGGCCACTCAATATACCAAATGAAGCTGTAGACATGGAAACTATGGTAGCATATGGACTTACCATGGGAATGATGTTATCCATGATTTAATGAATTCCTTTTGTATCCATTAACATTTAAATGGTGTTTGTTTTTTCATATGTGGAGGACAATTTGGAGTTTGATATAGTGGGACCATTTTCCAGCTTTTAATTTTAGTTGTTTTATTGGTCACTTCAGTAGGTTCTATCTCATACTCCTATTAGAGATTAATAGTTTCTAATTATAAGATAAAAAAATCTAGATATAGCCTGTAACAAGGGTGTAACACATAATAGATACAAAGGAGCCTAAAACCACATCCCTTCTTGTCAAAGTTAATATTTTAAGCTTCTTTGAAGATCTTAGGCTTATTACCACTACATATTTAATACTGCAACTAAGCACACACCAGTTGGTCATCACCTATATTTCTTTTGCACCATATAATGAATTTTATCAAGGATATATTAGGATGTAACCTTTTAACTCATTGTGTGCGTTAGTGTCAATTTTGTTGTTCCTTCTTCTTCGCTAAGTCTTTTTTTTTTTTTGAGATGTGTTTGGCATTTGGAGTCAGTTGTATTCTTTCCTCATTTCTTTGTAAAAATTATTATTGTCGGTGGTGCTTTTACCTATTTATTTGATTAGATCAAGCATGACACATGACCAATGGCAAAGTATTGGGCATAATGAGAGTAAGAAGAAGAGGAAGAAGAACAGGACACATAATAAAGTGGAAAGACTTGAGGAGTTCGAAAACGTTGTGGACAAGATTATAGAGAACCAATCTGATGAAGCAGGTGATAGCCAGCAAGGCATTGTTGCGAGGAATGATTCTACCAGGTTTTGATTTAAATTTTCTTTTATGAAATTCGGCGTACTATGTAAATTACCAATATTGTACTGACTTCTACATTTGCTTTTGTTTAGGTATTCTGATAAAAACTTTTGTGCTAATAAACCCGTGGAAAATCTTCTTGATGATGATGGGTAAGAAATCTTTAATTGTTTAATTATTTTTTTACACACTTCTTAAAAAAATGAATATACGCTTTCTTGTTTTACCAGCTATTTTAATTTCAAAATCAAATTCACGAAACAAGAAATAATAACTTTTCATTTATCTCTCCCTCTGTGTTGTGCATTTCCTGCTAATTCTCTGCATCTTTAATTGCTTATGTGATTATCCTTCCACTGTTCTAGTAACTTGATTCTGGATCACCATATTATAAATGTTATAATATTGATATTTCAGGTTTACACTTAATTACAAAATGACCACTATGTAAATTTGATTTGTAGATATGTTAGCAGCTTGCATCTAAGATCACTTCCTTTTTCATGCTACAACATTAATGTTTCTGGCTTGCAATTGACAAAAAATGACAAAATTGCTCATTTGATTTGTATCTCTGCCTTGAATTGTGTTATAGTTGAGTAGTGAAAAAATTGAAGTTCACATTCCACATAAGATTGCAGATATTCTATCCCCCAAATTTGGCATGCAAAGTGCTGGTACGATGTGATGATGTTCGAGGTATTACTCAAAGTATGAGGAGTGTCCTAGGTGGACTGGGCGTATAATATATGAAATTAAGCCTGCTTACTTGATTAATAATGTACCCAACTTTTTCTTTTTGATGATTGATAGATGATAAATCAGTTAATTGATTTATTAATTTTTTTCACTTTTAAACTAGTGAGTTTACTGCTTGTGAAACTAATGAGTGTGTGACCATGCCATCAGGATGAATTGTCTCCACCTTGATGTTGTTTCTAAATAGATTTTTTGGTTGAGCAGACAAGTTACCTTTCTTCTGAATCAAGGGAAGGGGAGTCTAAATACAAAGAAGGTTAATGAGAAAATGAACAAAGAAAAATCCCCTGAGAAGGACAACCACCGACAGATAGTTTGCGCTCTACAAGCTACTTCACTTTCAAAATCAAATTCACAAAGCAAAAAGTGAGGACCTCTCCTCTCTCTCTCTCTCTCTCTCTCTCTCTCTCTTTTGTTTATCTCTTTCTGCCATCTTTTTTTTGGCAAGTATTTTAATGCTAACTTTCTACATCTTTATTTTAACAAATCATTGATACTTGCGAACGACTCTGTTTTATAACTCAATTGAGATTCATACGAATGATGATCCCAATCGGATGATATTAAAATTATTTCATCAAAAATAATTTTCAAAAGATGAATTCATAAAAACTGATTGATTCTACACTTGACAAAACTAGTATTTTCGGTTCACAGGGAATTCCAAGCATTCACCGTTCCTGGAGTTAATGATAAATTAAAAAATTGTACAAAACAAACAATAATAATAGAATTGATTCAACAATATGAACAAAATACATTTTGTTTGTAACGTGCTTATGAGATCACCATATCATAAATGCCACAAAATTGATATTTCAGGTTTAAACTAATTGCAAAAAGACAATCATTTCAATTTTTTTTTTATAGATTTTCCAGTGAATTGTCTTTAACTAACTTCTTGATAAAATTAACAATATCTATCGCCTCTCTCCTCTCGAACCAAATCGATGTACAAAAGGGGAGACCTTGATAGGAGGTCTTTCTAGTTATCTTTTCTGGCATTCTGTGGTTTCACTTCTTGCCATCAGCAAAGATAACTAGAACTGTACTTGCTAGAACTAAATTTGATTTGTTTACACTAAGCAAGTAGGCTGGTCCCTTGAGTTTGAAGTACGAAAAGTAAGCAATGACATTGATTGACAGGAAACATAATACCAATTGAAAACTGTTGTTGTTGAACACTTGGATAATTAATAGATATGTCATTCTTTAATCAAAACTCTTAATGCATTTATGTTCATGTCTTACAATTGTTTCTACCTTGATGCTCATATGTTGAAGTTTGGTTGCTTGAGCTAGCAGACCACGCGTTGATTCTTCAGTAACCAAAAAGGTTGAGTCAGAGGGAAAGGTGTCAAAGGTAACGAAGGTGGAAACGAGCAAAGTGCAGCAGTCACCCACTAAGAAAGGCTTCCGAATGACAAAGACAAATGTTGAAACAAGCTCAAAAGCTCAAAATGACATGTGAGGACTTCCTTCTATAGAATCCTAATTATCACTTGTCATTATAACTTTGTATGTTCCCTGCTCTATGACACTTTTCTTACTACCTCTTGGTTGCTTGTGCTGCTGAAATGGTTTCTAGTAGGTCCCATTGCAGTATATGTCGTAGTTGTTAGTATAGTTCCACATCGCCTAGGAACCTTTGGGATGTGTAGTGTATATGCACATGGGCATTCTCTTCTTGTAAGTCGATTTTCAAGGATGAGTTCTATCCATGAGTTTATCATGGTATCAGAGTAGGTGTACTGCAGGGATGGGTCGGGTTCGTATCTCCTGCCTACTAGATGAGTTCTACCCATGAGTTTATTAGTAATTTTGTCAGAAAAAATGGTCAAATTTGCAGGTCCTTCAATTTATTGCATGTTGAGGGTGGGGAGTCCTTATAGTAGATGGGAAATGTGAAGTTATCATTGCAGGAAAAGTAAAATCAAATAAATAAATGAATAAACATTTCTCATTTTCTCTCTCTCCTACTTATATGTGTTGTGCAGGAAACAACAGAAGGATACAAGCAATGCTGCAATTGATGGCCATACTTCGACGAAGAAGACAAAGACCACCAAAAGGAGTCGTGGGGATGGTGATTTGTAAAATCTTATATATGAGAGAATGAGAAATTTAGTACGCTTGTTGATAACAATTTTGGGGAATTGCCACAGCTCATATTTGAGCTATCCTTTATGTTTTGTTTCTCTTGTGAGAGGTATTATCAGTTTGAATTACCAATGCATTCATAAATTTATGACTATAATTACTTCATGGTCTTTGTATTTCCATGTTATGCAGGTTTAAATGTTTTTGCTAACAATTATGTTTCGTGCAATTCCACTATAGTACACTTAGTCTAACAAGAAGGAAAGTAATGAGAAAATATGCTTCTAACCAATACTAATGAAAGAAATCAATGCGAGGTTATGAGGTTGCAACTTGAGAAGGAAAGTAATGAGATCTCATGGCTTTAATTCAGATGGTGTGATTTACATGTAGTTTGAAGTTTATTTTCTTATAATAAATTAAATTATTGGACTACCTAACTGTGATTCTTTACAAATATTGGTGACCACATGTGGGAAATCCTTTAATTCAGATGGTGTGATTTACATGTAGTTAATTACCACGTATTGGTGACCATATGTCAGTCAAAAAAGGATATCAGAATTTTATAATTTGAAGTATATATATATACACATGTTATTTTTGTAAAATTGTCAGACTTATACTTTTACATTCATTAGATGCATGTGAGAGGCTCCATTATATGCACTCATCACATATATCCAATGAATGAAAAAGTGTAAGTCCGACAATTCTACCTAATAATTTTGTCTACTTGTCATTTTTCAAATATATATTAATGTTAAAGGATGTCAGAATTTTATAATTTGAATTTTACAATGGTATATATTTTCAAAATTAAGCAGCATATATATTCTTATTTTGAAGTATTAAAAATCAAATTTGACCTTTTGAAAAGAAAAAGAAAATCAAATTTCACATCATTTTGTAAGAAATTTATTTATATATATATTTTTTTGTTTTCATAAGATTTTTTTATGATTAGTCAATTACACTCAAGCAAGTGGTATGGGTGCCTTAAAATGTAGTGGGGACAATAACGGCCATAATTAGGAGAAGGTACTGGCGCACTGGGCATATTCTGAACTTCCGTGCATTACATGTGTGGTTTCCTACATATCTCATTCATGGATGTTATGATGAGAACACGTAGTTCGCACCGACTTGAATGGAAAAAGGGAAGAGTTCAAGGACCTCGTGTTCGAAAATTGAATTTATGAGAATCGTGGATGACTCATGAATGGAGAGAGTTGAGTTTTAAGGACCTTGTGTTTGCGTATTGAATTTGGATGGGTCGTGGATGACCCATGAATGAATAGAGTGAGTTGATTTGAATGGAATGGTGTTACGGGGTGAGGTGAGATGACCTCGATGTGAGGCACATTATATGCATTAAACGAAGTAACCTCTACGAAGGCGCTTATGATGGTTTAGAATGGAGTGACTTCTATGTGAGGGGCATGAGATGGATTGGAAAGAGTAACCTCTATGGAGGTGTCTAAGATAAATTGAAATAGAATGACATCTATGTGAGGCGCACGAGATGAATTGAACAACGCAACCTCTACGGAGGTGTCTAAGATGAACCAGAATGGAACGAACTATCAATTGGATAGAGTAATCTCTACAAATATGTCTAAGATGAACCAGAATGAAATGACCTCTATGTTAGGCATGTGAGATATATTGGACAGAGTAACCTTTACGGAGATGCCTAATATGGACTAGGACGGAATGACCTCTTTGTGAGGCGCATGTGATAAATTGGACAGAGTAACCTCTGCGAAGGTTTCTATGCACTCTTTTATGTTATATGTTGAAGTGTTGAAAAAAAAAAGGGTGAGAAAACATCAAGAGAGAGAAAGATGGTAATTTGTTAAATTGTTGGTAATATATATGCATGTATCTAAGGGCTGCTTCTATGTTATATGTCGAGTTGAGACTTTAGAGGGAGAAGGATGTGAGAGAAAGAATCTAGTATATGAATTAATGGACTATGCTACTTCGACAAAATTGTAAGGCATAATTGATAGATCTAAATTTTTACATCCATTGGATGTATATGGTAGGCTCACCACATGCACTCTCCACATGCATCCTATGGATAAAAAAGTGTAGGTCTGACAATTCTACTTAACACTTCTGTCTAAAAGTATCATTTTCCTTAATTAATATATGATTCTCTTACACAAGTGCTTTGGTGTTTTAAATATATCGATTTTTCAAACAAAATGATATTTAGAAAATTTGGGCAGAATAATAGTAAATTAAAAATTTTGTTAATAGAATAAGCCAAAAAACTTCTGATAGGGGAATGCAGTGTAATATTTAAAAATACAAGAGAAGTCCTTGTAATAAACACATAGATCAAGGGAGGTCACTGTAATTCCTTTTATATATTTGGTGTTTGAGGCCGTTGACCAAGGTGAGAAATCAGTAAAATTACAAAAAATTAAAGAGGTCTATCAGTAATTAGATTATAATGCTCAAGAGATTTGTATAATTTATTGTTGGTCGGCTAACGGTTAAAGTATAATATTTGAAAGTGGGTAGGATCCAGCTACTCGTGCTTGTCTGTCTCCACGTGGTCACCTTGCAAACTTCACCCGTCCCCTTATAATAATATATATAATATAAACTATTGTACGATCAACCAACCAACCAACCTACCAACAGAAGAGCTAATACTCCGATCACTGTTTCCCGGAATCAACTTAATTTCTGATCCATCTGCACCAAATTTTCCTTCATCTCTTACCCTGGTTCTTTTTCATCCAATCTCAGGTAGGTAGGTTCTGATCTCCCTCTTCTGAGATTTGTGCCTGAGTTTGGTTCTTCATTTTTTTAAATATGTATATATATATATATATGTGTGTGTGTGTGTGTGTACAGCTCGCATTTTTGAATTATCTTTTGTTTGTTGTTTATGGTTTTCAGTCCATATATTAATACCATCTCTGATTCAATGTTATATCATCAGATCATTGGATGATCATCATGTCCATTAATGGGCTTAATCACTCACTAATAAAATCAGTTTACATATATATATATATGCCCATTTCACCCTTTTTAATCTACAGTCTCGTCGTCTAATAAGATAATTCTGAACCAATTCTAGGCTGCTAGTTGACTCAAGTTCGTACTATGTGTTCTTTGAGAGCTCGAGTTTTAATATTTCCCTCTCTTTCATATGCAATTCTCTGTAATTTCATTTTACCTTTTTTTACTTATATGCCATTAATTAGATAATTTAAGATTCCTATATTAAGCATTAAATTTAAACATTAATTAGTTCCTTCCTCTAAGAATCGAATTTATGTGAAAAAGCTATTGCATTTCTTCCTCTAAAGACTCTTGCTATAGGCATAATATGATTCTTCTATTCATGTATTAAGTTGGAGGTTTTCCTTTATTTATGATTTCCATTATCACAAAGCAAATGTAGCTGTTGTTGAGTCCTCGCAGATGGATACTATGTTCATTGACATCTTTTATTTCTTCTTAATTTGGTCAGAAAGTCATGAGTAATGAAGAAAATGAGAATCAAACTCAAGAAGTAGCACGAAAACGCGCACCCCGCTTGAATCAGAGGATCCTTTCATCATTGTCAAGGAGATCCGTTGCTGCTCATCCTTGGCATGATCTCGAGATAGGTACCCATAAAATGGCCATTTTCATTACTCGATCGGAACTTGCACACAAGTAATACTCATATCTGTGTGTTGTATACAGGACCGGAAGCTCCCCAGATTATCAACTGCGTATGAAATCGTTCAGCTTATACCTTTTTAACAAAAAAAAAAAATAGCATCTATTAAAGTTCAATCAATGTTGTAGAAAGTACCAATTAAGGGAGAAAATTGCAACTTCTCAGAGTCTGAATGTTGGTTGTTCGATTGATTGCTTCATTAACTGTCAAACTCAGATTATTATCAATTAACGTCAGCCCATTTTGGTTTATTGCTATATTATATTTATACTCTCTTGGTGCAGGTTATTGAGATACCAAAAGGAAGTAAAGTCAAATACGAACTTGACAAGAAGACCGGTCTGATTAAGGTATAATTTCTTGACAGATTTGAACATGAGTTGAAACATTTAAGTATCAAATTCCCATTTATAGATACTTTCTTTGGAAGAAAAAAAGAAGAAAGTGTGCTTAATCTAGAGATCGAAGTACTATTGTATTACTTTTGATTTCCTATGATGTTCCATCATGTAACTTGGATGTAATTTTTCCAATTGCTTCAATGAAATCCTAGGTTGATCGGATCTTATATTCATCAGTGGTCTATCCTCATAACTATGGCTTCATTCCTCGAACATTGTGTGAAGATAACGACCCAATGGACGTATTAATCCTCATGCAGGTAGGTCAACCTACATCACATACAAATACATAATTAGAAGGTTCTTTTTGCTATATATAAACATGAAATGGTGGAGAATCGTAAATATATATTTCCGAGGCCAAACATTGAGCTCAGTGTTCATAAATAGGAAATATTAAACTTTAATTTAATTGACATTTTGAACAGGAACCTGTCCTTCCTGGTTGTTTTCTAAGAGCGAGGGCCATTGGACTGATGCCTATGATTGACCAGGTGCAACTGCTCCCCCGGCCCCAAATAAACTTATTTGCAATTATTTTTTCATAGTGATTGATTGGAGGAGATTGGAGAGATGATGATTTAATTTTTATTTGTTTAAAATAAAATAGGGAGAGAAGGATGATAAAATCATTGCTGTGTGTGCTGATGATCCAGAATATCGCCACTACAGTGATATCAATCAGCTTCCCCCTCATCGTCTAGCTGAGATACGTCGTTTCTTTGAAGACTGTATCCTTGACTTATTTTATTAAAACATATAATTACTTCTAGGTTTTTGAGGTTTATTAAAATTTCGAGCGAGGAACAAGTTTCTTGACAAATAATTCAGACAAGAAGAATGAGAACAAAGAGGTTGCAGTTAATGAGTTTTTGCCTTCAGCCAGTGCTCATGAAGCTATCCAGTACTCCATGTAAGCTCTAAATTTGACAAACAAATCTGGGTGTTAAGAGAAACCTGCATTTCCATCCTTCTCTGAACCTGAAAACATAGTCAATTAAGTAACTTTATGAGTCAGTTCATACACTTTGAGTAACATGGTTGTCTTCAGATAATTATTATATCCTAATGTGGTGAAGATTGAAGAAGTCTTCTCCAGTCATTTGATGAACCAAAAGACCCGCTTTTGTTATCATTCTTATGGTGATGGAAATTGTAATGGCCGGCTCGATTAATTGTTCATCACCTAAACTGTAAATTTATTTATTTATTTCTAATGGTGCAGGGACCTTTATGCTGAGTACATTTTACAGACCTTGAGGAGATAGATGGATTGGTATGTTCTTTACAAATTTGTCATGTCGCCATGTCGGAGATCTTAGATCTAATCTTAGCTGTTTAAATAAAGCAGCTCTCTCTCTCTGGTTCCATAATAGCATGTCATATCTGAGATACTCGGAGAAAATAAGACATTGGAGTGTTATATTGTGCTGTTTGTTCTGGGATTCTTATTGAAGCTAAACTCTAAAATTGTTGTACTGTTTGCTATTTTCAATTGTAGTCTCTAGTTAATGAACCAAAGCCAACCAATTATATATGTGATGTAGGGTCTAACATCATGTCATCTTTTCCCCCTTTTTTTCTCCTCTCATCTTATTCAGTCTGACCTTTATTGTCATGTAAGATATCATTTCCGTTACTTTTTCCCCATTTTAAATGTAAATATTTAAGTAGAAAACCAAACAAGTTTGTGTTTATAACTTGCGGGCACACAACATCCGTGAGGAAAGGCCAAACACAAAACTAACAAAAGAACAAATTGCTACAAACTCTCATGGTATGTTTGATACACAGGAATGGAATGGAATGAAATGCCCATTTCAGTTATTCATTTGTTTGGTATGAATTTTAAGGTTGGAATGGTTATTCTCTTAAAATGAAAATCTATTATAGGGAATGAGAATTCATTTCATGGCTATACCCATGGAATGGCCATTCCATTCCCAAGTAAAAAAATTGATGTCCCCAATAAGCCCTTCACCACATCGCCTCCTCCACTTCCACCATCGCCACCTTCCACCACCACCGTTGCTGTCGCCACCTTCCACCACTACCACCGTCACTGTCACCGCCTTCCACCATCATTGCCTTCCACCACCACCACCACCACCACCTACACCATCCCCGCCTTCCACCACCACCACCACCACCGTTGTCGCCTTCACCACCACCGTCGCCACCACAGCTGCCTCCATTGCCTTCTACCGCCACTTACACCACTGTTGCTTTCCACCACCACCACCGTCGTCACCTTCTACCATTGTCATCATCTTCCACCACATCCATAGCCTTCTACCACCGTCGCCACTTTCCACCACCACCAACACCACCACTGCCGCCTTCTTCCACCAACATCACTATTTCTTTTGAAAAAATTATAAAAGAATGTTATTTTGTTAGTTTAATTTATTCATCACAAAGAGGGATATTTTGAATAATTCAATTTGAACTTTATTCCATTCCTACATATTTTCATTTTTGCAACCAAATAGAAAGAATAGAAATGATTATTGCATTTCATTCTATTCTCACTTGTATTTCATTCTATTCCTACGTACCAAAAGTAGCCTCATATCCAACTGAGGAATAATACTCGAGACAACCAAGAAAACCTTTAAGCCACATTTGATCACACTCGGGGAACACCCATGAAGTGGTAAGGTTTTGAAGAAGAAGCTCCTTGTAGGCAAGTAGAAATCACTCCATTTGATCTTTGAAGCCATTTACCTAAATGCTGCATCAAAAGCAAGAAGCATGTTGTCATTGTAAACACGGCCAAAAGTCACTCTTTTTCTCTGGATGTCTTGCAAGTATCCAACTGAGCATTCTAAATCTGTTGCGAATCACAAAGGAGAGTTGTCCATCAAATACGTAAGAGTGGCACTGATTTCCACCAAACTCTCACCTCTACTGACTGCAAAAATGTGGTAGAAAAGATCACAAGTAGAATCAAGCAAACTGTTGTCTTCTTGTGTAGGAAGGTTACAGCTATTCAGATCCATTCTCTTTAGTCTTCAGCTTTATAGGATGAATGCATTCATTATCCCTTATTTAAAGAATCATAGCTCAGATCAATTCTTTGACCAGAAGCTTCTTAGGGATTGGCTGAGAAGCTAGAAGAGGTGGATTTGAAGTTGCTTGGACTTTAGTTTGCCTCCCCAAAAACAAATTAAGGAGGCTAAACTCATTCATGCTGAACAGACACAACATAATCCAATGATACAATAGCTGAGCATTAGCTCTTAGACTTCCCCTGGAATGAACCCTCTAGTGTCTGTTCGGTGTTTCAAATTCCTATTGCAGAACAAACTATTGCATGTTATTTGCAGCCTCTAATTGATGTATTGTTTTGTTTTGTTTTGCTTGGCTTGGCTTTCATCTGGGATTGCCTTGTTTGTACATTTTCTCACATATATAAGAAACATATTACCATTTAAACTAGGATCTCTTTCACAGACAGATGTTGCTTTCTCTTTGCTGTTTGTGTTTCCTATAACCTATCAGGACATGCCATTAGCTGGAAGGAAAACAAAATTCAGTGATACATGACATGTCAACAACAATTTTCAGAGAGGATGCTCTGCCTCCAGTGGGGTAGAAACAAAATTCAGTGATAAATTACCCTCCTATGTTAATAAAGACTTAAGGTTTCAGTCAGTTCATCTCAATCTCATTCTCTCTCTTTTCAATGTTAAGCCGTCTCGCCACCAGCAACCCCCACCACCCACAGACATTGACGTTCAGTTACTCCCCCCTCCCGTCGGCGACTTATCGACAACTAATCACTATCGTGAATCATCAAGTGGTCCATTCAAATTGTTTTGCTATTTAGGAGCAATTTGTGAGTGGTGAGCCATCCGATCAGATCCAAAGCCTTGAGATGTTCAGCAATTTATGTTCAACAATTCTCTCTCCTCTCTCCCTCTTTTCTCTCTCAACATCCCTCTGTCCCACACTTGCTTGATGCAAGATTTTCTTTGGATTTGTATAATAGACGCGCATATATACATGTATATGTATAGGATCTTTCCTCTCAAAATCTGATTACATATCTACATATGCATACATATATATACACACATTACACATTTCGAGTTTCTTTCTTCAGGATTTGATCTAAACTCCGTCTCTCCATTTTTCCAGATTGGAACACAGTTAACAGTCTCCATTTTTCCAGAATACAGTTAACGGGTTGAGACAGGGTGTAAGATTTTTTTTCATCAAATGTGGATGAGATTGAAAATACAAACCCATCCCAGGACGGGTTTGAGACTGAAAATTGAAAAATGGGCAGGATAGGGTTTAGGTGAACCCACCATGTTGCCATCCCTGGCAGTGGTTCTCAAATTGCCCCTCAACACTTGATCAGTTGGGCTTCAAAAGACACCAGAAAGGTAATGAAATTGGTATTAACACCAAGGTCAAGGTTATGACAGCATATCACATATTCTGTCCACATCAGATGGAAACAGGCAGGAGATTTGTGGGACAAGTTGCAAAAAATTTAAAGGTTGGTTGGATTCTGATGTACAAGAAAGGGGAAGCCGTCAGCCTCTCAAGCTGGAAACTGTCGTTGGTACAAAGGAGCTGGCCTCCCTAATTGTGATCATCAATTATGCTAACAATAATTGTCCAACTACACAAGAATTTACCCAATAACATGTCCAAAACTTAAAGGTGCAAAGTTTAGATGGCTGGCTTTCAAGTAAAAAGTGAAACAGACTATTATCCTCGTGAATAATAAGAATGGGAAAGCAATACCAACTACATAATCAATAGCATCTCCCATTTACATTTTTTCTGAAATTCATGACCCAATAACATGTCCAAATCTTAAAGGGGCAAAGTTTATATTGGCTGGTTTTCAAGTAAAAAGTGAAACAGACTATTATCCTCATGAATAATAAGAATGGGAAAGCAAAGCAATACCAACTACATAATCAATAGCCTCTCCAATTTACGTTCTTTCTCAAATTCCACAGCTTGATGTTCTGCAGGATATGCTTCACTTGAGATTTTAGCGTGATGAGCTAAAAAGAGCTTTGCTAATAATACCAGTAGCCTCGATGTAGCGATCAACACACCTGGATATGCAACTACTCTCGCTCCCGCTCAGGCTACTTCCAGGTTTGGTGATACACTTCTCGAAGCACTTCCCCCTTACAGTCTGACAATCCAAAAATATAGATATATAAATATAAATTAAGTAAATAAAATAAAACTAACAACTATATGCATGTGCTGCCAATCTAATAGGAGTACAATCTCTATATTGATCCAAGCAAAAATTAAGGACTTTGGCATGCCAAAATGAACAAATCTGCTTTACGTGGGTGTTTTATAGTACGAAATCAAAATATTGAATATATGTATTAACATAGCTATCAAAAGTTCTTCGAGGCTCCAAAAAGAACCTTAGGCTTGTCAAGTCCCAGTAGGAGTGCCTGAACATTTGTATTAACATAGCTATCAAAGGTCTCATGTTTGCGGTTTTAAGTAGTCTCCAAGCTAAAAAAATTATAAAAAACACACACACACATCTTTTTTACTTAATCATTCAATAACATGATTGACATGCTCCATATCACATTAATAAATATTGATAAAACGTATTGTTTAATCTTATTAAATATCAATGAATCATATAGTTTAATCTTATCGAATATTTTGGTGTAAACTCAGGAGTTCATGGTTGATTACATTTATTAATTGCGTCTAATATTAGATCCTAGATATTTATAACAATAACATAATATATATTCAAAATCTACATGATTATAGATTTTTATTGTTGCACATCTATAATGAATTTGATCACAACAAATGCTTATATGGTACACTGATTTAGCAAATTCCCTTGATTCATATGCTTAAAAATTTCTTCATTTTGATTTTGATTACTTTGAGTTGCATAGTGGATACTATGTTTTTTTTAATTATATTTACGTGCATTTTACCACATTCACCTTAGTTCAATCAGGCCCATGTCTTACATTGCGCCTTGCACTTAGGCTCCAACCTTGGTGCCTTAGTGCATCTTGAGCCTTTAATAACTGTCTTAGAATAGTTGCAAAGCTTTCATAGGGTTTACGTTTCATGCTTCAAACATGGCCAAAATTTATAAATTATGTACCGAAGCAACATTTGTCAAAAAAAATAGAAACTTTTGACATCAAGGTTTATGTTTCTTGACTACACTAATTTTAGTTGCTTTAATTCAGTGTAACTATAATCTTATGATGCAGGGATGTCGATACTCATTATATACCTGTTCTAGCATGTATAAGGGGGTTGGTTGGATATTATAAGAATCCTACAATTGATGCCCCCATATCTTCTCTTTGTATTTGATTCTCTACCTCGCCTACAAATCTCTCCTCTACAGCCTACACTCTTCAATTTTCTATTCTAGTTCCCATTCGTTCTAAAGTACATTCATGCTAAGAAGCTGTCTCTAGACAACTTGCTTAGCATTCCCAATAAGTATAAACTATATTAATAAAGGAAAGCGAGGATGACCAAAACTAACTTGGAATGAAGTAATTAAAAACAATTTAAAAAAATTAGATATTAGAGGAGACATGAATATAATATAATATAATAGAATGGAGAAAGAGAATCCATGTGGCCGACCCCGTTCATTTGGGAAAAAAGAAAAGATGATGATGATGCATAAGACATCTTAATATCAGTTATCAAAGTATTACATTAACTGTTATTAGAAATTTGTATTTGAATATGTTTCTGCATTTCCACCCTGCCACAAGCTTGACTCATGTCTAGTTCGTGAGTTTAAAACATATATAGCAAGGTCGATGCAATGCACCTAATACTTCATGACTTAGTGGGCATTTAATCACCAGAGCTCACCTAGGGAAAAATATTAATAGTGAATGGTCTGGCAAGAACAAGCAATGTTTCGGTTAAATTAGTTTACAAAAGCTTTGTTTGGTTTTGCTATCTTGAAAACACCTATAGAAAACCCATTAATAAATAATGTAATCTTCCTCGTAGAAGAAAGGGGGAAAATATTATAACTAAGGCTACTACTATACTAATATACTCGGGAGCATCTCTTAATTATAATTGAGAGTATCTCTTTATTCAGGTTTCACTGAAAAACTCATTGACAGAACTAGGCACCACCGAATGAACTCACGAATAAGTAATAATCTACGCAAGTGTTGTTTAATAACCATTGTGGATCCACCTCATAATTGACAAGAAAACGAAAACCATAAAGCTTTCTCATGAGAACAAACATATATTTATGCCATTAAGAATATAATCAGTCAACCAAATCGTCCATCACTGGCAATAACATTAGACAAATGAATGTGGAACATATATCAATATCAAAAATTTTATAGATACTGCTGTGTTTCGACACGGATATATATATATATATATGTGTGTGTGTGTGTAAAGGATAGTCACTTAAAATACTAAAAACAATTTATGAAATTCCAATCTTCTTCATAGAGAAAAAGTACCTCGAGGAACTCCTCGGCGTAAGCCTGGGCAAGCTGAGTCTTAAGCTGGTCCATGAAGTCCTCCGTTGAGAGCTGCGGGGACGATCCGCTCGATGGCGCTGAAAATGAATCCATCTCTCTCTCTCTCTAGATATATTTATATATACCTTTTCTTCCCCCGTCTTCTCTGGTTCTCTTCGACGCCTACCAAAGTGCCAAAGCACAAAAACCCTAGAAATAGTAGAGCTGCGCTTGCTTCCGCTTTAAACCCTTTCCTTCACTATTATGATCCCTTTCTTTTTTAAAATCACATTTATGTCCCCATGATCTTTTAACTTCTCACGGTGGTATCATCCTACCGCTACGAAGGGTCAAGACTTTGTCCGTCACAAAAGTGGCGAGTTATTTTTGGGGGTAGAATAGGCTAAGCAAGATGTTTGGTTTAATTAACCATCGTGCACTTCTGATATTAGCGTGTGTTTATTAACAACTCTCTCCCTATTATTCTACCGTCGAATCCATTAACGAAAATGTTCAAAATGACTAAACTACCCTTCAATTAATCATAATGTCCTTACTAGGAAGCACGAATTCAAAAAATTCTAAAAATATAAAACACGAACACGGCGAGGATACAGCTATAAAATATTCAACAAAAAAATATTATATTACAGAAATACTTTAATTGATTATCAAGTAATTAAAACCAAACAAACTTATAAATAAAAATAGACAAATAGGTTAAAGAACCAGGTCATTTACGTATATTTAGCTTACATTTTTAATCATAACTTAGTCGCATATAATTTTCTTTCGAAATACTTGAATACACATCACTGCTACGAAGTATTCGATACGTGTTTGAGGAGTGTCCTAAAAAGAAAAATATCAAGGCACGGATAGGGTACCCTCGGTGAATTGTCTATGCTTTCTTGGTCCTTACACTCTAGTGTGGGACAACAAAAAAGGGCCTAACATATAGACCTAAATGCCCTTAAATGATTGATTTTATGCAAATGGAATGCAACTAAAATGCCCGTGTGTGTGAATTTTCTTTTTAATCAAATAGATTTAAAATATATAAATTATGTCTTTCTATAAATTCTATATATATATACACACCTTTTTTTTTCAAAAATTCAAGCCATATTCTTCTTCCTCCTCCAACGTCACACACACATACTCTATCTCTCTCTTTACATACACATATATGTATTTATTTATGTAAATATATATATTTATATATATATATGTGTGTGTATGCACCCATGTTTGTTACTTAATTTGCACCTATGTTTATTACTTCATCTTTTCCCCATTTTTTTCTCCCTAAAGTTTCTCTGCAACTAAACATTGTCAATTTGGTCTTGCTGAAATGGAAATTTATACTGAGGTGGTTCTATTAGGATTTCAATGGAAGCCAAAACTATGGTGGTATGTCTTTTGAGATATTTGATGAATATTTTTCAAATTTAGTCCTTTTTTTCTAGGAAGTTCGATGTGTATAGACCGATGTCTACCGATATGATATAATATCAAAATCGAAAACCACAAATTAAAGATTTGACCGTGTTATTCCACAAAACCTTTAAATCAACAACTCCGGTAATTGTTTGTGTGTGTATATATATACATCATATGTATTGGTTTGATTAGGTGAGAAATTTGCTTTGCATACATACATATACCCATCCAATTTGTACATAGACCCAGATTGATGAGCAGAAAATGAGATTGACGAAGGAATTCATTAGGTCAGACATTTTCTCATGCCTCGATTTCTAACACCTGGAAACATATGGGAAATGGGGGTGATTAAGTTAAATATCATCACCTTTCACCGACAATTACATTCTGATACCAAGTTGTCACGCCCCGATTTTCAACACCCGGAAGGGCATGAAGAATGGGGGTGATCGAATGAGATCACAACATCTTTCAATTACAAACATTCTATAAACAGCACATTCGATTAATGGAACATTCGATTAATCGAACTTGGTCTATCAAAACTTGAATCGTAACATGCTGGTTTTTTAGGCCCAATTTCATCATAATAACGATTAATTGAAGAGGGGTCTTCTATTAATTGTAGGCATTCGATTGAAAGTTTTAATATTCCATATTTAGTCAAATACATGTCCAATTCCCATCCTTTAACATATATACATTCTCTTTGTAAAAAAATAAAACTAAAGTGATCCATAACATGCACAACATGACCAAATCATAAAATCTAACCTCTGGGAGAATCAAATCTATATTACATATACATTGGAGTTCAAAATCACTTCTCATTCATTTATTCATTCTTCAAAAGTTTAAGACATGCCAAACATGGCTAATACTTATGAAATTCCATTACATAAAAGCTATCCAAATTAGTCCACATGCTATAACCCAACATGGACAACAAAACATAAATATCCTAAAGATCACTAAAATTTCTCACTCGAGCATTTCTAAGCTTCGTCCTCCACTGGTGTTTTATCTGAAGAAGGTTTGGGGGGAGGGGGTAAGCATACAACTAGCCCAGTAGAGATGATCCACCTAACTTAACAATGACTCAGGCAGCCATGCATAAATGCAAAATGGAATCTCTATACAACTACATGGCATGCTTCAAGATTCATATACTCAGGACTTATTCAACCTTAGAAATAAGAATGATATCATATGTCTCAAATATATATGAGTAGTTTAATATGAATCACATTCTCAAATAAACTCAACACCACATATACTCTGAAATCAAACCATATGTGGACTTCTAATTATCACATCCATAGCAAGTGTCCTTGAAAGACTACATACTCTACTTACGCTTTACAAGTTGCTAACCCAACAGTAGTGACATTCGCTTGGACCAATTTTGGGCCTTTCACTCTAGGACTCCAGGCTCTTCTTGCTTCTCACACACTTTCTCCAAAAATCAACAATCACCACATAAGTGTATATTTATCACAAGTAAACATAAAACCAAGATTGTCACCAATTTCACTCCCAATACATTACGTCTATAGCTAATGTATAAAAGTTCAACTCAAGCATATTACAATGCAATTCTCATCTTCTCATAAAAAATTAATTATTATGCGTTTTCAAGAAAACCTCTTTTATGCATACATTTAATCCATAGAACCAAAATTCACATATACTTCTAATGAACATAGTTGACTCACATAAATCATCTTGAACACATACACCTCATTTAGTACATAAATGGCGCATATGTTCCACTTAAAACATGATAGGGGAATTAAATATCAAACGTAAATCAACTTTCACCTATACAAATCATGCAAAAACTACATGTCGCAATTAAAGGACCTACACAATCAAGGTAAAGAAGGAATTCACACCCTTACCTCAAATTCCAAGCCTTTCTTGTCAAGCCCTAGAAATCTTATCTTTTCCAACTTCACCAAAACAGACTTTGTTTGGTCCAAAACATAGTCTTTGCCCAATAAAACAAACCTTTGGTCTTCGGTACCTTCCAAATCCTACCTTAAGGTTTCCATATCAAATGAGAAAGAAGAAGAGAGAGAGACCTTCAATAGCTAGCTGATTTGGTCAAGAGAAAATGAGAAAATATCTATAAATCATATATTTATAGCCTCTCTGCCGTAAAATGACTAAAATACCTTTATGTCACTTAACGTACCCTTACGACCTCCATTTTTTTTTATTTTAAAAGCGGCTATGGCTCTAAAATTAATTCCATCTCTCCTATAACATTCCATTTGGTCTAATACCAAAAATAATATTTTTTCAAAAAATATCCGGTCTCCTAGGTCCACCCGGGCCCTGCCGACCCAAAAATTTTAAAATGAGCCAAACAACTCAAAAACTTCTCCAAACCTTTAAACAAGTTCTTAAATATGTTTTTCATAATCAAAACACATGCAACATGATTTAAACTTCATTTATGACAAAAATGATGAGTAAAAAAAGGAAAACCAGTCAAAATTGGACCCTGTCTCTACAACCTCCCAACCTTCAAAGAATTTCATCCTCAAAATTAAACGTGCCTCAAGCAATAAACAACTTAGGATACTTTGAATGAACTTCTTGCTCCCGTTCTCACGTAGCCTCTTCAACCCTATGATGTCTCCAAAGTACTTTAACCAATGGAATGGTCTTGCCCTGGAGTACTTGCTCTCTAGAATCCAAAATCTGAATTGACTTCTCTTCATATGACACATCCTCCTCCACTTCAAGAATTTTCTAATCTAACACATGTGAAAGGTCTGGCTCATACTTTCTTAACATAGAAATGTGGATAGTATTATGCACACTTGACATTTGCGGTAGCAATGCCAAGCGATATGTAACCTCACCAAGTCGGTCCAAAATCTTGAATGGATCGATAAATCATGGCGATAACTTGTCACTATGCCCAAATCTCATCAGTTCTTTCTGTGGTGAGACTTTAAGAAAAACATAGTCTCTCACCTCAAAAGCCAAATGACATCTCCTTTTGTTTGCATAGCTCTTTTGACGACTCTGAGTTGTAATCAATCAGTACCTGTTGTGTGCGGTTGCGCTACTCGCAATTTATAAATTTATCACTCGCAATAGAACGAATCCTTGAAGGATAGGGCTCTAAGTTGAGGGTGTCGATCCCACAGAGACTACGTAGGTATAACTCACTAAAGGTTGAGAGTTGGTTCTTGTTTAAACCACAACCGTTTTGGTTGTTACTTACTCTACTTTGAAAGCAAAAAAGTAATTTAAATACAAATGTTGAGAGAAGAATAAAGGACTAGGGTTAGACATCCCCGCTAACCTCGTAATATGTCACACTTATAATAAATTGGGGAAATTCATGCAAATGTGTACTAATGACGCGTTGACAAGTCCCACCTACAACGACGTCTCCAAGAAAATACACACACCTTAATATACTATAATTTATCTTCGAAAAGCGTGATTTTCCTTATTTACCTAATTACCTAATTACCTACTTGTAGTAAAATCATCGTCACATGATTTCCCTACCTACCTACTTGCCTAATTGAAGCAAAATCACATTTTCTAAGCATGGACTATGCAAATCTAGCTATGCATGTTATAGTGAAAACTAGTCTCAAGCCATCACTTGTAGTCCTTGTGAAACATACAAGTGTTTGAACATCATGTGAGGAGTTTAAGCATTCTAAGACAAAAAGATAAATCACAACACATGAACATGAAGAATTTGTAAACTTATAATTATATAAGGCACAAGGCAAGAGACATATACATCAAATACATAAAAATCCCTAATTCATTGAAGTTAGAATATATTTACAAAGTTAGGGTTTGTCAAAACCCCAGAGAAGGATTAGTTGATCATGGTGGGCTGGAAGCACTCCATAAACAGAGATGGTCCCATGCTCAAAATGGTCTTCAAAGCTTTACAAAGCCCTCTTTGAAGCTTTCCCTCTCTAGAACTTCACTTTCTCTCTCTAGAATTCTAAAATATGCTCTCCCTTCCAAGAATTGTGTGTGTTTCTTTTATTACATATTCTCTAACTATATAACTAATCCGAGGCTCAAAATATCATAGAAATTTCATGCAAGGCTTTATCCAAGCAAAATTAGACAAGTGG
Source organism: Cornus controversa (assembly GCA_026545225.1). NCBI lineage: Eukaryota > Viridiplantae > Streptophyta > Magnoliopsida > Cornales > Cornaceae > Cornus > Cornus controversa. Next base: position 1,221,235 of record CM048845.1, on the reverse strand, counting down.
AGAAAATATCTGCAGAAAAATATCTTCAGCAGGTTCGGACGATGTATCGAAGTAGGCACTTTGATGCATCGAAGCTGCGATGCATCGAAGTAGGCACTTCGATGCATCGATCTTCCTTCTTCTACAGATCTTCAACTTTTTATCTTTTTGACTCCGGTCTTGACACGCCCTTCACTATTCCTTGATGTAGACTTTTCATGAAGTATGGTAAGAAATATGAATGCATTATTGAATTGATAAAGGAGTCGAATTATGCCACATTCTGAGTTTGAACCTGAAATCATCAAAAACATAAAAACACGTAAAAATTATATAATATGTGCAGCTATGGGATTAAGATACATAAGTAAAGGCACGAGAATGTATAACATTCAACACTTATCACTGCCTTATTAACTTAATCTTCTGAATAGTCTCTCAGACTATATTTAGCCCCAAGGAAATTGTCTCACCGACCTTAGTTCAACAAATAGGTGATCTACAAGGTCTGTCATACAATGTTTTAAATGGAGCCATCCCAATACTAGCTTGATAGATATTATTGTATGCATTCTCCACTAATGGAAAGTGATACTCTCAACTACCACGAAGATGTAGCAAACACGCTCATAACATATCCTTCCAAATCTGCATAGTACGTTCTGACTAGCCATCCATCTGAGGATGAAAAACTGTACTAAAGTGAAGGTCTGTATCAAGTGCTGTCTGAAAACTTTGCCAAAACTGTGACATAAACCGCTGGTCTCTATCGAATACGATGGAAACTGGCACTCTGTGTAGCTTTAGAATTTGATCAATATACAACCGACTGAGATTATCCACATCATCAGTCACCCAAATAGGGAGAAAATGAGATACCTTGGTTAATTTATCCACAATGACCCAAACTCATCGTGACTCTTCCTCGACCTTAGAAATCTTGTCAAAAATTTCATAGTGACATGCTCCCACTTCCACATTGCCACAGGTAATGGTTGTAATAACCCTGTTGGCCTTTGATGTTTGGCCATCACTTGTTGGCAAGTGAGGCACCTTGCTACAAACTGAGCCACAACTTTCTTTATACCCTTCCACCAATATTGTCGGCGTAGGTTATGATACATCTTGGTACCACCGAGATGTACTGCAAGTCTCGAGCTATGAAACTCTCTAAAGACATCATCCTTACAAGCCAAAGGAATAAACATCTTCCCCCCTGAATTTCAAACTCCCATCGGAATGAACTGTCCAACCTTCCACCACTTGACCACCTGTAATCCGAATGTGAATAGCCTCTACCTCACCATCCTCCCTCTACTCCTCAATCACTCTATTAATTAGAGTTGGTTGAGTGATGAGGGTAAATAAAGTTGCTGGTTCACCGTCCTCACTAAAATATAATCTCATTTCTGAGATATCTTCTGCTCACGTATAGCCATGCTTGCCAAGCTACCACACAACTTCCCACTCAAAGCATCTGCTACCACATTAACCTTCTCTAGGTAATATTGTAAATAAAAATCATAATCGTCCATGTACTCCATTCATCTTCGTTGCCTTATATTCAAATCATTTTATGAGAAAAGGTATTTGAGACTCTTATAATCGAAGAACACTTCAAACCTTTCCCCATACAAAAAATGTCTCCATACCTTAAGCACAAAAATCACTACCTCTAATTCTAAGTCATGAGTTGGGTAATTCTGTTCATGTGTCTTCAATTGGCGTGAGCCATATGTCATAACCTTTTCGGTTTGCATCAATACACATCCCAAACTGAGTCGTGAAGTGTCACAATAAATCGTGTATCCCAACCCACGTTCTGGAATAATCAATATTGGAGGTAAAGTCAATCGACTTTGCAATTTCATAAATGCTTGCTCGCAAGCATCATTTCATAAAAAATTAACTATTTTCTAGGTAAGTTTAGGCATGGATGCCATCAACCGCGAGAAGTCCTTCACGAACCTTCGGTAATACCCGGCTAACCCCAAGAAACTACGTATTTCAAATACGCTCTTTGGCTTTTCCCAATTCATCATCACCTCAATCTTGGATAGATCCACGAAAACTCCTCTTTCAGACACCACATATCCAAAATTTTTTACCTTAGTTAGTCAAAACTCACACTTTTCATATTTGGCATACAAGCGGTTCTCCCTTAGGAGTTGTAACACAATCCTCAAGTGACCCTCATACTCTTCTTTTGAAGACGAGTACACTAGGATGTCGTCAATAAACACTACTATAAACTTGTCCAAGTAGACACTAAAGACACGGTTCATTAAATCCATGAACGTTACCGATGCGCTCATCAAACGAAACGACATAACCAAGAACTCTTAGTGTCCATATCAAGTATGAAATGCGATTCTCTGAATGTCCTCATCTCTAACCCTCAACTGGTAATGTTTCGATCTCAAATTAGTATTTGAGAAACACTTTAAACCGTTTAGCTGATCAAACAAGTCATCTATCATTGACAAATGATACTTGTTCTTGATCGTTACTCGGTTCAACTTCTGATAGTCAATGCAAAGTTGCAAAGATCTGTCTTTCTTCTTGGTAAAGAGGATCGGAATTCCCTAATGCGATGTACTAGGTCATACAAATCCCTTGTCTAGCAACTCTTACAATTGGTCCTTTAATTCCTATAATTCTACTGGTGCCATTCGGTATGGTGCCATACAAATGGGCATAGTACTTGGAGCTAATTCAATAACAAACTCCATTTCACGTTTCAGAGGTAATTCGATCAAGTCCTCTGAAAACACATCCAAAAACTCATGTACAACACGAAGAAACTCTCCATGTGTCACATCTTCACCATCCACTAGCATGCTAGCTAAAATGCATCCAAGTCCTTTCTGATCGCCAGGACTATGTATAGAAGATAAATAGAAGTTATCTCACTCTCCCATAAAACAAAAATGAACACCCTTCGGTGTGCATATAGTCACTCTCCCACGATAACAATCAATGGTAGCTCTATAGGTAGATAGCCAATCCATACCCAATATCACATCAAAACTAGACATGTCAAGGAGAATTAAATCAAATACCAGTTGGCGACCTAAAATCTCAATCTCATAAGACTGACAAACACTACCCAAGGTCACTCTACTACCGATCAGTGTATTAACGGACAAGGCGTTATTGAGAGATGACACTCTAACCCCAAAGCACAAGAAAATGTAACATAAATTAGTGAATGATATGCACCCAAGTCGACTAAAACCCTAGCCCAAGAGCTAGAAACTAAGAATGTATCTCGAACCATTAACGGTCCTACCGAGGTCTCTCATGGAACAAGAGTAAAGGCACGACACTGTGCTCTTTAGCCCTACTGCCCAGTTTCCTGATATCCAGACAACTAACTAGGAGCACTATATGTGACTTCTCTAGTTGGTGGTCGTGAACTCTGAATAGATGGTCTTGTTTGTGGTGGAGGCAATGCCCTAAAGCCAGACTATGGAGTACTAGTAGTCTGAGTAGAGTTCTGTTGCGACCCATCCCCACTATGAGTGCCCTTCTTCTGAGGACAATTCCAACTAATGTGTCCCATTTATTGACAATGATAACACCTTCCCCCCCAATAGAAGTAGCCTGCCCTTATGTACACTTAGACCTATAGTGCCCAGGCTACTAACAATTGAAGCACACCACTCTGGATCATGAAGATTCTGTAGGTACAGTCACAAATGGTGTCGATCAAGCCTTTTTCTGCCCTTGCAAGAATAAACTGCCATCCTTTTACTTCTTTATAGCACAATTGTCTAGAAAGGACTCCATGCTCCTCATTTAGTTCTTAGCATCCTGTATCCTCTGATTATCATTACTAAACTCATTTGATATTAATACTCTCTCCACCACTGTAGCATAGCTTGTTAAGCCCAAAACCGACACTCTATCCCTTATGAAAGTCCGAAGACCTCTCACAAATTTTTTCACCTTGAGTTCCTCAGTAAGGATCACCTCTTGTGCAAAATGAGCTAAAAAAGTGAACTTGGTCTCGTATTTCATGACTGTCATAGTGCCTTGAAGTAAATCAAAGAATTCTTGCCTCAAGCTATCCTTCACTGTTACTGAAAAATATTTCTCAAAGAATAATGCCTTGAACATATCCCAATCAGTTACCTCAATGTCATGGTAATTCCTAATGAACTTCGATCAACAGTTCACTTCACCCGTAAGGTGATAAACCACCTTCACCGTCACGCCCCGACTACCAATACTCGAAAATCGAGGTGATTATGTAAAACCTCACCATATCACACACGTCCTAACACATCTTCAACATATATAATATCATGACACCTGAAAAATCATCAAGTGAACACATGTATCATCATCCATAATCCTTCTAGTCTAAAACCAACATTAAAGGCACAATGTCCATATACAATATTTCAAAATAGAAATATCTTTATACATGTCTAAGCGCATCATGTCCACATCTCAGACGTGCATAACACAAAATATCAAAAATAAGAAATCTTTCTAACTCTAAGTCCAACTTACGATTACACACCGTCAACCATCTCCTTGTCATGCCCTGAAAGTGTTAATGTAGGGGCATGAGCAAGTTCAACGGCTCAAAGTAAAACGTTATGCAATCCATCCAAATTCATATCTCATATCAACGCATAAACACAAATCAAAATGCATAACTTAACTACGTGTCATGCTTCCTATCATTCTAGTCCAAAAATTGAAACCTTCACTTCACCTGTCATAGACATCAAGATACTTGACTACCACAAAGTTTTCAATTTAAACATGCAATAATGCACAATCTCATCATATCTATTTCACATAACCAAATGGAATCCGAACACAAGTTCAACAGAATTTTCACAAACTCACATTTCTACTCATTTCTTTCAAATCGTGGCATATGTATCAAATGTAACTTGACAACCACATAATTTTAATTCATGCATAAAGTACATTCCCCATCATATAAGTGACATATGACACTTTCAAATTGGATAAACATCCACACAAGTCATATAATTTCACATAAGTTACATATAAGACTCAACACACTCTCTCAGAATTGGTTCACACTCACACACACACAAGATATGTACCGAAATCCCATATCTCAAGTCCATGGTTATTGAGGCTACCAACCCATCTGTGACTGATGTGGCCAAATTTGCTTTTCTTTTTGTAGCTTACTATTGCCTATCAAAATATAATTTAAACCACTCGCAAGAGAACGAATCTTTGTAGAAATGGTTCTATATAGAGGGTATCGATCCCACGAGGACTACGTGGGTGAATTGCACTATTGAGAGAGAACTTCCAATTTAATCCTAAAAACAGAATTTATGGTTTGAATTTAAAACTATTTCGTAGAATGTAGAAGCATTAAAAGTAAAGAGTTTGTAAAGTTGAGAGAGAGAGAGCTAGGGGTGGTTTCCACCTCTAGCCATTTGACGTGTCCAAGTATGTAGCAAATGAGATTTCTATAAGTATATGCAACACAATGTCATTAGGCTTGTGGCCTACAATGACATATCTAAAGATAAACATGATTTCTAACTAAACATAGCCCATCTTTAACAAGCATAGTCCTTCAACCTATCTACTTATCCTATCTTCTAAATGTACCTACGTGTATCCAAACTACCCTATCTTGGCATGGGCTATATAAGCAAGAAATATCACATTCTGTTAAAAACCATTACAAAGCCATCATTTACACTTTTTGTGAAAGTTGTAAATGTTGAGCATTCAAAATGAAATATTCATACTCTAAGATAAGATCAAGAAATGATATCAAATGAATATATTGAAGAGGTTCACAAATATTATACAAAACACTAGGCTAAGTAATCAACATATAAATATAAATCCCAAGGTTGCTATAAAATGAACAAGTTACATGGTAGGGGCTTCACCCACACCCTAGATGGAAAGTTAGTTGAACACAGGAGACTTGCAATCCTCCATGGATAGAGATATGAAGCTCCAAAGGTCTGGTTCTTACTCTTCTTCTCCCTCTTCCCAATTGTATCTCTTCTTTTGCTCAAAACATGCATATATGTCCATCCACTTGTGTCATTGGGTCCCACCATGCCCATATATCTATATAATTCACCTAATATATATATGCTCCCCTCACATGTCTCTTTGAAGTCAGAAAATCCTCAAAAAGGACATGCAAAGGTCATTCTTGGAGGCAAGTGGCAAGACAAGTGGACAAGTGGCCAACTTGCAGTCTGCAGAATCTCGATTGTGCAAAATTGAGGTTTCTGCACAATCGAGATTTTGATCATGCAAAATTTCTATTTCGCACAATCGAGATTTCGATTGTGCAAAATCATCATCTTGATTATGCGAAATGCTTTCATGAATTTCTTAATTTCTTCACTTCCACAACATTTGATCGGAAACATCGCCCTTTTTGGGACAAAACCTAATATTCAACAAAAACACAAAAATAGCATAAAAATACCTAGGTAAACATAAATATGGAATCAACATATGCAATTAAGAAGGCTTAAATGTGCAACATTTAACACTTATCACACCCCCAAACTTACATATTGCTAGTCCCTTAGCAATGCGATATTAAAAATAAAATGAACTAACTTATGCAAAAATGGATCATTTATCAATCATTAAGTGGATAAGGGATGATAACCCATTCATCTCATGCCTGACAAATGCAACAGGTATTATGGAGCTATGTGGACGTTTAACAAAAATGAACCTTTGCAAACGAGAGCTAGATGACAGTCCCCACATAATGGTCAGTTCAAACAAAAATATCAATGCCAACCCCAAAATTCTCTTTGAAAAGTGAACATTCATTTTAACGTGAGGCTCATCGTCATATTTGGAGAAAATAAGGAACATATCTATTTTTAAATGAAAAACTCATTGAAAGCTCGACACTATGGTTCATTACCGTGAATCATGCATGAATGCTTGTGCACGGATGACTATGCAATGCTTAAACTCTTTTTGCTTTCTTGCAAGCTCATGTAGCAGTGTTGGGTCAATGACTCACAAACCAAACGGTTTTAGGACATTAGGTGAAAAGGCACCCTTAAGACTTAATAACCGAGCTTACAAAGCAATGAGCTTAAACAAGTCACCCGCTTCATTATTGCTCAACCTTACACACTTATACGCGAATGCTTCCTGTTTCATGAGGCATAGAGACCCGATTTATTGAGTGAGAATGCTTATTGCACAAATTTTTCTCTCTTTTTTTTAGAAAACAACCAAAAAAACTCATTTTTGAAGTTGTTCAAAGAAAAATAAAAATTTACAAGATTCTCCATCAGACTTATACCCCACAACTTAAAATGCATGTGTGCTAGTTTGTGTTGTTAAGGACAAATTTAGGGTAAGAACTGTACCATATTCACAATTGAACAAAAATGTGGACCATTCTAACCTAATACACAAATTGCAAAAGTGCGGGTATTTACAATGTCAAAAATTCCTAACTACCTGCTGCATTTGCCTCGAACATTTACTGGGATGGTCTTCCCTTAAGAAGCAAGACATCATGGCAAAAATGCACAAAAATGCATTACAACGTCAATAAAAAAAATTGAACAGTTGCAAGCACATGTACGTGGTATACCGCACCCCCAAACTTAAATCATACATTGTCCTCAATGATTTGACGAGAAGATAAAGGAACAAAATTACCGGGAAAGCGATTCTTGATAGAAACAGTAGTTAATTATGAGCAGGTGGCGACGTGCGTAGTAAAACCTGCATGGATCACCAACTGTATACCACGAGCATTATGGGGAACAAAATGTAAATAAAAGCAAAAAAACAAAGCAATTATGCAAACACATTGTTTTTTTTTTATGATTATGATTTTTGGCATCATTACGCTTCATCCTAAACTCTGAACTGGCGACTCCCAATTCGATAAGAGGTATATACGATAAGATATTGATTATCCAGGCACACTAACGTATAGTATGCAAAGGGACTGCCTTTCTTTATTAAAGTCATACTGTGTTGAAGCAATCTCAACAGTATTGGGAATTGAAACCATGCTTTAATAAATGGAAATCATCAACTGTATCGTGCATATGCCAACTATTAAATTGGTACTACATACATAGTCAGAGCATTGGTGATAGCGATATCGATGCAGAATGTAAAAGAAATACAGAGAATATAAATTATAATTAAAACAAAACTGCATTCCATAAATATACAAAATATTTTAAGTACAATGTGAAATGATGGAATACATAAAAAGATCCGAAGACATGGCCTACTGAAAATAAATAAAGAACTAAAACTGAAAATAAAATAGGAAAATGCTAAACTAATCCAGGGTGGGTGGTGGGGGAGGGGGCTCGTTGGGTAGTGCAGAAGTTGAAACGGCAGCTGGGCCATACAACACAGTCCGGAGGTCCTGTCGGAAAGTCTGAAACTCATTAATCAATGTCCTCTGACCTTGGGTTAGAGATGTAATATCCCCCCTCATGGCTGCTAGCTAACTCTAAGTCACTTGAACGTGCTCGTCAAAACCCTGCTGCAGTCTCTCTACATCTGTTACTAGACAAGAGTATCCGGTGGCCAATATATCAAACTGCTCATGGCTCAGACCGGTCGAATCCTCCTCTGCCTCCTTATCTGAGGGCTCACCCTTTGTAGGCTCGTCCTCCTCTGCTAGCGCCAGGGGATCATCTATGTCCATATCCTCACGTTCATGCCCCTGGCACTACTGGTGCTCCAGATGCCTACGGACACGTACCCAGTAAATGTGTTGGAATCGTGGAGGCGATCTTATCTGGATGTCAGTAGTACTGAAGCGGATATTAGCCTCTATAAGAAAGGCTGTGACCAAGTAGGGAAACAGCAGCTGCCAAGTAGCGACTTTCTTATTCGTCTTCCGGACGAGAGCATCCCACACTTTATACATCTGTCCCCAAATGAGCGATGGGACAGAAAACCATGTGCCGGTATGAGCTGCGTATAAGCAGCGAAGAAGGTCACCCCGGCACTCCACCACATGTCCTAAAAGATGTGCGTTCTTGATAAGGACATGATGTGGTCGAAACTCCGATTATATTGTAAGCTTAATTTTGCCCTTTTTATCAAAATATAATTTAACCACTCGCAAGAGCACGAATCTTTGTAGATAAGGTTCTATATAGAGGGTATCGATCCCACGAGGACTAATCGCAATTGTCTTAAAGGAAGATTAATTCTACTTTAATTCTAAAAACAGATTTTTGAATTTATGTTTATAAACTATTGCATGAATGAAATGACAAGAAAAGTAAAGAGTTTAAAGTTGGGAGAGAGAACTAGGGTTGGTTTCCACCACTAGCCGTTCACATGTTCATAAGTGTAGCAAGCATGGGATTCATTAATTAAATGCCTAACAATATCATTAGGCTTGTGACCTCAATGACATATCAAAAGATCAATGTGTGTGCTAACCTATCATAATCCATCTTCAACAAGCCTAGCTCTTCAACCTAACTAACTACCTAATTACTCTACTCTCTAAGTGAACACTACATGCATCCAAACTACCTTGTCTTGGCATGGTCTATACAAACTAACATCACACATTCATTTAAACACCATTATCTAGCCATCATTTGCACTTCTTGTGGAATATGCAAATGTTGTGCATTCAAGTGACAAAATTTACTCTAAGACAAGAATAAATTTCATATCAAATGAATATATAAAAGAGATGTATTTGTGTACATAATCACTAGGCTAAATAATCAACATTTAATTACAAATCCCAAGAGCTACAAAGATGAACAAGTTTACATGGCTAGGGGTTGAACCCAACACCCTAGTAGAAGAGTTAGTTGCTCATGGTTGCCTTGCACCCTTTCATTGATGAAGAAAGTGAAGCTTCTTGGTCTGGTTCAACTTCTCCTCTTCCTCTCCCGAAGGTCTCTCTTGAAGTATTCTGATGTGTCTTAAGAGATATGTGAGATATGAGAGATATGGCCCTTTTTGTGTGCTTTTTGGCTTCCTTTCAACCTTGGGGCCCACCATATATATATATATCACTATATATATATCTCTTGTATCAAGAAGGCCCCCAAGAGTCTTGTTCAAGTCAGACAATCCCCCTAAGTAGTGCAAAAAGGGGGATTTTGTTGCAAGTGGGAGAGTAGGTGAGCAAGTGGCCAAGTGGATTCTGCAAAATCTCGATTGATCGAGATTTCGATTAATCGAGATCAACATCTCGATTGATCGAGATGCCTTTGGCTGCATTTTCTGATTTCTTCCCTTGACTGCAGAAAGCTTCAAACTTTGCTCCATTTACTCCAATACTTGCAAAACATCAAAAACACAAAAATACCGTAAACATATCTCGGTAAACGCAAAAACAGAACTAACATATGCAATAAAGAGGGTTCAAATGCATAGAATTGAACACTTATCACACCCCCAAACTTACATATTGCTAGTCCCTTAGCAATACGATATTACAAAAATGAAATTAACTATCTTATACAAAAGTTTAATCATACTCAGCCATCAACTAGATAAAGGGCGATCATCCGTTCATTTCACATTTGGCAAATGCAACAAGTATTACAGAACTATGTGGTCATTAGCAAAAATGGACTTTCACGAGCTATAAATAAACGACAGTCCCCACATAATGGCCAGCCCGAACAAACATAACAATTCCAATCCCAAAATCCTCTTTGAAAAGTGAACATGCATTCTAACGTGTGTCTTTTGTCATATTTGGAGAAGAAAATGAACAAATCTATTTTTAAGAGAAAAACTCATTGAAAATGCTCGACACAGCCGTTCATTATCACAAAACATTCATGATTGCTCATGTGCGGATGACCGTGCAATGCTTAGCTCTTTTTGCTTTCTTGTAAGCCCATGTAGCGGCATTGGGCATATGACTCCCAAACCAATTGGTTTTAGGGCATTAGGTGAAGAAGCACCCCTCGGACTTAATAACCGAGCTTACAAGGCGATGAGCGTAAGCAAGCCACCCACTTATTATTGCTCAACCTTACACACTTATACGCGAATATTCCCTGCTTTGAGGCATAGAAATCCGGTTTATTGAGTGAGAATGCTTATTGCATATTTTTCTCTTTTTCTTTCTTTTTCCTTTTTTTTTACAACAACCGGAAGAACTTATTCTTAAAGTTGTTCAGATAAAAACAGAAATTTACAAAATTCTCCATCAGACTTATACCCCACAATTTAAAATGTATGTGTGTGAATTTGTGCGGTTAAGGACAAATTTAGGGCAAGAACTGTACGTGCTCATGCTTGGATAAAAAAATGTAGACCGCTCTAGCCTACTATACAGCTCGCAAAAGTGTGGGTATTTACAATGTTAAAGTTCTTAACTACCTACTGCATTTACCTCAGACATTTATTCGAATGATCTTCCTTTAAAAAGCAAGACATCATAGCAAGCATGCAAAAATATCAAGAAAAGAAAAAAAACTGCTCTACAATGACACTCAATATAATGACTGAACATTGCATGCGTATGCAAGTGGTATAGCATACCTCACCCCCAAACTTATATGCAACATTGTCCTCAATGTTTGGACAAGAAGAACAAGGAAAGAAGTTACCGGGATGGCAGAATGCGAGAAAAATGGTATTCCACAGCAGCGGTCATCCTATTAATAAGAAAAACCTGCACAGAACACCAACTGGATACCACGAGCATGAAAAGGAACAAAAAGTAGATAAAGAGAACAGAATGAAATAATTATGCACAAACAGACAATGCCAATATCATTGTATATCGAAGGGTCTGAACTGGTGTTTCCCAAATGTCTAAGAGGTCTATGCGATAAGATATTGACTATCCAGGCACGCTAACATATAGCACGCAAAGGGGCTGCCTTTCTTTATTAATGCCATACTGTGTTGAAGCAATCTTAACAGTATTGGGAATTGAAACCAGGCGGTAATAAACGGAAATCATCAACTGAATCGCATATAACAATTAGACAAGTGGTACTACATACATAGTCAAAGTATAGAGAACAGATATATTGACAGAAAGCAAAAATAAAGACAGTAAAGATAACACAGGGTATAAAAGAAAATATAAATGTATTCCATATAGATGAAAATGAGTTTCAGTACAAAGTGTACATGTAGGTGGAATACTCAAAAAGAAACTAAACATGGCCAACATGGCCTATGAACAATAAAGAAAGAAAAATACAGAAAGTAAAGCATAAAAGATGAATAAAATGCAGCTACTCAAGGGCGGGTGGTGGTGGTGGTGGCTCGGTGGGAGTAGAAGTGGAGGTGGAAGCTCGACCTGCGAACAGGAACTGCAGGTCCAGCCGGAAGGCTCGGAACTCGTCTAGAATAGCTCTCTGACCCTGTGCCAGAGAAGAAATGTCCGAACAAATGCCCTCCAGCTGACTTTGCGTCACCTAGACATGCTCGTTAAAACCCTGCTGGAGCCGCTCTACGTTAGCTGCCAGACAGGAGTAGCCTGTTGCTAGTATGTCATGCCGCTCTGCAGCCATATCCATCTCCTCCTCCTCTGACTCAGCCCCTGTAGGCTCTCCCTCATCCGTCTCCACCGGGGCATCCATATCTACATCGTCTAGTGGATCACCCTGGTGGTCCTGTCGCTCTAAGTGTCGCCTCACCCACTCCCACTGAGTAGATGTGAAGCGGGTGGGCGATGCCAACTGGATGTCAGTCTGACTGACCGGTATACTGGCACTGCTGAGAAAAGCGGCGATCTGGAAAGGGAAGGGAAGTCGCCAACTAGCTGCTCGCCTCATCCTCTTGTTGACGAGGCCGTCCCAAACTTTGTACATCTGCCCCCAGATCAGTAATGGGACAGAAAACCAAGTGCCTGTGTGGAAAGCATAGAGGCAACGGAGAAGGTCGCCCCTGCGCTCTACCACGTGCTGCAGCGGACATGCGTTCTTGATGAGAACGGTGTCCAGGAACCAAAATCTGCTCGGGCACATCGATTTGGACGTGCAGTTGTGACTGGGCGTGGTGAACGCCCTGCCACACATGTCCACCACGATCGAGAACAGTGTCGTGTCTGCTGGGAGCGCGGCCCTGAAAAGTGGCTGACCGTCCTGGTCAACCATGTCCGGTGGCTGCTGGTGAGGGATGCCGAGCATCTGAGCAATCTGGCTCGGCGTAATAGTAATAGTGACGGTGCCCACGACCGTCTGTAGTGTATCTGGCGCGGTGCAGGAGTAGGTCATGTGATCGTAAAAGATCTACACTAAGCGCTCGTGTGCCACGTCAGTGGGAGGCACACATAGTCGGTCGAGGCGACGCCTCCTGAGCTCGGCAACCGTCCACGCGGTGTCGGGACGCCTCTCGAACTCTGCTAAGTCAAAAATCTGCTCCGAGTGGAACTTCTGAGACCGAAAGACTCGCCCGGGCACGTCTCGAACAGAACCGGTGGCGTTCTTCACCCTCGCCATAGCCTCGGAACAGTCTGCACTTTATTCCAAAAATTACGTAAATAAAAAGAAAATGAAAGGAATACTAAACTAGGAATAAAAATAAAAGAATAAAAATAAAAATGAAGTCCTAGTCCACGGTGCTGACAAGAATTCAAAAAGTCGCTCTCAAAGAGGCAGTGTGAACGGATGCAACCGAAACGAAGGCACCGCGGTTACACACCGTACACTAAGCATTTTAAACAAAAAGAATGCCAAATCTCACTCCTACATGAATTCCTACCCCCCCGAAACCCACAAAATCTCATTACAAATATCGCAATCGCACCCATCCAACCCAACATCATCTAACTATGTTTATTACACCGTAAAACTATCAAAAATGGTGATAGAGTATACAAAACGTAGCCATGCATCACTTACCTCAAGGTGAAGAAGAGGATGACACACGAAGGCGAAAACCCACTCGCAGCCGCGAAGAGAAGATCGTGTGAGTGCTAGCGGTGGCTTCGTACTGTGTCGGATGGCGGCGGATGATCGGGAATGGTAGATCAAGTGCTCGGGAGTGCTTAGAGAAAGTCTGGATCGCACGGAGGAAGGGAAGAAGTCGGATGGTTCTGTTGAAATGAGAGGGAAGCCCAATGGTTTAAATAAGCTTTCGGATCACGTGCAGGCATCACGTGCATCTCGATTGATCGAGATGTGCATCTCGATTGATCGAGATTCCGATTGATCGAAATCTCACTTCGATCAATCGAAATCAGCTTCGATCGATCGAAATTCCTTCCTCGATCAATCAAAAATTCCTTCACTGAATCGAGTTTTTACTTCGATCAATCAAACTTTTAATTCATTCAATCAAAATTTTATTTCGATCAATCGAAATCCATTTCGATCAATCGAAATCTTTGATCGATCGAAGACCTATCGAAGTGCTATCGAAGAATACTACCTCTCGGGACTCTGGACTTGGCAAATTCTCTGCAATTTTTTGATCAATCGAAACTGAAATCTCGATCAATCGAAATCTCGATTGATCGAGATCTTGGTTTTGATCAATCGAGATGCTCAAAAATAGTCAGCTTAAAGTATGCTTCAGGGACCTGGATTTTTGGGAATTAGATACTACATTGCTTAGATACTAAACCTACTTTGGATTTAAAGGGACATCATGGAAGCATGACAGCTACCATGGCTTCGCCACCTTACACGTCTATGGCGCGACGTTCGGATCGGCTCACGAGTCAAAATATACGGGATTCATCAAAGTGACGACATCCACGTATTCGGTGGTGACTTGGTCATCCACGCACACTTTTAAGCGCTGCCCGTTTACTTTGAACAACGAGCCGTCTTTCAAGTCCTTTAATTCCACCGCTCCGTGGGGAGCGACGGAATTAACCAACGGAGGAAAGGGGTCTCTCGGAACTCTCCCTTTAGGCACATCCATGATGGTAGTGACCTTGAGCATTGAATTAACTTTCCAAATGTATTGCTCAATGTCAAAATCATCATAGTTGAAGTGATTTAGGCATGCCTCTAAAGGATCCTTGGAAAGAATAGAAGGAAGTGCTTCTTGAACAAGGTCTTCCACAACATCGACACAAAAGCACTCACTTTCGTCGTCGGATGTGTGATGGGAAGCATTGAAGATGTTCAAGCGGACTTTCATATTCCCGAAAGAGATGTCCATCACTCCGGTACGGCAATTAACGCAAGCGTTTGCCGTGGCCAAGAATGGACGACCTAGAATGATAGGAATATGACGATTCAGATTTTGGACCGGTTCCGTGTCAAGGACTATGAAGTCCACCAGAAAATAGAATTTGTCCACTTGAATGATAACATCCTCAATGATGCCACGTGGTT
Organism: Cornus controversa; assembly: GCA_026545225.1. Classification (NCBI taxonomy): domain Eukaryota; kingdom Viridiplantae; phylum Streptophyta; class Magnoliopsida; order Cornales; family Cornaceae; genus Cornus; species Cornus controversa. The sequence goes on along the minus strand of CM048845.1, from coordinate 1,205,972 downwards.
GCTTCACCGACCGGTCGGCAAGTTGCAACACAACCGTGGTATGCTTGAGTTCCCCCAAACCTAGTTGTTGGTAAACTGAGAATGGAAGCAAATTGACACTAGCCCCTAGATCAAGAAGTGCCTTTTTAAAAGATTGATTTTTGATGGTGCACGAAATGGTCGGAGCACTCGGATCTTTGAATTTAGGAGGGGCTTGGTGTTGGAAAATGGAGCTTATGTGCTCAGTTAAGAGGACTTTCTTAGGAACATTATTCCTAGATTTTTACTTTTGAGTGCACAAATCCTTCAAGAATTTCGCATAGGAGGGAATTTGTCGAATAGCATCAAGGAGAGGGAGATTGATCTTTACTTGTTTGAAGATCTCCATCATGTCTTGGATTTTCTCTCCTTGCTTCCCGAAATGAGAAGGTTCCTTCAATCTTTGAGGAAAAGGAACTGGAGGTTCATAAGAGGTGTCAAGATTTGGAATCGATGTTGACACAACTTCACTTGCCTTTCCTTTTGGATTTGAAGGGGTATTTTGCAAATTTGGATTTAACAGAAACAATTTTGGATTTAATTGGGATTCTTTTGGATTTTTAGGTTGCTCTTGGAATTCCTTTCTCTCTTCCTCCCCTACTTTGGAGTTAATGATTTTACCACTCCTCAAGGTTGTGATTGATTGAACTTGCTCCGGAGGAGCATTACAAGTTGAAGAGGATGGATCCTCAATCACATGAACACCTTTAGGATTCGCCACCGGTTGACTCGACAACTTACCTTCCTCCCTCCTATTTAAGGCATTGGCTAGTTGCCTGATTCGAGCTTCTAACCTAGCTATAGATTGAGCATTGGCTTCAAGCTTAGAGATTGATTGAGAGTGAGTTTGCAATAAGCGGGTATTGGCCTCAAGATTGCTTATCACTCTTTCTTCAAAGCTTTGGCTTCTCGGAGGTGGTGGTGGTTGTTGGTAATTAGATCTTTGATTGTAAGGTTGAGGATTTGGCCTATAATGAGGCTGTTGAGATTGGGAATTGAAAGAATTTTGCCCTTGGAAAGAGGGACTTGATTCTTGAGGTTTCCATGAAAAAGTCGGATGGTTCTTGTAACCAGGATTGTACGTGTTTGAATATGGATCATTCATTTGTTTAGAGTACAAGGCATTCGCTTGCTCTTGAGCATAATCGGGAGATTGCCCGGCAATAGGACAATCTCGCACAAAATGCGAAGTGCTATAGCAAAATGAACATCCTTCCTGATTTTGGACAGATTGGTTTGGAGTAGGCAGCCCATTTTTCATGATTAAATCCATTTTTCGGGACAAGGCTTCTACTTGCATGGCTACTTCATCTACCCGTGAAATCTCATGCACTCCTCTACAAGGTTGGGTGGCCTTCCCTTTCCTAGTGGAGGAGCGTTGAGCTGAATTGTTGCTTAGGGTTTGAAAAAGTTTCCATGCCTCATCAGGGCTTTTCAAAAGATATCCACCCCCACACGCAGAGTCTATCATTTGTCTATGTTTCTCACTCACCCCATCATAAAAACTTTGCACTAGCTGCCATTTTGGGACATCATGATGCGGACAAGATTTTAAAAGGTCCTTTAACCTCTCCCACGTCTCATGAAATTGTTCTTGGTCAATTTGGGTGAATCCGGTGATTGCTCGCCGAATATCCTTACCCATTGGGAAGTATTTTTTCAAGAACTCAATTTGCATCTCTGCCCAAGAATGGATTGAGTTAGGTTCTAAAGAATTGAACCAACTTCTAGCTTTATCTTTTAGGGAGAAGGGGAACATACGCAGCTTTAGGTCATCCTCCGTAAAGTGTGGTACATGAATAGTGGAACACACGGAAAGGAAGTAATCTAAGTGCCGGTACGGATCCTCATTAGGAAGGCCGTGGAAGCTATTAAGAAGATTGATGGTGGAGGACTTTATTTCGAATTGATTTGCCACTACATCCGAAAATTGAATACATGAAGGTACTTCAAATGTAGTCGGAAGGTAAAAGTCCATAAGCAACTCTCCTTGAGGAGGTGGTGGTGGAGGTGGTTGTTCATGATTAAAAGGAGGTAGTCCGGGAGGTTGTCTCTCATTTGGATCCATGTTTTCAGTCCTAGGCAATATAGGGTCCCTAGAGGTTCCTCTACGTTGTCTAAGTGTTCGTTCAAGTTCAATGTTACACGGAAGCAAAGGAAGTGACAAGGACCGTCTACCTAGCATGCATTAACAATCGAACAACACCTCAATACACAAAGCAACAATAATCTATGCAAAAAGAATGAATGAATTCAAACCACTAATTTTAGGCTTTATACTCACAAAGGGTTCCAAGTTTACTCCTTTTAGATGCCCGCTATGTGGTATACCTAAAATCAAGAAGTTTGAGAAATAAGAACAAGATATATACAAAAAGAATGAAAGAATTTTTAGCCTAAGAATTAAACCAGATTTAATCTTCCAATGGCGACAATTAAACCGTAGTCCCCGGCAACGGCGCCAAAATTTTGATGTGGTCGGAACTCCGATTATATTGTAAGCTTAATTTTGTCCTTTTTATCAAAATATAATTTAACCACTCGCAAGAGCACGAATCTTTGTAGATAAGGTTCTATATAGAGGGTATCGATCCCACGAGGACTAGTCGCAATTGTCTTAAAGGAAGATTAATTCTACTTTAATTCTAAAAACAGATTTTTGAATTTATGTTTATAAACTATTGCATGAATGAAATGACAAGAAAAGTAAAGAGTTTAAAGTTGGGAGAGAGAACTAGGGTTGGTTTTCACCACTAGCCGTTCACATGTTCATAAGTGTAGCAAGCATGGGATTCATTAATTAAATGCCTAACAATGTCATTAGACTTGTGACCTCAATGACATATCAAAAGATCAATGTGTGTGCTAACCTATCATAATCCATCTTCAACAAGCCTAGCTCTTCAACCTAACTAACTACCTAATTACTCTACTCTCTAAGTGAACACTACATGCATCCAAACTACCTTGTCTTGGCATGGTCTATACAAACTAACATCACACATTCATTTAAACACCATTATCTAGCCATCATTTGCACTTCTTGTGGAATATGCAAATGTTGTGCATTCAAGTGACAAAATTTACTCTAAGACAAGAATAAATTTCATATCAAATGAATATATAAAAGAGATGTATTTGTGTACATAATCACTAGGCTAAATAATCAACATTTAATTACAAATCCCAAGAGCTACAAAGATAAACAAGTTTACATGGCTAGGGGTTGAACCCAACACCCTAGTAGAATAGTTAGTTGCTCATGGTTGCCTTGCACCCTTCCATTGATGAAGAAAGTGAAGCTTCTTGGTCTGGTTCAGCTTCTCCTCTTCCTCTCCCAAAGGTCTCTCTTGAAGTATTCTGATGTGTCTTGAGAGATATGTGAGATATGAGAGATATGGCCCTTTTGTGTGCTTTTTGGCTTCCTTTTCAACCTTGGGGCCCACCATATATATATATATATCACTATATATATATCTCTTGTATCAAGAAGGCCCCCAAGAGTCTTGTTCAAGTCAGACAATCCCCCTAAGTCGTGCAAAAAGGGGGATTTTGTTGCAAGTGGGAGAGCAGGTGAGCAAGTGGCCAAGTGGATTCTGCAAAATCTCGATTGATCGAGATTGAATCTCGATTGATCGAGATTTCGATCAATCGAAATGAGATCTCGATCAATCGAGATTTCGATTAATCGAGATTTCGATTAATCGAGATCAACATCTCGATTGATCGAGATGCCTTTGGCTGCATTTTCTGATTTCTTTCCTTGACTGCAGAAAGCTTCAAACTTTGCTCCATTTACTCCAATACCTGTAAAACATCAAAAACACAAAAATACCGTAAACATATCTCGGTAAACGCAAAAACGGAACTAACATATGCAATAAAGAGGGTTCAAATGCATAGAATTGAACACTTATCAGGACAGTTTTCAAGAACCATAAGTCTCTCAGGCACATGGATTTGCTCGTGCAATTTTGACTGGGGGTGGTAAACTCTCCATTGCATATATCCATGACCATGAAGAACACAGTGGTGTCTGACTGAAGGGACTCCCTGAAGAGTGGACGACTATCCTGGTCGACCATATCTGGAGGCTATAGGTGTGGGCAGCCTATAAGCTGGGCAATCCGACTCGCCGTGATGGTGATCGTAGTCCATCCCACCATTGAACTGGGCATGGTGCACGAGTACATCATGTGCTCGTAGAAAACCTACACCAGTCTACTATATAGATTGATTTCTTGATTGCTACTCTAAAGTTGTGAATTAATAAATGAATATTAGAAACTTCATAGATTTAATGGTGGTGGAATCCAACACCTTAGTTGTTTTCTCTATTTGATTTAAATTATCTTATTTTATTTGCATGTTAGTTTAATCTCTCAAATCAACCAACTTTTGTTTAAACTAGATTAGTTTTAAATCAAATTGAATTTACGTTAGTTTTTCTTCTAAAAGCATTCCCTTGGGTTCAACCTCGTTCTTGCCGATCTATACTTCAATAGATTCATACACTTGTGAGTTATTTTACACTTTTAAAACAACATCAGTGAGTTTAACCTACTTTGTTGATATTTCAGTGAGGTTCATAGAGCGTGACAACCATCTATTCCTCACCGGACTTCAGTGTAGGGACTTAGATCTTTTCATAAAATTCTTACTTTTGTTATTTTTGGTTATGGGGTCCTTGAGTTACGGGACTTCTAAGTTGTATTGTTTAGACTAGTATTATGCTTAATTAATGTTATTTATTATTTCAGTTAGAATTTCTTTAAACATTTATAAATCTTTTCTTTTTGTCCTTATATTATATGCTTGTTTGCTATCAATTGTAGGTATGTCTTATGTTTTATGTGTGAGACTGGTCACCTCATGCATGAAATTTGTTGGGGGTACTTTAGTTGGTATCAGATCATTCTAGGTTCAAGTATTCTCAGGTCTTTAGAGTCTGTCATATGATATATTCCGCATTGCGTATTCTAATAAATATAATCTAAGTATAGGACTCATTGTACTCTATACGTTGTAGTCTATTATTAGGGTATTATTCAGATGCCACCCCGTAGGAGGAGGGATGTGAACCAAAACCAGAGTCAATTATGATAAATAGTAAACTCAATCGTGATTTACTCGATATGGGTGCATTCCACTCGTTTGTATTTTGGTCATTGGTTAGACAATCTGGTATAGTTATCAACCTTGTAGTTCTCCATTTAGCATTTCTACATCATTCAGAGTTAGTATGATTTTACAGGAAAGTTATGGGCAGGTCACCATAGATATTGGTAGACTTTGATACTGGGAGTTTTATTTTCCTCTTTGAGAGTTTGCTTATAACAATAGTTATTAGAAGACTATTTGTATGACACCATTTGAGGCTTTGTATGGACGACCATGTCGGTCTCCTATTTGTTGGATATAAGTTAGTGATAAACGATAGTTTTGGTTTGGAGTTTATTAAGGATACATCAGGTAAAGTTTCTCTCATTAGGGATTGTATAGGCACTACCTAGAGTAGACAGAAGAGTATGATGATCGTCAAAGTCATGCATTAGTGTTCAAGATAAGGGATCAAGTTTTACTCGAGGTTTCTCTTATGAAAGGAGAAATGAGGTTTGGGAAGACGAGAAAGTTGTCACCTCATTTTGAAATACCCCCCAGAAAATTTTGCGCATAAGGTGACCAGTCTCATACACAAAACCTGAGGAATGTTAACAACTGATAACAACAAGCATATATGACAAAAGAAGAAAATAAATAACTTCTAAAAGCTGAACAGAAAATCTCACTGAATTGAAATAACCGATAAATAAATAATTATATGTCTGGTAATACAATTTGGAAGTCCCGTAACCCAAGGACCCCTTAACCAGAATAAACAAAAGTTTAATATTCTAATTTAGACCAACAACCAAAATCTCCAAATGAGTTCCTAGTTTGACTCCTGAATAATAATATAGATTCCTACCTTGTGACCGATGAGAGTAGATGCCTGCCACAACCAACCCTAGTACTCTATCCTCGCAGGGAACCTGTCTGGGACCTGAAATCAACAAAGTGGGTTAAACCCACGAGCAAGTTCTATCTACTACATCCCAATCAGAGAACCAATATACATACCCTCAGTGTGAGGGACATAAGAGATATATATAGGTGTAAACATACAGGTTATTCCTTATTCAGTTCATGTTTCAAAAAAAATAAAAATAAAAATCCTTTTATGCATTATCCCAACAGATCCTTATCATTCAACAATGAACACATTATTTAAGTTCAAAATAAAGAAACATATGCATGCATTTTATTAGGTATGGGCGATCCTGACACACCGAGCAATCCTTACATGCCAAATAAAATGTATAGATACCTTATTAGATATGGGTAATCCTGATACGTCGAGCAATCCTTACATGCCAAATAAAATATATAGATACATTCCCAATATGAAACATAAAATAAATAAGGTGCCTTATGATTTTAATTTGCACAAACAAAGTAATTCAAATTATTCGACATGAAATTATCATCATAAGACAGATCGTTCACAAGTAAACTATAATCAAGTATGTAATAGACATTTATATCCTTAAAGGAGAATATATTCAAGTAAATCAAATAACCCAAGCATCCATTATAGAAGCAATTTCCCAACCCAACCTCCAATGCACTCAAATCTACGAGGGTGTCTAAACCTAAACCTAACTCTTATCTAGGTTTTTGGGCTTATTCCACTTCTAAGAACCCAATTAAATCATTCTGGAATTTTTGGAAATTTTTAAAAAATATTTTTTTCTAGAAAAAAAATAACATAATTCGAGGCATACGTTCAGAACCAACACAATCACAAAGGAGCTCATCTTCACATGAAATTTAACAGCCAGGTGCATTTTAAATCCTATAAAGTTACCTAAATTTTTCTAGAATTTTCTAAAATTTTAAAATATTTTCTAAAAATAAAAGAAGGTGAAAACCCAACTTTTAGACAATTTAAAAAATCATATGAACTCTAAGGGAAGCTCATTTCAAGATGAAAATTTAAAACCAAGTGCATTTAGCCTCTAAAAAGTTATAGTAAAAATTTGGGAAGTTTTGGAAATTTTTAAGTATTTTCTAAAATACAAAAAATTGGAAAAAATCAGTTTTTAGACACTTTAAAACTTAATTTAAAGACAATGGTAAATCATTTCGACATGAAATTTAAAATCCAAGCTCCTTAAACCCCTAGGGAGTTGACATAAAAGTTTGGGAAATTTTGGAATTATAAAAGTATTTTTTAAAAAATGATTTTTTGAATTTTCAAGTTTTTCCAAAAATTTTAAAAATACAAATAAAATATCAAAATATATCGGATTGGGCCCATATTGGACCCAAAGGTGGGCCCTCACGAGTGGGGCCCAAAAATACCTTTCCCAGCGCTGGCCAGCTGCGTGGGGAAGCGCCCAGTAGCGCGCACAGCGCATTACTGGGAACTTCCTGGCGACGGTCCAGCCAGCTCCAGCCACTATTTGCCTCCATTTTTGTGTCGTTCTTCTCCTCTCAATGTCGGCTACCTATTGGTGTCAAAAGCGCTATCCAAAATAGCCCGAATCAAAAACCCCCAATTCACAAGTTCTAGGGTTCTTCGCAAAATCTTCAAAAATATAAATTCAATTTACCAACGATCTGATTTTCTAGGGGTCAAGGGTTGTTTGCCCATGCAATCCACAACATCGAAGATACAAATTAACATCCTTCACTCTCCTAGATTCATGCTATTACGATTCCCACCCATAGTACACACATATCATATATATATATATATATATATATATATATATATATATGCATAAACATGTTCATAAATAAATTCTTCACATAAAATTTAATTGCTCTGGAAGGTCTCACGAATTTAATTCAACAGAAACAACATTAATTAACATATAATGAGATACAAAGTTTTCAAGAACAATCATAGACAAAAATCTAGACTATGCATAAGGATTCACAAGGGAAGAGAAGAATTGAACTTGCCTCTTTGACGATTCAACAACCCGTTCACCCAATCGTTCCTTCACTCCCTTCTCTCTTTCGTTTGCTATCTTAGTTTATGTGCGTAAAGCAAACGGCAGAAACCCTAATCTCTTATTTTCTTTTTGTCTTAATTATTATTATTCTACTATTGTTTTTTTTCTTTCTAAAAACTAAATAAACTAAAAAAAAATAAATAAAAGAAATAAAATAATATAACTATAACCCTGGCCCATCAACTTAAGCATACCCTTAGCCCAATTATTCCAGCCCAGATTCCTCCCTAGCCCAATCTAAAGCATTTAAAGATTTAAATCAAACAATACATAAGCAATAAACAATTCACATAAAATGATAAAAATCAAAACAGAGAAATTCACATGAAACAATTGGAATCTATAAAAAAAACATAAACAATCCACATAAAATGATGACAAATCCAACTTATCAATGCACATGAAATGATAAAATGCATATAAAGGAAAAAAAACAACTCACATAAAATGATAAAATATAGAGACAAGGCACTTCACATGAATTAATAATAAATAAATAAATAATATAAAGAAATTCAAATTCTTTAAAATAATTGACGTCCAAAATTTTGGGGTATTACCCGTTTTGTGAGTCCTTTCATGATCACAGACAATATTAGGGCAGTAACTTATAGATTGGCGTTACCAGACACAATGCACATAGTGCATAATGTCTTTCATGTGTCTATGTTGCAGAAATTCCTTAAGGATAAGGATGCTTATCAGCATATTGAGGTTGGGGAGATTGAGTGGCAGCCAGATGCAACATATCTGGAGCAACCTTACAATATTCTTCACCGTGGGAATCAGGTCCTTCGTTCCAAGAGTATACCTTTAGTTCAGGTTTAGTGGAGCCACCACAATGAGGCGGAGTCCACTTGGGAAAGGGAGGAATAAATAAAGGCAAAATATCCAGAGCTTTTTATTTTAGGTATAAGGTGAATTCCGATGACGGAATTTCTCTTTTTATGGGGGAAGAATGTAATACTCCGTAATTTGAGGATATTTAAATTGGGTTTTTATTTATTTAATTGGATTTTTAATTATTTAAATGCTTTAATTAGTTTTGTCAATGCCTATTTTATATGTTTAATGTGGATGTTTGAATTGCTGCTAAGTGTTGATTGAGTTTAATTGTGTGTGAAATATTTGTTTTAAATATAGTTTTTCTTTTAAATAAAAAATATGTGGGTTTGGGCTGCGTTTCCTTTTTATTTTTTAATTATTATCAGGTTGGGCTACACTGCTTGGCTGGACTATATATATTTATGTATAGGTGGGCTAAATATTTTATATTTATTATTTTAATTATTTAGGATTTTTTTTTCTAGAAAGAAAAATAAATAAGAGAAAATAAATTAGGATTCAGTAATTCCTACGCACCGAGAATTGCTATGCACAGACATGGAGAGAATGGGAGATGCCAAAAAAAGGGAGAGAAGGTGATTTTGTTCAAAATCACAAGGTAAGTTCGAATTCTTCTCTTCCCCTTTGAACCGTGAACATAGATTAGATTTATATTTTTATATGTGTAGCTTGAATATACGTATATACATGTATATCTTTGTATATAACTATGTATTTGTATGATTATGCATAGAAAGGAATTTTTATTTGATTAAACATGAGAAATTTGTGGTCTCGGTATTGTTATGGTGTAAATCATTTCATGTATATACGTGTATATATGAGTATATAGGCAGATATATATATATATATACACACACACACACATGAGATTTGGATTAACTGTAAACGTAGTTTTTGAAGATTTTTGTTTTGATTAAACTGTTGATCTTTCTCACATAAATAGTCCCTATAAGTTTGGTGGGAAATCGTTGGGTGATTTGACGGGAATTTGAGTTTGAAATTTTAGAACCCTAAAACTTGAAATTGGGACTTTTCGATTTCGGCAATGATTGGTGGTGATTTTAGTATCAATGTCTAGCTTAGGCCGAGGGGAGTGAAATGGTATATTCAAACGTAAGTTTTGGTGGCCGGAGGTGGCTAGAAAGTGGCCAAAAAGTTGCGGCTTCATGGTTGGTGCGTGCAACAGTAAGTTGCAGGAAAAGAAAAGAGAAAAGACGAAGGAAGAAACAACAACAAAAAAAAGAAAAAAAGGGTCTCTAGCGCATGTACTCTATTTTGGTGCTAGTAGGGGACCAAGAAAGGTCCCGTTGGGTCCCACTCGCGGGGCCCACCCACTGGGCCCAGTCCAAAATATTTTAATATATTTTTTAAATTTTAAATCATTTTTTAATATAGAAAATTAGGAAAAATATTTTTAAAAATTTCCAAAAATTTAGATTAATCTTTCAGGGGTAGAATACACTTGGAATTTAAATTTCAAGAAAAAAATAAGTACCCCTTGTTGTAGAATTACTACAAAAAGTATGCTTCAAAATTGAAATTTTATTTTCTTTTGTTTTGAAAAATATTTTTCAATTACGAAAAATTCCAGAAAATTTCAGAAAAATTTTATAAGACTTTTAAGGACAGAATATACACAAAAACCTAGTTTAGACCTAGGTTTAGATACACTTGATGTTTATAATGCAATGTAGGGTGATTTATGTGCTTTTTTTATTTGAATTGTTTAATTGTCCTCTTTAATTGTTTTCTTTGGAATCAAATGTTCATGCTTAAATGTTGATGCTAAATTTAGTATATGAAATAAGGGGATGAACCGTGTTGCTTTGTGGTATGTTAAGTTTATTTATTTTTGTTTATTTAATTCATGTGACGTTAGGATTTTCACTATGGTAATTTGCATGCTTTTAAGTATGGCTAATTTTTTATTAAAAAGAATATAGAAGGCATGTGAGGATTTCCTGGAGACATGTATGGATTGCTAATACCTAATAAGGTATTTAATAGGTTATAAGGAAAGCATGTATGGATTGCCAATACCTAATAAGGTATTTAAGGTTAATTAGGGAGGCATGTGAGGGTTGCCATGAGGCATGTTAGAATTGCCAATAGGGTAGTTAACGTTAATTAGAGAGACATGTGAGGATTTCCAAGAGGCATGTCAGGATTACCAATAAGGTAGTTAAGGTTAATTAGGGAGGCGTATGAGGATTGGCAGAAAGCCTGTTAGGATTGCCAATAGGGTAGTTAAGGTTAATAAGGGAGGCATGTGAGGATTTCCAGTTACATAATAAGGTTTATATATATACATATTTAAATAAGGGAGACATGTTAGGATTGTCAAATACTAGGTATGTAATATGTAGATAAGGGAGGCATGTCAGGATTACCAAATAATAGTAGGATATATACTTACTAGAGGTTCAAGCATGTATGGATTGTCTTTGGATGAAACTTATGGAAACGTGATCGATATTTTGTAATAACATATTGGTTGGTACCAGATATAGGATGGTCCCAATCTGGTACCGTAGGGTAAGTGAGAGAGGTTATGTCTGTATGTTTATTTATATATTTTTATTGTCTTCATATAGAGGGTATGTTTATCGGTTCTCTGATTGGGTTGTAGTAGAGGGAACTTGGTAATGGCTTTAACCCACTTTGTTGATATTTCAAGTCCCAGGCAATTTCCACCTCGAGGTTATAGCGTGAAGTTCATAGAGCATGGTAACCATATATTCCTTACCGGACTTCTGTGTGGGGATTTAGATCATTTCATAAAGTTATTACTTTTGTTATTTTTGGTTATGGGGACCTTGAGTTACGGGACTTCCAAGTTGTATTGTTTAGACTAGTATTATGTTTATTTAATGTTATTTATTATTTCAGTTAGACTTTCTTTCAACATTTATAAATCTTTTCTTTTTGTCCTTGTATTCTATGCTTGTTTGCTATTAGTTGTAGGTATCCCTTATGTTTTATGTGTGAGATTGGCCACCTCATGCGTGAAATTTGTAGAGGTATTATTTATTGAAATATAAGTTATTTTGTATTTTGAGATTATAATGCAAAAGTCAACTTATTGTTGCAATGAAATATTGCTCAGCATATCCTTGTTGAGCTTTGAGCTCACACCCTCCTAGATTTTGCAGGATAAGACGCTGTTACAAGGTATGTCGGGATTTAGTAGTACCGGTTGAAGAAGTAGCAGTGTGGGACCATTAGAATTTATTTCTGTCCAGTATTTGAGAGATTGCATTAATTTAAGGATTTGTGCGGAAGAAATATATTTAATATTTCCTTCCAATGTAATAGAATGTTGTTCAGGATTTTGTGTATTTAAGGGACTATTTGAGAATTTTAGATTTCAATTATATTTTTATTTTTATTTGTTTTTCACATTCCGGATTTCCCTTCAAAAATCTAGGGTATGATAGTGGGTATCAGAGCTCTAGGTTCGAGAAACTAGGGACAACGGGTAGAAATTAGATCAAGTGTCTAATAACAGTTATGTATCAGAAATGTTAGGTTCAAACAACCTAGTACTACGAGTTAGGATCCAATGACGCGTTAGGTGGGAACTTATGTTTGAAAACCTTATTTAGGATGATGGGTTACATACATAAGTTTGGAATTGTGGGTTAGGACCTAATGACGCGTTAGGTTGGGACTTAGGTTTGAAAACCTTAGGACGACGGGTTAGAATCCAAACATACATAGGTTTGGAATTATATGTTTAAGTATAAGACCTTGTCAAAAGATCATATTTTCTTTTAGAGACATAAATAAGCTGTCTGTTGTGTTATCTGCTATGATTTTCATAATTATGATTTAATGTATTTTTGGATATAGAGTTATATATATATTCTCTATTTTAAGGAATTAATATGGGAGATATGTGAGGATTGCCAAATACCTAATAAGGTATTCATTGCTAATAAGGGATGCATGCAAGAATTGCCAGGAGGCATGTCAAGATTTCCAAATACCTAATAAGCTATTCAATGTTAACAAGAGAGGCATGTAAGGATTTCCAGGAGGCATGCCAAGATTGTCAAATACCTAATAAGGTATTAGTAAAGTACGAGAATAAGCATGTCAAGATTGCCTCATATAAATAGGGTATATATTTATATTCGGGCATGTTGGGATTGCCAATTTTACAAACATTTATTTTCAGGTATGTTGGGATTGCCAATTTTACAAATATTTATTTTCAGGCATGTTGGGATTGCCAATTTTACAAATATTTATTTTTGTGAATGTTGGGATTGTCAATTTTACAAATATTTATTTTTGTCCATGTTGGGATTGCCAATTTTACAAATATTTATTTTCGGGATGATGGGATTGCCAATTTTCAAATATTTATTTTCGGGATGATGGGATTGCCAATTTTAGAAATATTTATTTTTGGACATGTTGGGATTGCCAATTTTACAAACAATTATTTTCAGGCATGATGGGATTGCCAATTTTACAAATATTTATTTTTAGGCATGTTGGGATTGCCAATTTTACAAATAATTATTATCAGGCATGCTGGGATTGCAAATTTTACAAATATTTATTTTTTGGGCATGTTGGGATTGCCAATTTTACAAATTTAGCAGTAATAATTGAATTAACTGCTAAATTTTATATTCATAAAATGCAGTTAAAGTTTGTGTTGCCTGATTGTACATTTAATTATTTTCTGTCATGGTTGAAATGCCTGTAGGATTTTATATTTATAAATTGCTATTAAATTTTTATGAGTTGCACATTTATCGGTAGATATTTGATTAAGTGCAATACATTTCGTGATTATGTGATTACATGTTTCTTTTTAATTGTAAAATATATATGTTGAGTTAGGTGTGTAACCCCTAGTATAGAAAGTGAGAGTGATTATTACTAAAAAAAGTAATTTTCTCTATCGGACTAGACTTGGGAAAATGTGAGTAAGAAAATTTTCACTTTATTGTATAAATGTTTACCCTGAAAGTTTTTTTTTACAATTCTTATGGGAGACAGAAATTTATCAGTCCAATAATGGAAAAGAAATAGACTGTGGACAGTGCAATCACCCATATGATAGTAGTGACCAATAGTCAGTCCTGTATGGTCATGTTCTACATTTATGACGTGAAATCCACTTGGGAAAGGGAGGATGAAATAAAGGCAGAGTATCCAGAACTTTTTATTTTAGCTACGGGGTGAAATACACCATACAAATTTCACGCATGAGGTAGCCAGTCTCATACATAAAACGTAAATGATACCTACAATTGATAGCAAGAAGCATAGAACACAAGGACAAAATAATAATTAAAAAATATATAAATACTGAAAGGAAAGTCTATCTACAACAGAGACTACATTGCTTCCAATGACTTCTGCAACTGTTAAACCAGCAACATCTACTGCCTCCAAATCAACATGATCAGAACCAATTCCAACCATGAGCACCAGTTGCAAACTTTTGGACTTCTTGATCCTTTTAGCTGAAACATAGGTTGGATGGAAAGGGGTAGCTCTCAGCACGTGGAGATCTCGAATATGCTTTTCAAGTTATGCATCAAGGAATCATTAAAAGAGAAGATTTGTTTAGTCTCTAAAACCAAGAAGCAAAAACTTCATAACACTATCACTATAAATAGTGACCCACTATTTTAACCATATTCCTTTTTGAACAATTTCAATTAATAAAAATTAGAAAAAATTGCTTTCCACTTTCATCTCAGTTATTTGATGTTAGTTGTTCCATGAACTAATTGGCTTCGGCTGTACTACAAGCATGACATGGTGGCTTTCCTACCGAAGCTTACTCAAGTTAACAAATTATTTAGGTTCACGTGCACAAAAGTACATATATTATATAGAGTAATTTTGTCTACACACTTGCCACAATCAGGTGTTTCTTTGTCTTCAGAGACAATGTAATGGTGACCTTTTGATTCCAACCAGTCCTTTATGCCCAAGGCTCCTTCTATATAGCCCACAAAATTGGAATTCTTCGAAGCATATTCATTTGCTTTGTAAAAGACACCAACGATCTTTTTGCTTCCAAGAGCAGACTGTTTGCAATGAGAGAGAGAACAATGACCACACATTACATTAATGAAAACTGTAGGGCTTTTATTAGAGAATGTGTTTATCCTTAAAATGGGGTTAGAGGCAAATACAAGTTAAGTAACGAAATCTCCATTCATTCCCATGGCCTCCGCCCTCTGATTTCAGTCTTGAGATGGATAAATCAAATTATTAGAGTGAGACTACAATATCATATAATTGATGAATTGTCCAAAAAACAAACAACATTTGATGATCCAAGATGAACCAGAGTAAATTACCTGAATTGCTTATATCAGTTTGTCACTCATCAATATATAACCAGCTATCATACTGAATTATTTATTTCAAAGAAAGATAATATATATTCATTAATTTACATGGGGCAAGGAATATTTCAAAAACTTCTCAAGAATTCTAAATTGACTTTCTTCATACAAAGTTAATTTCTAAATCTTTGATAGCATAATCTTGATGAGAAGTAAGGTATAATGCACAAACTTAAAAGGTTTCTCAAAAATTGCAACACAAACCAGTCAAAACAAAGTATTGCAACCCTCAATTTTACAGAGAACATTCTATGAGAAAGATGATGCGTCACATGTGATTCATGGTCCAAATACATTTGCATGTAGACAGATTTGGAATTTGAATGTTATTGAATTTCAAGACAATTCTAGCTTAATGTTTTTGTATTATTTTTCATAATTGTAACTCTCCACCCACCCCAAGTTTTCTTATTCGGAATTATTTTTTTCTCTTTTTCTTTTTTTTTTCGCCGGTCCATTTTAAGTTTGTTGAAAAGGTCTACGTTGGTGCATAATCATGTGAAATATCAATTAGAGTTAAAATGTATTGAAAAGGTCTACGTTTGTTTATTGAGACGTTGATTATATGAAATCAATTTCTATTTTAGTTCAACAATTGTTTTTTTCATAGTGCCGTAGGCACGGGCAATACGCTAGTATATATATATATATATATATATATAAAATAAAAGGAAAAAATAATAATAGATATATACCTAGCCCAAACCTAAACAATTATAATACAACCTAATCCAGCCCAAACCCAAATAATCCAACCTAAACTCTCCCTAGCCCAATCCGAAAAGAATTAATAGAAAAAACAAAAAATTCAAAAGTATGGTCCAACTTAAAAAAAATAAAATAAAATAACCCAAATAATTTAGCATTTAAAACACAAAATACCAATTTAAACAAGTAAAATATTTAACATTTAAAACACTCAACCAACAATTTAGAAAAAAAGGAAAAACCTAAATTAAAATTACATAACCTCAAAGTTACGGGGTATTACATTCTTTCCCCCTAAAAAGAGGAATTATGTCATCAGAATTCACACCATGTAATACCCCATAATTTTGAGGTCATTTAATTTTAATCTAAATGCTTTATATTTATTTTTTTTAATTGATTTATTGGTTGAATTAAATTTCTTTGAATGCTTTGAATTGCTTTATTGGTTGGATTAAATTTCTTTGAGTGCTTTAAATATTTTGGGTGTAGATTGGACTAGGGAGGAATTTAAGTTGAGTTGGGCTGGAATGGTTGGGCTAGGTGTATACTTATTTTGATGGGCTAGGGTTTATTTTTATTTTTTATTAGTTTGGAGTTTAATTAGTTTTCTAGAAGAAGAAAAAGACGATTAGGGTTTCTGTTGTTTACACGCACAGAGACTGAAAGAACGTAGACGCAAGAGAGAATGGAGAGAAGGAGCAATTCATAGGGACGAGTTCTTGTTCGTCAAAACGGAAACTTTGAACTCTTCTCATCCCCTTTGAACTTGTAGATATAATTATATATATATATATATATAAATATATATATGTTGCTTGAACATGTATTCATGCATATAATTATGAAATTGTATGATTATGCATGCTAAGGGTGTTTATGTAGATTAAACATGAAGAATCTGTGGGTTTGGTATAGCTTTGGGGTGACTTTTCATGTGTATATGCATGTGTATATGACTGTATAGGCGGATATATATATATATATATATATATATGAAATTTGTGTTTAATGTAATTATCGATTTTGAAAGTTTTTGTTCTAATTAATAGGTTAATCTTGCTCTCCCGAACAATCGTTGAAAGTTTGGTTGTGAACCGTTGGGTAGATTGACAGAAAATTGAGTTTGAATTTTTAGAATTTAAAACTTGAATTTGGGCGTTTTTGATTTAGGCTGTGAGAGGGGGCGATTTTGGTACCAATGCGTAGCTTAGATCGAGAAGAGTTGAATGGTATATTCATATGCGCTATTCGGTGCCCGGAAGTGGCCAGAAAGGTTTGGCACCATGGCTATTACGTGAAGTTGAAAGAAAAGGATGAAAAGAAAAAAAAAAGAAGAAGAGGGGGGCAGTGCCCCCTATGAGGACCGGCGCATGTCGCCGGCACCGGGGAAGGCAGCCATGGGACACACTCTCTAGGGCCCACCTTTGGGCCCAATCCGGAATATTTTATATTTTTTAATTTTTTTTAAATTGATTTTTAAATTGTAAAAATAGGAAAAATAATTTTTAAAATTGTTTTTAAATTCCAAAAAAATTTCAAAAAATTTAGTGACCTTTTAGGATCAGAATACTCTTGGGTTTTAAATTTCAAGTCAAAATGAGCTTCCCTCGTGGTTAAATTAGTATATAATGTATGCCTCAAATTGGGTTTTCATTTTCTTTTATTCGAAAAATATTTTTTTTTAATTTTTGAAAAATTTCAGAAAATTCCAGAATAATTAAATAGGGTTCTTATAGTAACCCTTGTGGATGAGTGTGAGTGGGCTGGTGCGAAAATAGATACTGGGCTGAGCTACCACACTGACAGGGTACAGGTGCTCAATCCCACATCGCCTCGGTGTGGAAAAGGGGATGTGCTTATATGTAGTATGTTCTCTTCAAATGGTATGAGGCCTTTTGGAGTAAAACCCAAGAGCAAAACCGTGCGGGCTCAGGCCCAAAGCGGACAATATCATACCATGTGTTGGAGCGAGGTATTACAGTTGGTATCAGAGCCTAAACCTAGCCGAAAGTGTGCCGACGAGGACGTCGAGCCTCGTAGGGGGGTGGATTGTAGTAACCCTTGTGGACCAGTGTGAGTGGGCGGGTGAGAAGATAGACACTGGGCTGAGCTACCACACTGACAGGGTACAGGTGCTCAATCCCACATCGCCTAGGTGTGGAAAAGGGGATGTGCTTATATGTAGTATGTTCTCTTCAAATGGTATGAGGCCTTTTGGGGTAAAACCCAAGAGCAAAACGGTGCGGGCTTAGGCCCAAAGCGGACAATATCATACCATGTGTTGGAGCGGGGTATTACAGTTCTTAAGAATCGAATAGGCCCAGAAACCTAGGTTAGATATAGGTTTAGACACCGTCGATAATTTAGGCACGTTGAAGATTTGATTGTGTGCTTGTTCTTTAATCATTTGTTATATTATTGTTTTCTCCTTAATTGTATTCTTTGAAATCATAACTGTTAATAATATAATTGATATTAGTTTAATTGTGAATGAGTTATTTTATTGTGGTGATTGAATTTCTATTAGATTAAATTAATGTGCTAAGTAGGTTAGATCTTTTGTTTTGGTTTAATAGGTTAGTTGGAGAGACATGTAAGGATTGCCAATACCTAATAAGGTATATAAAGTTAGTTAGGGAGGCATGTAAGGATTGCCCAGAGGCATGTCAAGATTGCCAATACCTAATAAGATATTTAAGGTTAGTATAGGAGGCATGTCAGGATTGCCAATACCTAATAAGGTGTTTAAGGTTAGTATAGTGGCATGTCAGGATTGCCTAGTTTTAATAGGGTATTATATTTGTGCATTTGATTTGAACTTAGAAATAGGTTCTAAACTTATGTGATAGGGGTTGAATTGGGATGGTATATAGAACGACTTCTATTTTGGAGACATGAGATAAATAAAGAAATTATTTGTATACATTTATATATATATATATATATATATATATATTTGTTATCCCTTATATAGAGGGTATGTTTACCGGTTCTCTGATTGGGTTATAGTAGAGAGAACTTGCTCTTGAGTTTAACCCACTTTGTTGATATTTCAGGTCCCAAGCCAGTTACACCGCAAGGATAGAGTCGTGGGTTGGTAGATTGTGGTAGACGTCTTCTCTCTCATCGATTATCAAAGTAGGGTCCTATTCTTTCTTCATGTTCAGCATATGAACTCTTTTGGGATGCCAGGTTTTTTGGTTATTTAATCTTTAGTAATCACTCTTGTTTTTTTCGATTAAGACCTTAAGTTACGGGACTTCCAAGTTGTACTGCACAAATATGTACTTTATTTACTTAACATTATTTTTACTTCAGATAGACTTTCCTCTCAGTATTTATATATATATATATATTTTTTTTATTATTTTGTCCTTATGTTCTATGCTTGTTGCTATCAATTATAGGTATCCTTTACGTTTTATATATGAGACTGGCCACGTCGTGTGTAAAATTTGCAGGGGGTATTGCAGTTGGTATCAGAGCATTCTAGGTTCAAGTATTCTCGGGTCCTTAGGGTCTATCGTATGGTATCTTCCGCATTGCATATTCTGATAAGTAGAACTTAAGTATAGGACTCATTATACTCTAATCTATTATTGGGGTATTAATGTCTTTTCTGTTTCATCTTCAGATGCCACCCCGTAGGAGTAGGAATGTGAACCAAATCCTGGGTCAGGACAATGCTCAGGGTGGAAATGCAGAGATTCCTCCCAAATTGGCAGCCATTATCACTCAGGTTATAGCTACAAGAGTGGCGAATGCTTTTCAAAATCAACAGCCACCTCAGTAGCTTCCGCAGATGGCACATGTTCCATTACCAGTGGAGCAGCCTAACACTTGGGTGCCATCCTGTAGGAGTAGGAATGTGAACCAAATCCTGGGTCAGGACAATGCTTAGGGTGAAAATGCAGAGATTCCTCCCAAATTGGCAGCCATTATCACTCAGGTTGTAGCTACAAGAGTGGCGACTGCTCTTCAAAATCAACAGCCACCTCAGTAGCTATCGTAGATGGCACATGTTCCATTACCTGTGGAGTAGCCTAACACTTGGGAAAGGGTACGAAATTCTTTCACAAAGGGGAATCCACTGGATTTTTCAGGGTCTACGGAGGTGACTAAAGCGTATTAGTGGAAGGAAAGGCATTGAGCGCCATCTTCACATGATCACATGCACTGGAGTACAGAAACAGATGCTAGCTACTTTTAAGCTATTGGGGGATGCATTATAGTGGTGGGAGTCGATGGCTACATTGGAGCAACGGGCTACATTGACTTATGCAAATTTCTAGGTCCGTTTTGATGCTAAGTATTTCCCATATACAGTGAGGGCAGCCAAAAAGAGGGAATTTCTAGATTTACAATAGGCGGATAGGATAGTTGTAGTGTATGAGCAAGAGTTCACAAATTTATCATTGTTTGCACCTAAGGAGGTGGACTTTTAAGAAAAAAAGATGTGCTACTTTGTGAATGGGTTGATTTGGCCCATTTAACAGGTTATCTTAGATTGTCCAACTTATACTACCTATGCTCAGGCGGTTGATGCTGCATTACAGCACTGTCAGTCAAGAAAAGATTATACGAAAGGAAAGGCAGAGAAACGAAGTGACATGGACTCCACTAATCAGACAGCAGAGAAACGAAGTGACATGGACTCCACTAATCAGACAGCAAAGAAGAGGAATAGAAATGGAAGAAGACCATTAGATAGGGGCAATCATCCATTGCAGCAGCCGTGGAAGAGATACATAACTAATAGTGATTCTCAGAGAGGGGATGCCTCTACTCACAGGAGATATAACGGGGTGCCGCATGCAGGTCCAGGCCAGTCACATGGAAACCTGTTGAGGAAGCCTACTAGTGTATTTAGAGGACATTGTTACGAGTGTGGTGAGCTTGGGCATTTAGCTAAATATTGCCCTAACACCAATCAGGGACAGCTTGGTCAGCAGGGACAGAAACAGTAACCACTTTTGCTAGTACCACAAGTTCCACGAATTCAAGCTCAGCATCGTCCAGCTTTACCTGCACTGCCACCACCCACGGGGCAACCTGGTCAGCAAATGCATTATGGGAGGGTCTATAACATCATGCCATATGATGTGCTGGCTCCTCAAATAATTGAGGGTATATTTCTGACTAATGATAGATTTGGTCGTGTTTTATTTGATATGGGTGCATCTCATTCCTTTGTATCTAGAACATTTGTTAGCTTATCTGGTATAGACATTCAACCATATAGTTCTCCAGTTACTATAACTACATCGTTAGGGGTTAGTGTGATTCTACAGGAACACGGTAGTTAGGTCCCTATAGACATTGGCAGACTCCGGTTCCTGGCAAACTTATTGATCTTGGATATGTAGTCAAATGATGTCATACTCGGGATGGATTGGTTATCACATTACCATGCTCAGGTTAATTGCCATGATAAGGTAATTTATTTTGCTATACCGGGTTAGGAGATGTATTTGATTGATATGCCGTAATCAAATGGAGGGTCTACTATGCACTTGTCTTTATCAGTGAGGAGTCTCCAGAAGGAACTACAGTATCTTTAGATTCCATTCCAGGGGTATGAGACTTTCAGGATGTGTTTCAGGAGATCCCAGGGTTACCATCGAGTCGTAAGATAGACTTTGTGATAGATTTAGCTTCAAGCACCAGGCCTATTGCTAGGGCCCCATATAGAATGGCACTTATGGAAAGAAGGAGCTGAAGGATCAGATTCAGTAACTGCTCAGTCAAAAATTTATTCGCAAGAGTAGTTCACCGTGGGGAGCACCAGTGTTGTTTGTGAAAAAGAAGGATGGGTCTCTTCGCTTTTGTATTGACTATAGGGAATTGAATAAGGTCACTCAAGCATAGTTCACCATCTTTCAGGTCCTGACATGCATGCTCTCACTCGAACCCTTCTCAGAAGATCAAAGTCGGTCAGTGGTGCAACCTGCAGGGGGATCCCGCCAATCAGCTTCCTTGTGCCTTACGGGTTTGGTATCCCGTTGACTCACACACATGTCAGACTCCTTGGTCCATGTTTCAAGATGGGTTGAATGGGGAGCCCACAGGCCACTACCAGAAGCGCACTAGTGCCGAGGCACGCCGTGACAGTGCACGCTACCAACCACGATCGCTGCCCCGACTTTGGTCGTCACCGTAATCCGTAATGGTCCGCGCCCCGAATTGATTAGTGGACCGGCTCATCACCGTTCCACATCTGACTGGGGTGCATCGCCAGCCTCTATCCGCTTCCCTCCCGACAATTTCAAGCACTCTTTAACTCTCTTTTCAAAGTCCTTTTCATCTTTCCCTCGTGGTACTTGTTTGCTATTGTTTTCTTGCCCGTATTTAGCTTTGGACGAAATTTACCGCCCGATTTTGGCTGCATTCCCAAACAACCTGACTCGCAGGTAGTGCCTCATGGTGCGACAGGGTTCAGACACGACGAGGCTCTCACCCACTCTGGCGCCCCTTTCCAGGGGACTTAGGCCTGATCCGTCGCTTTAGAAAAAGAAAAAGAAAAAGAAAAGATAAAAGAAATGAAAAGAGGGTTAAGGTTTTCATCGTTTACACGCACAGAGACTGAAAGAATGTAGACGCAAGAGAGATGAGAGAGAATGAGTGATTCATATAGATGAGTTCTTGTTTGACAAAAAGGAAAGTTTGAACTCTTCTCTTCCCCTTTGAACCTATAGATATAATTACATTTATATATATATATATATGATGGTCCAGGAAGCCCATGAGTATGTTTGCCTAAGTTTTAATGTCAAAAGGACCTATAGGGGCATTTGTGTCATTTCACATAATTTTATTATTTAATTAATTGCCCTGCTTTATTATATTTCTCTATGTATTTGCTTTAACGAAATTACAGGGACACTTTTGTCAATTTATGAAAAATGGGTGGCATATATGCTTTGGCATTGTAGATTCATATATGTGAGTGGCAGTTTTGTAATTTGTTTATAATATCATGTGGCTGAGAGTTTTGGATGTATTAACATAAAAGGTTAGGTGATATAAAAAAGAAAAAGAAAATGTGGGCCATGTTGATTGGGAAAAGGAAGAGAGAAACGGATGATTCATACATATTTGTGACATTCTTTATGCTAGGGTTAGTAAAGGAAGAGAAGTAGGCTATTATAGATAAAGATATGGAATAAGGATAAAAGGTGGGGAATGAAAAATGAGAGGGAAAAAACCAGTGGTGCCGAGTGAGATTCAAAAGTGTTTCGGTATGGGTCTTATGAGGAGCGAAGACTGTGGATCATTTTCAAAAAGCAAAAGAGGAGAGCTTCCATGGTTTGTCTTGTGTATGCAACCGTGAGTAGATTAAACAGGGGCAAATTTTGCAGGATAGGACGTTGTTACGGGGCATGTCGGGATTTAGTAGTACCGGTTGAAGAAGTAGCAGTGTGGGACCACTATAATTTATTTTTGTCATATATTTGAGAGATTACCTTAATTTGAGAATTTGTACGGAAGAAATATATTTAATATTTCCTTCCAATGTAATAGAATGTTGTACAGGATTCTGTGTATTTAAGGGACTGTTTGGAAATTTTAGAATTCTCTAATATTTTTATTTGTTTTTCACATTCCTGATTTTCCTTCGTAAATCTGAGGTGCGACAGTTGTAGGTATCCCTTATGTTTTATGTGTGAGACTAGCCATCTCATATGTGAAATAGTATAGGGTATTTCAGTGTGGGACGTGGAGAATAGAGGATAGAGTAACGTGGGGAGTTAGAGATACAGTTCCTTTACCATGTATCTGTGAGGTGGATCCATCAGTGAGACTAACCGACTGACAAACAAGAGTGATTGAAAAGGAGAAAGTTGATAACTCACTGGTCATATGATCATTGGCTCCAAAATCCAGAACCCAAGTACGTGCCCCAGTCCTAACATGGAAAGCAGAGGGAGTACCTGTAGCAACTATGGCAGTAGGAGTCACACTAGTACCAGAAGGGCACTGGAGAAGAGATCCTTGCTGACTCTGAAGAAGACTAATATGTGACTAAAGCTGGCTCACGTCTATTAGAGGAGGCATTAGTCCAGAAGTAATCTCAACAATAGTAATAGAGTGAGAAGATCCTCTGGTTCTATTCCTTAAAAATTTCTGTTTCAGCTCGGGATGAAGTTTGAAGCAATGGCATTAAGATAACCAATTGCCCCATAATAACTGCATATCAGAATGTTCCCAGCAGGACGGGAGCTAGAGTGAGCAACAAAAGTCATCTGATTAGGAATAGTAACTGACTCAAGGGTAGGGGTAGGGGCAGGGGCAGGAGCAGGAGCAGGAGCAGGAGGAAAAGGCATTTGAAGTAAGTGAAGTCTTTAGTCATCACTCTTAATAGTAGCAAAGGCCTCATATAAAGATGACATAGGTGATGTGTTGCAGATCTGAGCATGAAGAGGCTTGAACTCAGGCTTCAATCCTATTAAGAACTGGTACGTGTGTTGATGGTTAAGTCTCTTAAACACTATAACGGCCGCTCTATAGAAAACTCACTTAAGGGCTCATATTGGGCCAACTCTTCCCACCTAGTCTACATATATCCAAACTAATCGACTACTGATAACTGCAAGGTAGCCTCAGAAGCCCGAGAGATATCTCAGTAAAGCTTAAAAATTCTCGCTTTATTACGAGCATGAGCATACATCTGTGTTAGAGCACTCCAACACCCATACACAGTATCATGAAACATGAACAAATTGTATATTCTAGGCTCCATAGAATTAAATAAGTATCCAAGAATAGTACAATTGTCCATATCCCATTAGGTAAATTTGGAATCTCCCACATCAGGTTTTTTCTCGGTGCCAAGGATCCAACTTGTCTTTTCTTTTCCACCTAAGTACAAACGGAATGATTGAGACCACGAAGCAAATTTTGTAACATTTAACAACACACTAGTCACGCGCTGAGTAGGTGTATATTGTGTTGGAATGATATCAACAGATTTTGCACTAGGATCTCCCATAACAAAGAATATGACTTCGTAATAAATAGAAGAAGATTATCACAAAATCAGTCTACAAATAAATATCTGGAGAGCAATTTACAAATCTGTCGGAGAAAAAAAAATGGGCGAAGAATGATCCTGAAAGATGTTGCCTAACACACCCGTAGCCCCACAAAGTTGAAAATTTCAATGGACTTGGGAATGCCCCTACACAGGGGTCAAAAAAAGGGCAAAAACCCTCCCCTTGCTCTATCGTTGGCTATGACTGGAAGAAAGATAAGAGAAGGGTTATGCCGAGAGAGAGAGAGAGAGGACTGGGGTTTGCGCTGAGAGAGGGAGAAGGGCTGGGAGGCTGAACCAAGAAAGAAAGAGAGAGAAGGTAGCGGAGATGCGGTGGGGCTGAAGAGGTTACAGTGGCTTTAATACCAAATAGAATTTTAGATTGGCTTACTCAATTGAGGAGTCTGGATCTATATTTATATACATTGAGAATATTACATGGAAGGAAAGAAATAAAATTAAATAAAGAAAAAATTGAAAGTCAAACCAATACCTTAATTATAGGATCATAATTGATGCGCTCCTATAATTATGTATTGGATAAAATAGGATCTCCAACAATCTTATTGGGTAAAATATGATCTCCAACAGTTTATTATGAATTCCACCGTTGTTTTCATTCAATGGTTATTAAGCTATGAACTTGCATGAAAAAAATCTAATACTAGAACAACAAATAGTTACAAATTATAGTGGAATTGGGCAGAAACATGGAATTTCTTGTGAATTTGAAAATACTAAGCTAGTTGGCATCAAGGACGCCTAGAATCACAAGTGAGTTGAACGACTTGTGACTGTGCCTCTTGATCCTTAAACTCTTCAGTTTCTTTGTCTACTTTTGTCACAGAGTTTTGCATTTCTGTGCTCTTTCCCCACAGAAGAATGTATAATCCGGCAATTACAGTGATAGATCCTAACAAGCTGAACATCATGGAGCAATGAATCAAAAGATAGTGATATGGAGTAGTATTAATTAGGGAATAACGAGGAAGCTGTACCTACCTCCCAATATGGAGTTGCTCGTGTAGGATGGGAATATCGAACATGGCTGCCATTATCTGAACAAGGGGACTGAATGCTGCAGTGAAGACAGGACCCCTTTTCTTGACACACCAGGACATCCCCACATAACACAAACCTGATCCTACCATCCCCTGTATCGATGATCAACCCTTCAATTGCTTGAATGCATTTAATTATGTCATCTAATTAACAAAAAGATGCCGTATTGCATAATATATATATTGTATAATTAATAGGGAAGCTGGGCGCAAAAGCAAAGACTAGATTAAACCAATATCAGGAGCATATATACTGTCAGTCACTACATTCATTCGCTGCTTGAAGCAAGTTATACCTGGATTCTTGTTCATGTCATCAATTTCATGATTGGTCTGGCCTGATGATCAACACCTTAATTCATGTTGGCTATTAGTTTGGTTTCCATAAAAATCATATACTCCTCATATCTTCCAAATTTATGTTGCATTGTTATTAGTTTGATTTCCATAAAAATCATATACTCCTCGTATCTTCCAAATTTAAGTTGCATTGTTAAAGGGTATTAACAACAATAAGATATGAAATTATAAAGTGGAAAAGCATGCATGTATATATATAACTATATCATTTTCAACAATAATTTTCTATAAAGGACATATATACTTACAGCATAGATCACAGTTAAGATTTCTATGTTCCCTTTTAGCACCCATACAGAGAGGTTTCTGTCAATGGACAAGCTTAAGACAGCAGATTGAATGGCAGCAAAGAAGGTCATGATAGCAGTACTGGAGTACTGGCATGGATATCTTTTGCCTATATATGATTGAAGAAGGAACCACGAAGACCACAAAAGGGTTCCAGCAATCAAGGCCATGGAACCAATGGTCCATCTCTCTTTCCTTTTAGATGAGCTCAGCCTGATAGCTTGATGCATGCTCTGATTTGCAGCTTGTGGGTGTGAATGGTTAAATAAAGGCATTCCTTTGTAAAGAGTCAATAACATGGCACCTCCAAGACACACTAGAGTACCAAGCACTTTGGCTCTTCCTCCTCTGCTTTTTATATTCACAGTCTCTAACCTGTAGTTGTTTGACAGTATATAAATGCATTAATTACCTTAATTATACCTACCACCAATATATAGGCCATTTATATATATATATATATGGTCTGCTAGAGTTAGTTAATATCCAAACAATATTCACAGTTACTTAATTACCCAAATGGTAATGCCATTATAAATGTAAGCACTGGCACCATGTTGATAAAGGCACAGGAGAAAGTAGCAGATGTGTATTGAATTCCAAGAAGAAACAAGTACTGCGTGAGAGATGCCCTACATGCACGACCATGAAATCAGAAATTAATGAATTATTTGTATATATTACAACAAGGTACGAGCAGATACTGGAAAACCCAAGAACCTATATGTATGTTAGTTCTACTAACCCAACAATTGCACTCAAGAAAAGGTGACATAAGATGCGAAGTGTGAGCTTGGAGCTGTTATTCCTGCAAGAACAAGAAGCTTGGTTTAAACTATATATAAACTACGCACAAGATCGAGTAACTGATAGGATCAAGTCATTATTTAAATTGTTAAAATATAGGAAGATTGTATATTAAATTGAATTTTAAAGAATACATAAAGACTTATTTATAGACACATATTCTTAAAGATCAAGTTTACTTAGGAGATAAGAAACACTAGTCCTAGATGAATTAGGAATCCTAGAAGATATAACAGATCCTAGGTGGTTTAGGATGGCAAGAAAGTAACATAATATTAAATATATTATCTAACAGGCCCCCTTAAACTCAAAGGGGGTTATATGAAACCAACTTGAGTTTGGATACATGAAAATGATGACAGAACTATGAAGATCTGGCATGTTGCGGCACATGGAAGCGCAATATGACTACTACTGGAGGCGCATGATGACTTCTGGAGGCGCATAAAAGCGTATTAGTGGTGCACGGAAGTGCAGATGCTAGTCAAATTCTGAAGGCGCGTGGAAGCGCATTAGTGGCCAATCAAAGATGTGTGATTATCACAAGAGGCACATACAAGTGTTGTGGTCAATCATGGATACGTGTGATTATCACAAGAGGCACATGCAAGTGTTGTGGTCCATTATGGAACCGTGTGATTATCAGAGAAGGCGCACGGAAACGCGGTGGTCAATTATGGAGATGTGTGATTACCACTATTGGGCACACGGAAGTGCATTGGTTAAACACAGAGTCAAGGATGATGGTGTTGGTAAGTGCCTGATGAACTCAGAAGAGACCTATATGATGGTCTATGCATAGTTATGAATGAAGAATACCTATTCATTGGTTTGGTTTGGTGTTACTTTGGAGACTCAATTTAAAGATGTAGATGATGATGCTTGTGACGATACTTTGGTGGTTCCCTGGAACAATGTTCTGGTGTGGGATTTGGCAGCAATGGTCAACAAGTTCAACAATGAGGATGAAGCTTCAATGCAGTGGCTGGAAATGGATAAGTGCTTTGGTAAGTGGTGCTAGAACTGGACAATCAACAACTATGGAAACTAGTAAAGGTGGGTCTTCGGTAACGACAATGAGTATAAGTGTCTCAAGTGACAGTATACAGAAGTTGAAGATAACGAACAAGATAGAGGCAGAAGCTCAGTAATAGCGCGATGACAATGAGAAGGCTAACCAAGAGATGGCGACGACTATAAAATATTTCGGTGATGGTGACGAGGACTATTATGAGAATCTCACACTTTGTTGGTAAAGAGAGAACGGTGAATAGAGTTGTTAGAGTTTGAAATTTTTGGCAATAGGTCTTCGATTTTGGACCTTGAGCATGAGCAACTAGTAGAGTGGAGAGCTTCGGGGAGACCCGGATGATGGTTTCCGGTGGCTTTGGATGAAGAACAATTTGAATCTCTTCGCAAATCCAAGTCGAAAAAGATGAATTTTTGCGTAAAAAATTGTAGTAAGGACAGTAGCTTCAAATACAGATTTGACCACATTATTCTATTCGGAATATAGACATATAATGTATCCAATCGAAGCTCTTCGAATTTAGTACATTCTGGAATTCGTCTCAGGTTGTTTGGATCTGCAACGAAGAAGTTATGACCAAACAGTTTTGCTGTGCAGAAAAGTGCAAATCAGATTTTTCAATCTCCGCGAACACTATTCGAATACCACCAATATGATTTTTTTGGTTATTTTCTACGATTGACCACCGAGGATGAAATCGATGGTGTCATCCCCAATGGTAAAGGCAATGAACAATGAAGACTACGAGTAATTCATTGGCTCTGGTACCATGTTAAATATAGAAAGAATATATATTGAATTGATATTAATGATGAATAAATAAAGGCTTATTTATAAGCATATAGGCCCTATTTGGATTGGCTTTTGAAAAGCGACTTTCGACTTTTCAAGCTCAAAAGTCGTTTTGGAGAGTGTTTGGATTAGTAAGGGGGAAGAACTTTGGAGTCCAAAAAGAACATTTAAAGGAAGCTGGTACCAGCTTCCTGATTTAGTTTCTGCTTCTCTTTTTCTTCTGTGTAAAAATCGAAGCAAAAGCTCTGCCAAACAGGGCCATAATCTAGACCAAGTTTACTTAAGAGATAAGAAACACTAGTACTAGATGAATTAGAAATCCTAGATGAATTAGGAAAAAGTATAAGAAATCTTACATGGTTTAAAATAGTAAGAAAGTAATATAATATTAAATATATTATGTAACATAAATGATATACAAGAAGTGATTTTGAAGCAATTAATTAGTAAAGGCTAGAGATAGAGCTCGTGCATACATACCTTTCAAAAATGTAGCCAATTGGGGCTAAAAAGATGGTAGAAACTGACTGCCGGTACGTGATTAAGACCAAATGGTTCATTCCCCCATCAACGACTTTCTTGAGAAATATGTTCACAATGGCGAAGGCAAAATTGACGGCTACCATTACGATAACAGGTTTCCATTCATCACAGCTCTTCATTTTCAGACAACGACTTCAAATTAAGTAATCTAAGAAACGAGCACAGCACAACACAACCAGCTCGGTCTCTCCTATCTGTAGGCTCTAGCTAGCTATCTGTATGGATGAGTTTTGTTTCATTTAACAAGACATTAACCGAGGCAGTCTAAATGGACGTACAGGGCTCCAGAATAAGTGGGCACAAAGCAAGATGAAATTCTTCCAATCACATCAAACGCTTTAAGCGACCAACTTTGACATTAGTTTAATAGATATTCTCTTCTTTTTTGCTTCCTTTTGACTGATCCTTTTCATTAACTGGAGATTATTGGGGGAATCATTTGCTGGGCTAATCAAACAATATCATCCGGCATCAATTCATGATCTTGATAATTCCAAAAGTCTAAATCTGATTTACGACTTTTCTATTTTATAATCTTCTTCTATGAGTGAAGTTTTGCATGTGATTCAATCTCTTTTTCCTTGTCAATTATATTACTACTATATAAGCCCATTGGCATCTTTTGAGTGGGGGTACGTAGTGCAGCAGAAACGCATGGTTCCGCTTATCCCTCTGCTGTATCTGCATAGCATCTAATACTTCTTTGAACTGAATGAGCAGCAATATCTATCCTCCATCAGTAATTTATCCACGTGGGAAGCAAGAACAAAATGTCAAATCTTACGTGATGGAATGAAAAAGAAAAATAGAAAGGATTGGATGCTTATGCGAACCATACAACTGATGAGAACCATTTAATTTCTGCATTGTTTACTTCTGCAATCCAAGTACTATTATATGCATGCTTTTAATGAGTGGTATATGCATGCAAATAGTGGGCTACATCTGACAGAATACACCGACACTCACTCGGTGATAGAAGTCATGGGCTATTTCCTAGTAAAAAAACAAGTCATGGGCTATCATATTCAGTCATAAGCACCAACTGAAAATTGCTTGTGGATTAGCATAATTGAGTTTTTAACTGTTATTATCTTTTTACTTTATGGTGAAATTCCCTTAAATCCGGCCTTTCCTATACAACATTGAATTCCAGATTATGAATTTTTAAACCTAACAGCAACTCACAACAATGATCACGACCATAAACTCCTTTCTCGTAGGAATATGTTCTTGGTATGCCTATCTTTCATCTCCATTACCTCTAATTCTCTTTCACAAATCATAGAAAAGAAAGAATCAAAGAAGTGTTGTTATTAGGACACCGTGTAACATCCGAAGTGCTATTTTTATTTTCTTTTTTCATTTGGGAGAAAATTCGAAGCGGAAGTTATCAACGTTCACAAATGAACAAGAGAACAATTTTGACTCCATAAAGTTAAGAAGAAAAATGCATATAACTCTGATATATTATTATTAATTGAACTGTGCTCTCTGAAGAACATATATTTATAATAAAAAAAACTAATAAAATAAGAAAAACTAATTGCATAAGGAAACTAAGGAAAAACCTCAAGCAGAAAGCTATTAACCCCTTCAGGAATGACTCTGAATCTACAAAGTTCAGAAGAAAAATGCAAAGAAAGCTATTTTTTTTCTCCTTTGGATTTCTGAAGAGGATTTGTAGGCCTTGAAGGAATTACTCTATGAGGAAAAACCTTGAGAGAACAACAAAGACCCTCAAGGAGTTTCTCTCTAGGATAAAACCATGAGAAAGTATCAAAACTCCAAAAAGCATAGACAAACATGTAATGGAATATGTTATGCGGATCATGTGGGGCGTGACCTTGTGGCATATTATTCCTCTAATGAGATACTAAAGGTATTGCCCTAGTGGCTAAGCATCGCGGGAAGTTAAAAGACTCCACTATGGGGAAGTTGCTGAGGGCATCTCTCAACCTATCAAAAAGGAAGGAAGAGGATGTGATCATATGAAGCATATACACAAAATAACATAGGAGCCCTCGCATCTAATGACACCCTTTAAGTGATAGTTAACATTAAATGTCTAACCCCATACTCAATTAAGCTAACATTAAATGTCTAACCCCATACTCAATTAAGCTCATTAATCACATCATAACTTTGGGAATTTGCAACCAATTAGGCAAGCAAGCATTAGATAATCCTTTCAACCAACGGTCGCTACCTAATAATCGAGTAGTATAAAAGAGTGAATCGCCTGAATAATGGTGGTTAGGGAATAACAATAACAATAATTAAGTCTTTTTTCTAACTGCTTAGGGTCAGCTACATAAATCATATGTTTCCATTCCACTGTACGTATTTAAGGTCATAGTCACAGTCAAACATATGCTATCATATCCTTCCTTACTAATTCTACCTACGTTAAGTTTACTCTTCCTCTTCCCCTAGTGTTACCCCCAATATAAATTATGTCACTCTTCCTAATTACCTAGTGCACTTAAAGAACTTCTTTCCATATGTCAAAAACATCTTAACCAATTTTCTCTCATTTTATCTCCAATTTGTGCTAATTTAACTATCTCCCGAATGTGATCATTAGGAATTCTTTCCTTTCTAGTTTTACCGCACATCCATCTCAACATTCATATTTTCACCACACTCACTTTAAGCATATGTTATTTCCTACCTCCTAACATTATGTGCCATAAATGTGAATTACACGGTGTGAAACGGTTTAATAAATTTAGTGTGAGATGTTAATCCTTAGACCTAGAGGGGGTGAATAGGTCTTCTTGTTCAATTTTTATGATTGATTAATTACCCACAATAATTAATAATTATGCATCCAAACCAATCACAAAATGAATTAATTAAGCAAGTAAGGAAAGTTAGAAATGACACCAGAAATTTTACGTGAAAACCCTGTGATGGGAAAAATCACAAGAGTGAGTCAGACACCTCTAGAGAAACTAATCAACTGTTAGACGCCTCTAGAGAACCAATCCACTATCTCAAAGTAAAGTACAACAAAATCTGTCACAGACTCACACCCACTCCACTCTGACAAGAACTTGATGCAAAATGTCTCAGGCTTACTCTTGCGACTCCTCGTCCAATTGCTGCAGACTCTTGACTAACATCACAATTTTTTCAGAAGGGTAACTGGAAGAACACGAACACTCGACAAGTATTATGTCCCCTTCATAGTGCGATCTTCTTTTCCTTCCTCTTCACATAGAAACTAGTATCACGGAACCACTACTGCTGCTCTAATCAAACTATGTAATATGATGATGTCTTTGAGAATCCGGTTGATCAAATTGAGAAGAACATCACAACTTAAACACTCTGTGTGTGTGTGCTCTCAAAAATATAAACAGTAGAATAAAAGTGTTAGTTGAAAAATATCTCAATTGCTTTCTCTCTCTAGAAGATAATCTTTTTATTTTTTAAAAGTATAATTAGAGAAAAAACATATGAGTGTTTATATAGATGAAGAAGTCCATATTTTACTTGAAAAATAAGTTTAAACTCTATTAGAAACGTTTCTCAAAGTTTTTTGAAAGTTTAGAGACCAATCACAGTTAAAAAAGAACAAACTGAGTCTGTTTTCACATATTAGTGAAACGCAACCGGTTGTAAAAATAAAGTAATCGTCTTTGGCTGAATTTTAGAATATGAAAAACAAAACTATTTTGACCAGATGTGGGGTAAAAGCAACTTGTTAACTCTATGAAAAATGTAATTTTTTGTTCTAAAACCTTAATTTCCAACCAAAAACTTCATCCTATGAAAACTAAGTGTTCTCACACACTTACCTGAACTAAGTGATGCTCTAATCATGATCAATGATGTCCGCACTCATTTGTATCCACTTGAATGCGTCAACCTATCAAGTTCCTTATCTAGATCATTGATGCATTAATGAAAAACATTATCCAAGCTCTTACTCTTCAACTCCATGATCAATTAAAAAAATATGAATGAAAAGATTACAACTCGATCATATGTAGTTTTGACACCGAAGATTGTAAATTACAAATATATATGTCACAATCTCTGCATTTGGCAATTTCATAACAAAATCAACCTAGACTGTAAGAACCGTGACTATTTTGGCAGATTTTCTTTTTATTTCATTTAAATGCATACAAATGATCTAAATAATTATTAATGTG
Organism: Cornus controversa; assembly: GCA_026545225.1. Classification (NCBI taxonomy): domain Eukaryota; kingdom Viridiplantae; phylum Streptophyta; class Magnoliopsida; order Cornales; family Cornaceae; genus Cornus; species Cornus controversa. The sequence continues at coordinate 1,171,870 of CM048845.1, read as the reverse complement.
TTTTAAATGTAAAATGCATGTTTAAGAACCATTATGAGTGTTTAGGAAATTTTTGAGAACGTGTGACAAAAGTTGACTTTTTTGGGTCAAATCGGCCGGGGATGTGGGTCCCGTGGGCCTAGAAAATCTAAAAGTGTCAGAAGGACACCAAAATTAGAGAGTAACTTAAATAAAATATTTAAAGAGTCAATTTTGAGTCAATCAGAGTTATCGAAATTAAAACAAGAGTCTGGGAAGGTTTAGTGAGGGACTAGTGACATTTTTATAAATATGAGAATTAGGTCTATAAATAGGAAAAAGATCATGACCCAACAACATTCTCTCATTCTCATCAACTGTGAGGAGCTATATATATATATATATATATATCTTCTTCCCATCTCCATGAATTTGAGGGACTTGGGTCTATAATTCGAAGTCGCTGAAGAAGAAGTTGGTCTACGCATTGAGGGCTCGAGCTTGTTCGGTTCGGAATCAAATTCAGAGAAAGTTAGTTTTTGAAGAACCTAGACGGTGAGGAAGTGAATAGGTTATATCCAATTTTAATTTTTAATGCTTTAAGTTTGGCACACACAATCCAAAAAACTTGACAAAGTGATTTATAGAGGAAAACCCAATGTGGGGTAAAAAACCTCTTGGCCCTCAGGCCCGAACTAAGCTCCACTATGTTTGAAAGGGTAGTACGATAATCTTCCAATCACTCTCACACTCACCCATCTCACCACATAGTCACTCCAGCTCTTACCCTCATTCATAGCCTCCTAAGGCCTGAACCACACTCTCCAATCCCCACAACAGCTTTTTCGCTCTCAAACCAACCCAAGCTTCCCAAAGCCAAAGCTATCTCTCACCAATCTCACCACAATCACTCATACTCCCCCTGTCCAAAGTGTCCCTATACTTGGACTATAATTAGTGAATGTGGAGTTAGCTCGACGTAGTAAACAACAACTCTTCAAGCTTTGATAGTCGATTTTTAAAGTTTAGCTTGATGATGAATAGATCACTCGATCCTTTGGCAAATAATGATGCTTGAATTTCTTCAGTGGTAGGCTTCAGTATGAACAATCCTCACTGTAGTTAACAAGGTCTTGTAGAATAATGCTCTTTCTGTGAATCCCCTTCTCAACTACTCAGACTTCGATTCAGCTTGGTATATTCACTTTTAACAGTTATCCTAACATTAGTTAATCTTTGTACCTATTCTTAAAATAGGTACTATTGCAACTAAAAATAGACTTTAGTAACACAAAAATTATGACTTCAAGTTTAGCAAGCATCACTCAAATAACTCAAACAAGCAGCATGTAATTTGGCAACGAAATTCCACAAGAGAGCATGTATATTCAATAATCTAAACTTGATAAAAATAGAGTGTTGAACAAGTATAGTTTCAGCAAATTTTAGGCTCTCAAATCAGTAATATCAAAGTCTCACAAATAAGCAACATGAATTCACAATTCAGCAATATTAGACTCACTAATCAGCAATATTAAAGTCTCCAAACAACACTATTAAACTCTCTAAACATCATTATAATTCAGTAAAAATAGCAATAGTAAATCCCCAAATCAGCAATAGATTTGTCTAAGATCAACATTTTCAAAATCACAAATCAGCAACATTTTAACCAGCAAATCAGTACTATAGGATTATAATCACAACATTATAGAATCAGCACTAATAGCTTACTAAATCAGCAATTTCAACACACACAAAAAAACAACAACAATTGTGCACAAATTAACCTCAAGACAACACACTTTTAATACCCAAAACAAAACATATAGATTGTCAAAACAGTAACAAGAATTTTCAAAAAACTAATTCAACAATATGAATTTCAACATAAAATTGTGCGCATGTGTTATGTGTGTGTCAACAGCAAAGTCACTACAAGTGCACCTGTCCATATTGTGCAAATAAGAAGATTGGATAATGTATATCATTTTGATGAACTATGACTCAAGAAAAACTAGTATTGAACCCAAATGATCAAACCGAGATGATCATAAGATGAACCAAAGTGAGCTAAACACAAACCAAGAGAAATCAGTATCAAACCTAAATAAACAAACCAAGATGATTAGTGACAAGCTGTGCTACCCCAAACATTATTGAATACGGCAGCTATGGATGAACATATGAAGCTCATACAATAATCCAAAGTTTGGATCAGTAGCCATGGATGTACATATGCGTCGTTTGAAATCTTGAAACTGCCGTTTGAAATCTTAAAGGTGCTGGCAGCCATGGAAGATGATGAACAAAAAGGTACACTAGAGAATCAGTGAGGATGACATTAGCTACAGAAGAATCTTGACTGGTTCAACAGCCATAGAAGCTCTGTCACGCCCCAAAACCTGGACCGCTGGGACTCCCCCGAACTGACCCCGAATCCTGAGTGTGAACCCATTCACTCATCCCTGTGAACCATCTCAATTACACTCATGCATTATTATCAAGATTTGATACCATGCTATAACACCCCGATTTCTTTTTCTCAGAGAACCGGAAGTTAAACTGTTTATTTAGCTCAATAGACCCTCATTACCCTCATTCACCACGGAAGCTTAACTCAATTATTGCATATAAATGTATATAACTCCATCTTAACTAACCCCCATGGGCCCTAGATCAAATCATATACCTTAATGATAATTTATTTGTCCACACTTTCAAGAATCACTCACTTTTGAGCCTCAAAAATTTTTGTGTTTGGAATCTAAAACTGAGACCTACACCATTGGATAGAGAATCAAAAAATACTTAATTTAAAAAAAAACCACACTCAATTCCAATCTAGAACGAAGAAATTACGTTGAAATGAAGTTTTGGAAAAAAGTTATGAATAGTAATTTCGATTGATCGAGACGGGCATCTCAATTGATCGAGATTAAATCTCGATTAATGAAAATGCTTACGAGATTTTCACCTTTTCGGGACCCCAAACCTGCAATATCTCTATTGATCGAGATGGGGGTTTCGATTGATCGAAATTCCCCCTTTCTGGACTCTAAAAATCACCATAAATCATCAGTACCCCTTCGATCAATCGAAATGGGGGTTTCAATTGATCGAAATAGGCATTTCGATTGATCGAAATGCACCTCCTGGGACTTCCAACAACCCTATACATGATCCACACGAAGCTCAATCAACATCCTATCATCCTAGAACTCCTCAAACATGATTAATAACATAAATGAAAGGTTCCAACACCAATCTCACACTCAAGATCACATTCATAATGAAAACATTATCAAATGAAACAAGTGCCACCATGGGCATTACATAAATTAAACCGTTGTCTTTTCACACCCAACAAATTTACAATCCAATACATACATCAAAAGTACATATGTCCAAAGTATAACCACAACTTAAAAGTAAGTCACATGCCACAAGCCGGCATGGATAGCCACAAAAATGCACAAATCCAAAAGATAGCATAAACACCACTAGAATCCGTTTGGACACTCATGTCCCATCCGTTATCGGCGCTTTATCAGTAAAATATTTAAAATAAAGGGGTGAGCACCACTGCGGCTCAGTAGAGATACCCTAACCCACCTAAGTGCCGACCCGACACGACCTACATGGATGCATGTCATAACATTTCGCATATCATTCAACATACATCATGTTCACTCACAACAATGCATATATATATATAGGGATGCATTAAACACATATCATACTTCATAATTCAAATGAAGACAATAATCATACACTTGTTTCTCTCTCGGACTCAACCCGACATCCTAACATGATTCTTGACCGAATCATGAAATCGAGACACTTTTTCACACCATTCCAACTCCGCCACCGAGTATTTACCTACTCCAAGGTGACTTGGCTCCTTTCTTTGAATTCTCATCAAGTATTTACCCACTCCAAGGTGTGCAAACCACAATCACCGAGTATTTACCTACTCCAAAGCGATTGGGCAATCTTTTTAGAATCTCCACCGAGTATTTACTTATTCCAAGGTGAGCAAACCACCGTCACCGAGTATTTACCTACTCTAGGCAATTCAACCACACTTCCCCGTTTCCTCACAACGGCCCCAATATATGCATTTCGAACATATAAACATCAAGCATTTAATTTCATGCCTCACAATGCATATGCTAATTGGTAAAACACGTAGCATGCATTTCATCTCCACTGCACCACACATATATTTACCTATACATGCAAAACCTAGCATAATATCCACATATGCTCACAAAACTTCACATAAGCACATTTTAACCATGTTTCACCAATGCACACATTTTTCATACAAAGATAGCATGCATTTAACTCACTTACAACATATAGCACATATATGTCCAATATAACACATTTTCCACATATATACACAAAAGTTAGCATATAAGCATACATGCTCTCATTCTCCCACATTCTCATGCATTTGTCCCTCACATCATGCATACTAGGAGATACGCATCTATTGCATACAAGAGACTCAAGAGAAAAATAAAAATACCTTATCCCACCCCTCTTACCTCTCTAAAACATACAATACTCAACTTTAGTTCTCACCACTTCACCCGAAACCCTAGAATCGACAAGTAGATGAGAAAGAACACCCCTACCTCAAAAATGAAGGCCTTCCAAGCACTTCTCAAAATTCCAGCAATGTCAACCTTACCGAACCGCAACTTTGATCGGTTCAAAGGGAAGCCCTAGCCGTCCCCTACGTATCTCCCTTCTTCGGCGGAACTTGAATCACACCCGAAGACCTCCAAAATCTAGAGAGAAGGAAGAGTGAAGAAGTGGGAGCAATATAGAGAGAGAAGCAGCCGTGAGATATGAAATATCTCTGCAAATTTTGACCATTTAAGGTCCCTAGGTCACGAAAAGACCAAAATACCCCTAGGCCACTTAACGCACCTTCCCGGACTCCTTTTTTGATTTCGAAAACTCCTACGGTCTCGAAATCACTTCCTCTACTCTCTAAAAATTTCATCTCAGCCATTCTCAAAAAATACATATTTTTGAGAATTTTCTAGATTTTCTGGCCCACTTAAGTGGCATTCCGGGCCCTGGTTTGACCAAAAAGTCAAACTTCTTCAAATCTTCCGAAAACTTTTCAAAACCTTAAAAACACTCCCCAAACATGTTTCCCACACTCAAAACATATTAAACACCATTCAAAATGCATTTATAGCAATTATAATGCAAAATTGGCCAAAATTGGTCACGGTCTCTACAAACTCTCACCCTTTTCGCTATTTCTCTCTCTATTTATTTTTCTCTCTCTTCTTTTTCAGATTTCTCACTTTGTGTCTCTTGTCTATACGCCCCACTTTGATATATGTATCACATTTTTCTTTTATATTTTTTTTGTTAATTACATTTTTGAAATGATAGGAAACCCTAGTGACTTTAATTCCCAAATCGCCCCTACACTAATTCCCAATTTATCATTCTTTAAAAAATGACAATATTGCCCCTACAATTTTGGTTAGTGCAAATACATAAAAAAATATAATAACACAAGATAATTAATTAAATTATAAAATTAAACCCAACAAATATATTTTAAAACAAATAACACTAATGCCCCTGTGGATCATTTTTGACATTAAAACTTGGGCAAACATGCTCATGGGCTTCCCGGACCATCAATCTCCCCCTTTTGTCTTTTAATGTCAAAAACCTGCCTAACCTCTTACCTTAACTTCTTTCTCCCCCTTTTTGGCAGTGAAAGTCAAAATGACGGTAAAATAGAGAGCTAGTGGGGTGGAAGGGTGAGGCCTAAGGCACTACAAAGTGTCTCAAACCGTGTTGGAGGTAAGGGTTTGGTCATAATGTCTACTAATTTGGCCTCAGTATTGATATACTCTATGAGAATGTTTCCTTTTTGCACATTGTCCCTCAGGAAGTGATACTTGATGTCTATGTGTTTGCTTCGATTATGTAAAATGTGGTTCTTACTAATAGCAATAGCACTTTGATTTCACAAAATATGGTAGTAAGGAGAGAGAATTCTATGCCTAGATCTGTGAGTATGGTTCTCATTCATAATGCTTGAGAGAAAGCGTGTGCAACTGAAATGTATTCAGATTTTGAGGTGAAGAGAGACACAGTAGCTTGCTTCTTGCTAAGCCATGAAACCACATTATGTGCAAACATATAACAATAGATTGAGGTACTTTTTCTATCAATTTGTGAACCACCCCAATTGGCATTGGAGAAGGCCACAAGAGATAACACTAAAGAGGGGGTATAATGCAATCCGAGTTTAGTGGTGCCTTTAAAATATCTAAGTATCCTTTTGACAGCTTTCAAATGTGAGACTCTAGGATCACTCTTAAATCTAGCAACTAGACCAACTGAAAATATGATGTCAGGCCTTGATGTAGTAAGGTATAAAAGACTTCCTATCATAGACCAGTAAAGTGTATTATCAATGGGGTCAATGGTACATTCTTTGGACAATTTTGTGGTGATACACATGGGAGTAGACATTGATTTAGAATCATCCATGTTAACTTTTTTAGAATTTCTTTTGCATACTTCTCTTGATATATAAATATACCTTTAGCATATTAAATGATTTGAAGTCCTAAGAAGTATTTCAATGTGCCTAACATGGACATCTCAAACTTAGATTATATAAGTGCAGCAAATTGAGTGGTTTGACTCGAGTGTGAACCACAAAACATGATATCATCCACATAGATTTGCAAAATTAAAAAGTTTGAGTTGGAAAACATAGAGTGTTTCATCGACCTCTCCTCTTTGGAAACCTTGTTCAATGAGAAAAGAGTAGAGTTTGTCATACCGTGCCCTTGGAGCTTGCTTGAGTCTATAGAACACTTTTTTGAGCTTGAGAACATGTTGAGTATGCTTTTTACCGACAACTCTCTTAGGTTGCTCAATGTATACTTCTTCTAATAGATCACCATTTAGAAAAGTAGATTTGAAATCCATCTGATAGACCATTACTCTCTTATAACATGCAAAGGAGAGAAGCATTCAGATTAACTCTAATCGAGCAACTGGAGCAAAAGTCTTGTCATAGTCTAATCTGGCAATTTGAGCAAATCCTTTACAGACCAGTCGAGCTTTATTTCTAATGATTGTGCCTTCTTCATTCATTTTGTTTCAAAAGATCCACTTGGAGCCAATAACATTCTTATTGGTTGGCTTAGGCATAAGAATCCAAGTATCATTCTTCTCAATTTGATAAAGTTCTTCTTACATCATTGTTATCCAATCAGGGTCATCTTTTGCTTTGGAGTAGCATTTTGGTTCAATGGAGGATAACATAGCAAAATGACTATGCTCATCCTCAGCTATAGGTGCTAATTCCTTCTTCTTTGCTCTTGTGAGAGCTCTTCCTTTATTATTTTCTAAAATATTTTCTTGTTGGACTTCCTTTTGTAGATTGAGATAGCGAGGTTCTCTTATTTCTTCTTCAATAGTAGTTGATGAGCTAGGTTGCTCATTTTCCTTTTTGGCTTCTATAGAAAGATCTTCTTCAAAGTTTTCCTTTGGAGTTGTGCTCTCCTCATCAATCTTCACATATAAATGGATTCCACCATTTTCTTGGTCTCAAGTTATAACATCTGAAAGCTTTGCTCTTTGTTGAATATCCCAAAAAGATGTTTTCATCAGCTCTTACATCAAACTTTCCTAGATTATCATGGTTGTTGTAGATGAAACATTTACTTTCAAAGATTTTGAAGTAAAGCACAGTTGTAGGCCTCCCAAATCACAAGTCAAAAGGTGTCTTTGTTAAATTTGACCTCATGAGAGCCCTATTGATAAGGTAGACCACTATGTTTACTGCTTTGACCAAAAATCCTTGGGTAACTTCTTCTCAAACAGAAGTGTTCTACTTATTTCTTGAACTGTTATATTTCTTCTTTCAACTACCCCATTTTGTTGAGGTGTTCTAACTGCTGAGACACTACAAGAAAGAAGGCCTTTTACGAGAGGCCAAAAACGCCGTTAAAATGTATTCACGGCGCGAACTAGGCCCATGTTTATTAAGGTCCCGTAAATACTCTTAATTTTCTATGGCAAATAATAAACCTCGTAAAAAGGTAAAATATTTCTCGTCAAAAAATATTTTTTCTACGTAAAAAAATTATGTATGAGAGACATAATTCCTCGTTAATAATTCATTTGCGTGTTACAAGGCCTCTTGTTAATTATTCTAAATATTCACAACACGTGGCAAGATCTCGTCGAAAAGTTTTTTGGTTCTTTTCTACGAGGAATGTACTTCTATTTACGAGGTTTCTTGCCCCCCGTTAATAATGATGTGGTCGGAACTAAATTATATTATAAGCTTAATTTTGCCCTTTTTATCAAAATATAATTTAACCACTCGCATGAGTACGAATCTTTGTAGATAAGGTTCTATATAGAGGGTGTCGATTCCACGAGGACTAGTCGCAATTGTCTTAAAGGAAGATTAATTCTACTTTAATTCGAAAAACATATATTTGAATTTGTGTTTAAAAACTATTGCATGAATGAAATGACAAGAAAAGTAAAGAGTTTAAAGTTGGGAGAGAGAACTAGGGTTGGTTTCCACCACTAGCCATTCACATGTTCATAAGTGTAGCAAGCATGGGATTCATTAATTAAATGCCTAACAATGTCATTAGGCTTGTGACCTCAATGACATATCAAAAGATAAATGTGTGTGCTAACCTATCATAATCTATCTTCAACAAGCATAGCTCTTCAACCTAACTAACTACCTAATTACTCTACTCTCTAAGTGAACACTACATGCATCCAAACTACCTTGTCTTGGCATGGTCTATACAAACTAACATCACACATTCATTTAAACACCATTATCTAGCCATCATTTGCACTTCTTGTGGAATATGCAAATGTTGTGCATTCAAGTGACAAAATCTACTCTAATACAAGAATAAATTCCAAATCAAATGAATATATATAAGAGATGTATTTGTGTACATAATCACTAGGCTAAATAATCAACATTTAATTACAAATCCCAAGAGCTACAAAGATGAACAAGTTTACATGGCTAGGGGTTGAAACCAACACCCTAGTAGAAGAGTTAGTTGCTCATGGTTGCCTTGCACCCTTCCATTGATGAAGAAAGTGAAGCTTCTTGGTCTGGTTCAGCTTCTCCTCCTCCTCTCCCGAAGGTCTCTCCTCTTGTATCTTGATGTGTGTTGAGAGATATGAGTTATGTGTGGCTTTTTGGTGCTTTTTGGCTCTTTTTTCTCCTTTGGGGCCCACCATATATATATATATATATATCATTATATATATCTCTTGTATCAAGAAGGCCCCCAAAAGTCTTGTTCAAGTCAGACAATCCCCCTAAGTCGTGCAAAAAGGGGGATTTTGTTGCAAGTGGGAGAGCAGGTGAGCAAGTGGCCAAGTGGGCTCTGCAGCATCTCGATTGAATCTCGATTGATCGAGATTTCGATCAATCGAAATGAGATCTCGATCAATCGGGATTTCGATTAATCGAGATCAACATCTCGATTGATCAAGATGCCTTGGGCTGCATTTTCTAATTTCTTCTCTTGACTGACTGCAGAAAGCTTCCAACTTTGCTCCATTTACTCCAATACCTGCAAAACATCAAAAACACAAAAAATACCGTAAACATATCTCGGTAAACGCGAAAACGGAACTAACGTATGTAAGAAAGAGGGTTCAAATGCATAGAATTGAACACTTATCAAATAACATATAATTTTTTTTTTTTTAATAAAAGCACCCTCAAATGCTAGGTACCTATTACTCATCCACACATGACCTGTATTACCAACAATTCAACTAAACACTATAAAATGCTAACAAATCTCACTTAATGCCAATAACTAAACCAATACATTCAAATACCCCATTAAATATTTCAAAAGACTAAAGACATTTTCAAAATTCATCAATGTTCAATGTGCCAAAATAAAAAAAAATAAAAAAAAGAAGGAAATAAATCCATTTGTCAGAAACACTATCAAATTCATATAACTCCTATTGAATTATTCATCAATGTGCAAATATCATTTAATTCAAAAACCTAGCACTCCTACTCACTCCAATACATTGATCTTCACATTGTTCATTTCCTAACAAAAGTTGACTTTCAATTTCTTGACACTTTCTCCACCTCATTGTCCATGGTAGATATTAAGCTGTATAAAATCCAAGCAAGTAGCTGCGTCACACAAGTTTCTACTTCAATATGATAATAATGTTAAGAACTTGAAGGAAAAAAATTAAAAAAAGAAAAAGAGTAACACTAAACAAATGACCAAATAGAATCAACTCAAGTGTAGATAGAAATAAAGTTGTAGATTGCAACAAAGCCGTCAGCAAAGCACTTCAAAGGATATCACTATACTGGTCAGAAAGCTTCATATAGATGCAATACAATTAGACACCTCATACAAGTAAGAGCAAAAATTAATGATAACAATTTTTTTAAAAAAAATTAAGCAATTTCATATCAAGAACAAAAAATGGCAAAAGTCATCATACAGCCTCCAAGGAACATACCCGATGTTCCTTCAAACCCCAAACCCACCATACAAAAACAAACCACTCTATCCACAAAATACTAAGCACAACAAATAAACCACTGCCTAGAGTAAACAAAGTATTGTACTAAGCTTCACTAAAACACAACCTGGAATATTTTTGAAATAAGACATCCGACTAATATCGTCCCACATATCATCCCTATCCACATAGCAACATGCCACCAACATAATAATAGAAGACAATAGACTCCAAAAGCTAACAAAATAGGGCACAGAGAAACCACCACATTGGCCAAACCACACACTAATAGTAACAAAAAATCACAGCCATTATGCTAATCTCCAACAAATCTCACAGCCACAATCTCAACATGAAATAGCAAGGCAAAAATAGGAAAAAGAAACCTAAGAGAATGGACAAGAAAAACAAAGCACTAAACATGAATATACGGAGTTACTTTAGAATTCTCCTAGGCAAATCCTATTCTTTACATAAGCATATGTTAGTTATGGAGTTAGGAACTTCTATAAGAAATAGAGTCCTTAGTGCTACTGAGTTTATCACTCCTCAAGAGTCTTTATATCACTATATTCATTATTTAAGAGTTTAGTCAAAATAGTATCTCATCTTCCTCTCTTTTTTCCTGAATATCTCATATTCCCTTTAAATATACATGTGAGGGTTTAAGTCTCTAATGGACAATAATGGATGCCATTTTTTACTTTACCTATGAAAAAATAATAGAGATAGAGTATAAGAATCAATCCACAATGGGCTTGCTAATGCGCAGCATCAACCAAATTAAACTTTCATTGAACACATAGCATTAAATGGCAATTCCATGAAAAAACATCAACCTAATTAAGCAATATATATATATATATATATATATATATATAGGGATATTAGCTTACCTTCTCTACTGTGTTTGGCTTCTCTACAGAATGTAACAAGACTCGTGTACCTCTGGGGAAGGGTTTCAGCTTCTACATGTGTCATATCTACCAAGGGAAGGTGATGATAAAGTGAGAAAATAACTAAGACCTGAAAGATTCATATACATAATTGTATTAATGCACATTAAATTGAATTTTTCTTGACTGATCTAACTACAATTAAAACAAATTTCCATCAACCAAACTAATAAATCCTAAATTAGAACGACGTTTTGTTGCAAAATAGGAATAGTAAATCTTTTTATGTAACAGTAAAATTGACAGTTGAAGTATAGGCAAAAGCAAACATTGTTAGTACTATGATTCTTAATATGATCAAAGAAAGGAAAGGCCATCATCCTCTGTAGTTCTGTAGCAAAGTTGAAGCAAAAAGAGCTTTATATAATATATATGCACTGCTCAAACTTTGCATCATATATTATATATAACCATCAAATTCATAGGATCCTATAAGGAAACAAGCAAAGTAGCAAAAAATTGAAATTTTAAAGCATTTCCTTGCCTTGGTTGGAGCTGCAGAATAGTGACAAATCACTACCATAAATTATACAATCTTATAATCAAAAAAGAATATACACAACCATATGAAAAATTAGAGGCATGTGGTCATGAAACATTATGCAGAATTAAAAACAACATTGCTTTTTGTGGTTCATTACCGAAAAAATATTACTTTTCGTGGTTGATAAATCATTTCTTTGTGATACAGGATTGATCACCCAATTCTAAATCTTTCCACATTTGCCACAAGAAAGTTGGAATAAGCATTAGTAATTTAGCACAATCTAGCAGCTTAATTGAATCTTCTTCCAATAAAAGCACAAAATATCAATTTAGGAAAAATATATATATATATATATATATATATCAACTGCTTACTCTGTACTCAGTCCCTATGACTCTGATTTTGGCCAAACTCTATCACTAAATTCATCATTCCCATCCCATACCAACTATATATATATATATATATATATATATAAGGATTTGTTATGTTCAGCTCAACAAGAGGCCTGCAACTTCTAACCCATATCAGATTGGAGTCTTGTGGTGCTGTTATTATCTTATTGATCTGAATCACTAGACCCTACCACAGGCATTGGCCATACTGTATATCTATGATTGGCCATTATGAAAATAGAAAGTTCTTTCAAAAGATCAATATATATATATATATATATATATATATTTCAAAATGTCACTCGGGCCAAAAAAAAGAAAATTATAATTCAGGCCACATGATAACATGCTGCATTTTTATAAGTACTCCTCTAATTATATTTTGAAATGTGTAAGTACTCTTATATGGCAATCTTATTCCACATGATAACATGCTACATTTTTAATTACTCCTCTAATTATAAAGGTGGATCAACTCATTAAACAAATGCTATACTTAATCAATTGCAAATATTTTTCTTTATCAATAAGGATTAGTAATAAATCTTAATTGTATTAAAATAGTCATTTTTAGTTTTAGCATTATAGGACTAGTAAGAATGTAATTCTTTATTTCTTTTTTCCAAATAAGACAATGGTATATCAGACTCATGACATTCCAAGATCCCAAATTCACATCAGCCACTCCTTTTCCCTATTACAAAATCAAGCTACAATAATCATTTGATATATCCAACTTAAATTTGAACACACTGTGTTTGGAGATCAAGAGATGGCTTTCAGGTTGCAAAAGAGATTGGCATTGCATAGAAAGCTTCATATTCTCAAAACTCTTACAAAATCCAAATTTGTAATACAAAATATACAATTTTCCATTTCATTTTAGCTTATTACTAATGTTTATATATATATATATATATATATATATATATTTATATTCATGATAATTATATTGTTGTTTGTGAAGGTTAAAAGGAGCTCCATCATCCTAGATGTTTTTCTCTATATCTACAAACTGAATTAGAAATTAACAAAAGTTTAGAGACCATCATCCTTAATGCAATTTTAGAGACCACAAATAAACCATATTTTGATGGTGAAATTATCAGGAATGGTCACTCCAAAGGCAAGTCTTGTCCTAGTCCTTTAGCAAAGACCTATGATGTGGAGATGGTAAAATATGAAAGTTTGGAGTCCTGGAAGAATGTCCAGTGTGGTGACCTTCTATTTACTCATGAATCATTTGATTAGCTTCAAATTTTAGAGATCAAAATGGAACTTCTTAACATAATTCGCCCCGAGTTTAGGATGATATATGCTATTTTCTCTAGAAAGTCAAAGATTTGGGAGACAATTGTTGTGGAGCTACCATTGATATATATAGTGGCCTCTACGATGAAGTCCACTGAGAAAGTTAGGGTGACACTGATATGGAAATAAGTATTATTGTTACTTTATGCTATTTCTATAAGGCATAGCCAAAAACTGATGGGTCAATTTTTTAGAGAGGAATCAGAAGGCCCCAATTCAATCTAACGTAGCCTACTTTGAGTCAAATATAACTTGAGAAAAGGTCTTAATAATAAGCTTTTAATGTCTGGGAACTAGGAATAAGCAAGGTACTTGTCAGTAAACCATTTGCTTAGTTTCTCATTTATCATGAGTTCTTGTCCCCCATTTGGCATAAAGTAAGTAGTGGTTCGATTTCTCAGGCTTGGGGAAACAGAGACCATACTGTTTGGATTGCTATATTAAGGTTCATAACTGAAGAATTTTTACAATAAAAAGCCCTGTTGAAACTACTTTCCTTGGTGGCCTTCTATTTTTAACTTCTATAATCTTTCTATTTCTGATATCACAAAACCAATAAGCATTCATAATTTTCACATGTACATACATATATGAACTATATCTAACATGCAATAAAATAAAATACAAACATATAATAAGAGCAAATAAATAAAAATATATATAAAGAAAATGTAGCTATGTTATTTCAAATAAGGAATTTACCTCAAAATAAAAAACACCTAGATCACTTAATTCACCATCTTGATCACTAACCCAAGCTCAAAAGCTGCATCATAAGTATATTTAAATGAGTCAATGAGAGCATATGTTCCAATCATAAGAAAAAAAATAAAGCATGAATTTTCATATGAATTATCTGTTTTTATAAGAAATTAGAAACTAATTCGTAACTAAAGCATGAATTATATGAATTTTCATATGAATTATCATTCTTCACTCTCAAAGCTTTCATTTGTTCTGTGAGCTCTGTGTGATCTTTGTTTCTTTTCTAGTTTATTAATAATTTTCTCCTCAAATGGAGATCTGGTAGCAGTTTATGGTTCTCTTCGAGTAATATATACATACATGTTTGTATCCATATAATATATTATCTCTTGAACCTATACAAGTCTGGCTACCATTTAAATAGCAGTAATCAGGAAATTCAAAGGAAAGGGAAAGTGGTTTTTGATTTCAGGGCAATAGGGAACATATATTTCCTTATCTCAACTAAATCCAAGTTCATTTGTTCTATTACAACCTTATAAATTTTCATGTTCTATCTGTTGGGAGGCATATATGTGATATCCCAATATATATGTCTTTAATGGACCACAATGTTCTACTCTCTTGACCACTCACTCCATGTGAGAATGCTAGCCCATATAACATTTGGTCTATATATATGTGTTCCAACATTAGCTTCCATCATCTCAAAGCTTCTCTTGTTTAACAAAGTCCTACTGATCAATTACTTGCCACTTTTCAAAGAAAAACGTTTGATACAAATTATGGGTATCCGCTTGCTTAGAATTGTTCATGCTAAGCAGATTCTCGAGCATGTTTTCTCAACTCTAGGAACCTGTTTGTTAATTGGTTAACTCTTGATTCCATTATAAATATACTTCTTACTGCCTCATTCACACCTAAATGGGCTACACAAGCTTTTGAAAATTTTGAGACTTACAAAATACATCATATCACTAAATACTTCTTAAAAGTTTCATTTAATATTCTCCATCATAGAGCTCAAGATTACAAAATACATCAATGCCTTAAATTAGAGGTAGAAGACATGAGTTCAATTGAGAAGTGTGTAGAATTTAAGTTCTATCATTATTGAAAAATTTATATTGGTTAAGTGGTAACAAAGATTTTAATTGAAAGACCTAGATTCTGGATGAACTTAATTAGACAAAAATCAGAGGATGTAAGTTGAAGCCTAACTAAGCACATATAGAAACAGAGAGAGTTTTATACATGCCCAATTTATGTTGATCTTTATTGAAGGTCAATCCACTGCTTGAAGTGACAACAAACTAAACATGGTGACACAAACAAAAACAGAGAGAATTTTATACATGCCCAATTTATTTTGACCTTCATTGAAGGTCAATCCACTGCTTGAAGACAATAGACTAAACATGGTGACATTACCATAGTACCTTAGGGCTTCTTTTAGTTTTACTATTTTCAATTAAAACCACAAAAGAAGGTGAAGAGATTTCTATTTTTACAAGCTTTGGCTAAAATTAAAAACTTGAGCTCATTGAAAGTCCTGCTCTAGCTAACTAACCTTGAGCCTACTTGATTCCAACTGCTGTACATAAGCCTGTTAAAGAACATTATACAGAGAAAGATATTAATGGGTACTGAGATTTCATAATTTTAAGCCAGTAAATTGCCAGAATTTGACATTTTCTAGTCTGCTCTTCCTTACAATGCAAATATTTTCAGCTTAAATTTTAGAACTTTAAGAAGTAACAAATATTTAAGAATTAGTGCTGAATCAAGTGAAATAAATAAGAGGCAAAAAAATATCAATGTTGTATCCCATATTTGGAGTTTGATACATTTGCCATCAAGCTCCATGGTTCTTATTTTAAAATCAATGCTGCAAAGGGAAAAATGATCTCATGAGGTAAGAACAACTTTTAAAAAATCGAAGAAGACACTTCTATGGAGTGCCATGTCCGTGTCCTTTGCTTACATTCTTTGCTTCACCACATGGGTTAAACACACCAAAAGTGAAAGCAATACACTTTTAAAAAAAAAAAAAAAGATCATTGAATCAAAAAAATTCTTGTAGTGTTCCCTGCAGAGGAGGCCTGTTTCCTAATTTGAACTCTAATCTTGGGTTACTCCCAATTAGTGGTCCCTTCTATGGCATTCCCACACTTTGTTATTGACTCATAAAAATTCTTTCATCAGAAAAGTGCACATATGCATGTATGTTGTAGACTAGCTATTTGTTTACAACAAGAGTAAACCTTGGAGGATGGAGCGATACATGTATTTGAAGACGAAGATGATCTTTTCATTTTGGGGTGCTTGAGAAGTTCGAGTCTATTTATGAACCTATGACAATTAGACAAAAAAACAAATCTTCAAGTTAGAAACCATTCTACGGGCAAATGGAATATAACTTAACTGTACCTGGAACAAATAAAAAATGATTGTGTGGACAAACTATTCTAAATCACAAATAGAACTTGCAATGGTGAGAGAAGACAAAAGCTTCAAAAAAAGAAAGCTAAGAAATTCTCTGTTGCGTGGTTAAAACACGTAGCAGATAGACTATTCAAGATAATCAAGACAAGCAATTACGTAAAGTAGAAGGCAGTAACAAGGGAAGAGGTTGGACAAGGCTGAAGTTTTATGAATCCATTATCACATTATAAAATGAAGTAACATAATTCAAAATCAATAAAAGCAAAGACAATGAAATAATTATCACATTATCAAATGAAGTAACACAATTCCTATATCTCGATAAATGTACCACTAGAGGATGGTAATCCTAAGAGAACATGGTCACAGATATGTAATTCAAATAACTAAAACTTTTTGAAGTTCCATTTGATGACATCCCGAAGTTCCATTTAAAAGGTAATGTTGTAGGAGCAAATCTCTCCACTACTTACTTTGCTTTGTTTACCAAAAACTTTGTGAAGTTCCATTTGACGACATCCTGAAGTAACCATCCTTACTATGATTTTAGGAACTTGTAGAAAGGTGCAACATTCATAATTTCTTTCCATTCAATTCAACCTGTAATGGTTCCAAAAAATCATTAATATTATCTTGACGACATCATGACACTATAGAACAATTGAAACTAACGGAATCATAATAACATTACATTCACTTCATTAAACATAAATTAAATGTTTCTGAGATCTAATTTTTGTCAAAATAAACCCAAAATCTAGAGGTTTAAATTTAAGATTAGTTAAAATAATTTTTTTACTTCCATCTTCTTAGAAGAAAATATTGTGTAGGAGAGTAATTTTCAATGATTAAAGGACATGTTCAATCAGAATAAGTGATTGTTATATTCTGACTACATGCCTAAAAGCTTTTCTTTATGTGACATAATACCTATTTTATTTGAAGAAGGTTGAACATACTAGAGAACAAACTTCACTACTCTAAAACACTAGCAGAGTATCCGGTTTCCATACATATCACATTTACTCTTCTAATCAAAAAAGAATTACCTTATCAAATATTGGGAACTCATCCTTGAACATAGTGCATGCAGGGTTATAGGTAAATTTACTAGAACACCACCATTTCTTTGAGAAAACCATTAAGAGTGTCTGCCCAAAAAACTAGCAATCAATGAATGCACAAATTAATTATCTTAGCAGATAATGAAGAGATTAAAACCAAATACAAAAAGGCAGGACATATATATAGAATTCTTTAGTAGGTATTGAAGAAATTAAAAATTAAATTTACATACAATTAATAAATTGCATGTTTGCACTATAACTCAAGCTTACAGAAAACAGAGGAGTACTTGCTTACATACCAATCAATCTAAAGTGCATTTAAATATAAATTATAAAAGCACATTATCATAAAATAACATGCAAAAATTGGAATACCCGGGTTTGCACTACATTTCCTTTAGTTAGCATAACACCAAAACACCACCATTTCTTTTGAGAAAACCATTAAGAGTGTCATCCTAAAAAACTAGCAATCAATGGATGCACAAATTAATTATCTTAGCAGATAATGAAGAGATTAAAACTAAATACAAAAAGGCAGGACATATATACAGAAATCTTTAACAGGTATTGAAGAAATTAAAAATCAAATTTACATACAATTAACAAGTTGCATGTTTGCACTATAACTCAAGCTAACAGAAAACAGAGGAGTACTTGCTTACATACCAATCAATCTGAAATGCATTTAAATATAAATTATAAAAGCACATTATCATAAAATAACATGCAAAAATTGGAATACTCGGGTTTGCACTACACTTCCTTTAGTTTGCATAACATTTCAAAAGGAAGAAAATGTCACTGTCCATCCTCTATGTTCAAAAGAAGAATTGTGCAAATTTAATCTATACAATCACATGTAAATAAGTAACCAAAAGTACAAAAACACAAATAGAACATGATATTAACAAATTAAATCAACACTAATTTTACAGATGGCAGAAGGAGCAATTAATATACCCCAAATCCAGTCCTAGTCACAAATTTCACCATAATATATAGTTATATATAATATTACATGCATACTTTAGCAATTCAAATTACCGATGGAATCTACCTTATTCTTTGCTGGAAAACTAAAAATGAATGATCTTTTCTCCAGATCATTCTCTCTCTTTCGAATTGAAGAGGACCACTTTGCCGCCAACGTTCAGATGTCAAATTCATCGTCCACCGACGGCGTCAACCTCAACAAATTCTTCGAAGACGTGGAGGCGATCAAGGATGAGCTTTGAGAACTTGAAACTCTCTACAACAACCTCCAATTGGCTAACGAGTAGAGCTAGACTCTCCACAACGCTAAGTCCATTAAGGACCTTCAATCTCAGATGGAAAACGACATCGCTCTATCCCCCAAGAAGGCCAAGCTCATCAAGGTCCACCTCAAAGCCCTAGATCGTTCCAACACCGCCAATCGTAGCCTCCCCAGCAACTTCTCCGACCATACCTGAACCTCTGTCGTCAATAGATAATCAACAAACATCAGTGGCAACAAAGCCTAGGGCAAATTAATCGATGATTAAGATTCTAAACAAGCAAGAAAACAAAGTCTAGGGCAAAAACAAAGTAAATCAAATTAATCAATGATGAAGAAACTTCAGTAAAAAAGTGATTGATTCAACGATCGATGCCATTGGAATGAAGAGGATGAATTTAATCTCTATTTGGCGCATATGAGAGAGAGATGAAATTTGTATTAAGAGTGAGAGTGAGAGAAAGAGGTATTGAGAGAGTGAAATCGTCGTGTGAGCTTTCCCAATTCTGAAGAGAGATGAAAGGGCATAAAGAACACATGAGATGAGGTTTAGAAAAGAGTGTAGGTGGCAGCTAATTTTAGGTCACCACTAATAGATAAGTTTAGCAGGAAAGGTGAAATTGAGAGCGGGAATGGCGAAATTGAGAGTGGAGATTTTTATTAGATATTGACGACAAGCCAGAAACCCCGTAGAAGAAAATTTTTTATTTACTTTTTAACGAGAATTTTTTCTCTCGTTAAAGTTTGACAAATAACCCGTTAATATATGCAAATATTAACTGGATTTTTTAGGGGCCGTGAAAACTTTCTTTTACAAGAATTTAACAAAAACGCCATGAAATATTGAGCTTTTATCAAGCAATGACGAAGGGCCTCTTGTGAACCCTGTAAAATGTACTTTTTACGAGCCAAAACATATGTGCGCCATGATTACTCTGTCGTAAAAGCCCACTTTTAGTGAGAATTCTTTCTTGATTCTCTTTGAGTCACATTAATCACTGAATTCTTTTACGATGAACTCAGTTCCAAAATCAGATCTAAGTCTCTTAACCCTACAACTTTACTTATTTCCAACAAGGTTAACAAACTTTTTGAAATTAATTGTAGCCCCAGATTTTCCTTTCAGAAAATAAATCCAAATCATTCTACTATAATCATCAATGACAAACATAAAGTACTTGCTACCACCAATATTTCTGGTCCTCATGGGCCCACACAAATCTATATGCACAATATCAAGTGATTAAGAGGTATTCATTTCCTTTATTTTAAAAGAGATTTTTGTCTGCTTACCTTGTTGGCAAGCATTGCATACTTGATTTTCATTCAAAGATAAATTTGGAAGACATCTAACAGACTTATGCTTGATAAGATTTTTTATGTTCTTAGAATGCACATGCCCTAACCATTTATGCCAGAGTGTTGAATTTTTCATGTTCGTGTAATTGCAAACAGTGTGTGAGGAGTCCTCATGAATAGTGTAGATATTTCCTGGAGCTCTACATGTAGCAAAAAGAGTTTTACCAAATTGTTTAGCAATAACATTGCAGTTTTCTTTGTCAAAATTAACTATGCTACTAGTGTCACATAATTGACTCACACTCAACAAGTTATGCTTTAAACCCACTATATAGAGCACATCACTTAACATAGACATTTATTAGGTTTTAGATATTGTGACTTTTCCTATAATTTTGCCTTTCTTATTATCTCAAAAAATAACTGAGCACCTTCAAAAATTTCAATGTTAGCAAATTTGGTCTTATCTCCTGTCATATGCTTAGAACAACCACTATCAACATACCACTTGGTATTGATATTACAAGCTTTCAAAGGAGTGTAGACAAGCATGCTTACAGAGTTTAATTTCTTAGGAATCTACATCATTTTAGTTTTAATCAACCCTTTTGAAGTTACAAGTGCTCTGTGTATGTGTAGATCTGTCTTTCTAATATACATAGGTTTTAGTTTCACATAATTGAGACATGCAATTCTAGAAGATGCATTCTTAATCCTAGATTAATGATAACCATTAAATAGAATTTCATATTTTTGTCTACTAACTACATCAACAACATGATATGAAGCATATATATTACCATTCTCAACTTTAACAAAAGCTGAGTGGGATTTGTTTGATTTCACCTGAGTGGCTTTGTCGTCAAAGACAATACCTATTTTGCCCAATTGCCTCATAGATTTTTCCCAGATCTCATGCATCTTTTGAGATCTCTCCTCAAGAAATGAACTCAGTTCTAATTTGCATCTTTTGGTGCTCCAATTTGGTTCTTGAGTCTTGTATTTCAATAGATAGCACACAGTAAGTGAAATGACACATAAGGTAGACAATTTTACCCTTAAGTACTTGATAAAGAACTCCTTTGACTTTTGTAGCTCTAAGTTGGCCCTTTTCAATTGCTTTTTTTGTTCACTACACTTTTGTACCAACCTTTCACATTCTGCAAGGACTTCATGAACATCGGGTTCTTCTTCACTCTCAGAATCTGAACTAGTCACATCTGATTCTTGTAAGGCCACAAACAAGCATGCCTCTTCATCATTCTCATCTAATGATTCTTGTTATTCTTCTTCTAAGCTTGAATCACAACCAGTGTAAAAAGTCTTTTTCTTGCCCTTTCCTTTGTACTGCGAAGCACTGAATTTCTTGTATTTTTGTTTTTGAGGAGCAGTTAGACAATAAGCTATGTAGTGACCTTGATTTCCACATGCAAAACAACCTTGTCCATATTGTTGCTTTGCTTTTCTCCTCAATTTGAATTTTTGAACTTTCTTGCTATTTAAGCCATTTCATCTTTAGAGTCATCAAAATTTGATTCCTTTTAGACTAGAACCTCCACTTCTTTTGCTTTTAGAGTTGACTCATTTCTTGATTGAGTAGGAGGTCCAATTCTCATCTCATAAGCTATGAGAGATGACTCCAACTCATCAATGTTGAGTCTAGAGATGTCTTTGTCTTCTAGAATGGTGACATTAGGATTGAACCTATCAGTCATAGTGTGCAGTATCTTTTTGCACATCACTTTGTCTTCAATATGTTCATCCAGGGCCCTCATGTCATTTACAATTTCGTTGACTCTGAAGAAGTAATCCACCACATTTTCTTTTTCGTACATCTTAAGACCATCAAACTTGACTTGATGAAATTAAATTTTCCTTGATGGTGTTGCTTCCTTCAAGTGCAGTTACAAGTGAATCCCAAATTTCCTTTTCACTTTTACAATTGTTGACTCTTGTCAATTCTTGCTTTTGTAATGCTCTGTATAAGGCATTTCTAGCCTTCCCATCGACTGATATGGAAATCTTATCAGATATTGAGGGGTTTGCAAGATCAAGGATAACAACCTGTTCTAATGTAGCATGCCAAACATCATAGGCAATGGACAGTAAAAAAGCCTCCATTTTAATCCTCCAAGTGTCAAAGTTAGTGCTATCAAAAATAGGAGCCTTGTAAGTAGAACTATCTTTAGCCATACATAAGATCTTTACTGCAGGTGGTTAAACCAAGAAATGTAGACTTATACTCTGATACCAATTGAAGAACCTAGAAGAGGAGGGGATGAATATGTTCTATCCAATTTTAATCTTTAATGCTTTAAGTATGGCACACACAATGCGCAAACAACCTCTTGGCCCTTAAGCCCTAACTGAGCTTTACTATGTCTGAAAGGGTAGTACAGTAATGTTCCAATCACTCTCACACTCACCCATCTCACCACATAGTCACTCCAACTCTTACCCAAGTTCACAGCCTCCCTCGGCCTGAACCACTCTCACTAATCCTCACAGCAGCTTTTATTCTCTCAACCCAGCTCATGCTTCCCAAAGCCCAAGCTATCTCTCACCAATCTCAACACAATCACTTGCACTCCCCCTGTCCAAAGTATCCTTATATCTGGACTATAAATAATGAATGTGGACTCAGTTCGATGTAGTAAACAGCAACTCTTCAAGCTTTTATACTCGGTCTTCAAAGTTCAGCTTAATGATGAATAGGCCACTTGATCCTTTGGCAGATAATGACGCTTGCATTTCTTTAGTGATAGGCTTTAGTATGAACAATCCTCAATGTAGCTACCAAGGTCTTGTAGAAGATTGCTCTTTCTTTGAATCCCCTTCTCAGCTACTTAAACATCAATTAAGATTGGTATATTAACTTTTAATAGTTGTCCTAACATTACTTAGTCTTTGTACCTATTCTTAAAATGGGTAGTACTGCAACTAAAAATAGACTTTAGTAGCACAAAAATTATGAATGCAAGTTTAGCAAGTAGCACTCAAATAACTCAAACATGCAGTATGTAATTTGGCAACGAAATTCCACAAGAGAGCATATATATTCAATAATCTATACTTGATAAAAACATAGAGTTAAACAAGTACAGTTTCATCAAATTTTAGGCTCTCAAATCAGCAATATCAAAGTCTCACAAATGAACAACATGAGTTCACAATTCAGCAATATTAGAATCACTAATTAGCAATATTAAAGTCTCAAAACAGCACTATTAAACTGTCCAAACAACATTATAATTTAGCAAAAACAACAATAGTAAATCCCCAAATCAGCAATACATTTGTCTAAGATCATCATTTTCAAACCACAAATTAGCAACATTTAAACTATCAAATCAGCACTATATGATCAGAATTTCAGCATTAGAGAATTAGCACTAACAACTTACTAAATCACAATTGCAACACACACACAAAAAGAAAATGCAACAATTCAACACAAATTAACCTCAAGACAACACACTTTTAATACCCAAAACAACACATATAGATTCTCAAAACAACAACAAGAATTTTTAGAAAACTAATTCAGCAATATGAATTTCCAGATAAAATTGTGCGTTTGTGTTATGTGTGTGTTAACAGCAAAGTCCCAATAAGTGCGTCTGTGCATATTGTGCAAATAAGAAGATTGGATAGTGTATACCATTTTGATGAACCATGACTCAAGAAAAATTAGTATTGAACCTAAATGATCGCAAGATGAACCGAAGTGAGCCAAACACAAACCAAGAAAAATTAGTATCAAACCTAAATGAGCAGACCGAGCTGATCTGCGATGAGCTGTGCTACACAAACACAGTTGAATACGACAGCCATGGATGAACATATGAAGCTCATACAATAGTCCAAAGTTTAGATCAGTAGCCATGGATGTACATATGTGCCATTTGAAATCTTGAAGCTGCCGTTTGTAATCTTAAAGCTGCTGGCAGCCATAGAAGACGATGAACAAAAAGGTACACTAGAGAATCAGTGAGGATGACACTAGCTGCAGAAGGATCTTGACTGGTTTGGCGGCCATGGAAGCTCTCATCCCTCTTTGCTCTTTCTCTCTCTATTTCTTTCTCTTTCTCTTCTTTTTAAAATTTCTCACCTAGTGTCTCTTGTCTATACGCCCCACTTTGATATATGTATCACATTTTTCTTTTATATTTTTTTTGTTAATTACCTTTTTGAAATTATTGGAAACCCTAGTGACGTTATTCCCAAATTGCCCCTACATTATTTCCCAATTTATCCTTCTTTGAAAAATGACGATATTGCCCCTGCAATTTTGGTTAGCGCAAATACATGAAAAAATATAATAACACAAGACAATTAATGAAATTATTAAATTTAACGTAACAAATATATTTAAAGAAAAATGACACTAATGCCTCTACAGATCCTTTTTGACTTCAAAACTTAGGCAAACATGCTCATGGGTTTCCCGGACCATCAGTTTTTTTTGTAAAAAATTGGAAAAATCATTTAGAAGCTCTTCTAAATTGAGGTAGAGATGCCTAACCCATAGAATCCAGAATTTTTGTGAGTATTTTGGTTGTCTTGGCAACCAATTAGTTTTGTGGGTATAATTAAATGTCTTTCAAATTTAAAGCATGCTAAATTATGCTAATTAATGAATTCTTCATGCCTAATGATGCTATTACATGTTGATAATTGCCTTGGATGATTATAAAAGCATGTGTGGATTAAATTGTGAAAGAATTATGTATTTTCAAGTATATGTATGAAGGTGACATGTGTTTGTAAAAATGTCTTGAAAGCATGTTATTGTATAAGGTATGTTTAATTGCCTATGTTAACAATGTGAAATGTGAAAAATGTGAAATATGTTCAATATGAATGCGTGCGGGAATTGTATGGATGTGTGAAACCATGTTGAGCAGTTAAGAAGAATGTTTTCAATTATATATGCATAGTTGTAATGAGCATGAATAATCTATCTTCATTCGTGAGTAAGCATGTGATAAGGGTTATGAGCTCAATTAGGCATTTAAGTCCTTTTGAGGAGTGACGAGGTAATCCGGTAAAGGGAACCCTTGTGAGGTAATCTGGTAAAGGAACCCATTGGAGTGATTCAGTATGGGAGCTCCAAGTAGATCTAATAGGATACTCCCTAAGACAGAGTCCTATGATGAGCTAAACCAGTAAAGGAGCCTCGATTAGATGGTATTCGATGATCCTTGGTAGTGGAGTCCAATGGATGTGTGGAGAGCTTGAGGGAGTTTTGCATCTCATGTTGCATTACACATTGCTTATGATATGGATGTGATGTACGAAAATTTGCTTACATGATTAAATACAAATGTATGTTTATGTGGTATTCATGGAACTTGCAAAAATGTGTTTAGACATTCCTACTGAGCATGTGGTTGCCCATCCCACGAGTATTAACTCTTTACAGGAAATGAAAAAGAAGTAATGGAGTCTCCCCAATGGTGAAGTAGGTGTGGAGCGGTTTCAGGTTTATTTAAGGACTTATATAAATTTATTTGAATGCATATCCGAATTGTGGACTATATCCATGTGATGAACATGTAAAGACCATTTATGTTTTGAGAACGTGTATAATTATACTTTATGAATGCATACATTTAAATATGAATTTCAAGCATGATTATAATTTCATACCTTGTTTGTATATGTTAAGCATTACGAATGCTAGGAGGTGAGAATGATGGCTAATAATTCTATTTAAATGTTCAATTATGCATGTATATAATTGTTGGCATGATTGTTGGCCGCATGATTATGATGTATTATAATGGACATTATGATGCATCGCCGTATTATGATGTATTGAAATGAGTATTATGATGTATCATAAATACTGAGTAAATGAGAGGTCCAAAAATAATGGATTTCAGAACTTGTTACGCAACATAGGTAATGCATCGTAGTATTTTGATGTATCGTAATTCATGTTACGATGGATCGTAATGTGTTAATGCTAAGTGAGTATGAGTGAACAGTGGTACGTGGCGTACATGTAGAGTCCCATGGTAAGAATAATCATTGTAATTGGTGGCATTGATGTATAAATAATGCTTCTATTGATTCATGAAACGGTAACTTAAATAGATGATCATTGTGATGTATCTGTTAAGGGATAGATGTATTGATAAATGTAAAGGCTTCCACAATGAGTCATGACCCGACACTCATGGCGTGACAACTTGGTATTGATGATAATATCAGATGATGATTAATTGTAACTTGTCATGGTTACTCAGGTCATAGGACAATGATCGGGAGATCATGATACCTCACTACCCAAAATTTGGGCTCAAACTGGGGGAGTCCCGGTGGTCCGGATCTGGGGTGTGACGAATTGGTATCAGAGCATAGCTTGTTGTTAGAGCTTAACTAGGACGAATACCTGGGGACAACGAGTAATGGACAGATCATATATAGTTTCAGATTTGTTTGAACTGTCATGTCCCGTAATTCGGATCACTGGGACTCCTTCGGTCCGAGCCCGAACTTCGGGGTAGTGAGGTGTCACGAATGCCCAATCATTACTCCACGACCCGAACAATCGTGGCAAACTACTACCAACATTAATACTCTCAGTTCCTAAAAGGACCACAGAGTTCATTATATACAGCGAAAGTCGTATCAATTACATCAATATGTAAATCCCTTATCAGATATATTACAATAATTAACCAATCTATATTGCAATCTCAAAATTAGTGAAAACATTCATAATACCATTAACACAATACCTACATACATTCATAAACAATTCAAAGCCCACGATGTATACTCCATGCAAAAATCTTACACACATAGGTCCCTTGAACACACACAGTCCCTTGAAGTTTCACACGATCGGAGTTCTTTTCGTATAATCAAAAATTGGGTTTCACATGATCAAAATTCTCGATTAATCGAGGTACTTGCGAACATTTCAACTCTCGAGACTTTCGACACTTTGCAATTTTTTGCACAATCGATGGCATTTTCGTGCAATTAAAGCATTTCAATCATACGAAATGGGCATTTCGCACAATCAAAATTACTCTGCAAAAATCCTAAACTTTCATTCTTTGTCCCTTTCTAGTCTAATTTCCATCCTTAGTACATGATGTGGCTAAACTTGATTGCAATTGTAAGCTTAATTTTTGCCCTTTTTCAAAATATAATTTAACCACTCGCAAGAGTACGAATCTTTGTAGATACGATTCTATATAGAGGGTATCGATCCCACGAGGACTAGTTGTTAATTGTCTTGAAGAGAGATTAATTCCACTTTAATTCTAAAAATGAGGTTTTGATTTTTGTTTTAAAACTATTGTATGAAATGTAAAAAAACTAAATTTAAAGAGTTATAAGTTGGGAGAGAGAACTAGGTGTGGTTTTCACCACTAGCCATTCACATGTCCATAAATGTAGCAAGCTTGGGATTTATAAAATTAAATGTCTAACAATGTCCATAAATGTAGCAAGCTTGGGATCAATCGAGATCTCGATTGATCGAGACATGCATTTCGATTAATCCAAATCTCGATCAATCGAGATTCCAATCTCGATTAATCGAGATTCTGCAGACCCACTTGCCCACTTACTCACCTGCTCTCCCACTTGCAATAAAATTCACCTTTTTGCACGACTTGGATGAATTTTCTGACTTGAAGAAGACACATGGATATATTATTGATTTAGTTGGTATATATATTGCTATATATATATATATATATATATGGTGGCTCCCAAGGATGAAAAGTAACCAAAAATGCACAAAATGAGTCATTTCTCTCATATATCACAGACCATACATTAGAGACTTTCGGGAGAGGAGAAGGAGAAGGAGAAGCTGAACCAGACCTTGAAGCTTCATTTTCTCCATCAATGGAAGAGTGCAAGGCTACCATGATCAACAAACTTCTCTACTAGGGTGTGGGTGAAACCCCTAGCCATGTAAACTTGTTCACTTTTGTAGCATTATTTGGGATTTGTATTTAAATGTTGATTACTTAGTCTAGTGATGATGTACACTTATACATTTCTTATATGTATTTATATGATGTTGTTTTTATTGCTGTCTTAGAGTAGAATCCATCTTATGAATGCACAACACTTGCATCTTCTACAAAAAGTATAAGTGATGGCTAAACAATGGTGTTTAAATGGAATGTGTTGTTCTTGCTTGTATAAACCATGCCAAAATAAGGTAGTTTGGATGCATTTAGGTTCACTTAGAGAGTAGGGTAATTAGTTAGGTTGAAGAACTATACTTGTTGAAGATGGGTTATGATAGGTTGGAAAACACATTGATCTTTTGATATGTTATTGAGGTCACAAGCCTAATGACATTGTTAGGCATTTCATTTTATAAATCCCAATCTTGCTACATTTATGGACATGTGAATGGCTAGTGGTGGAAACCACCCCTAGTTCTCTCTCCCAACTTACAACTCTTTAAATTTAGTGTTTTTACATTTCATGCAATAGTTTTAAAACAAAAATCAAAACCTTATTTTTAGAATTAAAGTGAAATTAATCTCTCTTCAAGACAATTAACAACTAGCCCTCGTGGGATCGATACCCTATATATAGAACCGTATCTACAAAGATTCGTGCTCTTGCGAGTGGTTAAATTATATTTTGAAAAAGGGCAAAAATAAGCTTACAATTACAATCAAGTTTAGCCATATCAAAATTTTGGCGCCGTTGCCGAGAACTACGATTTAATTGTCGCCATTGAAAGATTAAATCTAGTTTAATTCTTAGGCTAGAAATTCTTTCATTCTTTTTTTTTTGTATATATCTTGTGCTTATCTCTCAAATTGCTTGATTTTAAGTATACCACATAGTGGGCATCTCAAAGACTCAAGGTTGGACCCTTTGTGAGTATAAAGTCTAAAATTTGTGGATTTGAATAATTTTTTTATTTTTTTTATTTTGCATATTGAGGTGTTGTTTTACTTTTAATGCATGCTAGGTAGACGGTCATTGTCACTTCCTTTGCTTCCGTGTAATATTGAACTTGAACGAACACTTAGACAACGTAGAGGAACCTCTAAGGACCCTATATTGCCTAGGACTGAAAACATGAAACCAAATGATGGACAACCTCCCGGACTACGTCCATTTAATCATGAACAACAACCTCCACTTCCTCCTCCTCAAGGAGAATTGCTTATGGACTTTTATCTTCCAACTACATTTGAAGTACCTTCATGTATTCAATTTCCTGATGTTGCGGCAAATCAATTTGAAATAAAGTCCTCCACCATCAATCTTCTTAATAGCTTCCATGGTCTCCCAAATGAAGATCCATACCGCCATTTAGATTACTTCCTTTCTGTGTGTTCCACCATTCGGGTACCACAGTTTACAGAGGATGATCTAAAGCTTCGTATGTTTCCATTCTCCCTAAAGGATAAAGCTAGAAGTTGGTCCAATTCCTTAGAACCTAACTCAATCCATTCTTGGGCGGAGATGCAAATTGAATTCTTAAAAAAATACTTCCCAATGGGAAAGACGAGTGATATTCGGCGAGCAATCACCGGATTCACCCAAATTGATCAAGAATAATTTCATGAGACTTGGGAGAGATTAAAAGATCTTCTTAAATCCTGTCTGCACCATGCTGTCCCAAAATGGCAGCTAGTGCAAAACTTTTATGATGGGGTAAGTGAGCAACATAGGCAAATGATAGATTCCGCTTGTGGAGGTGGATACCTTTTGAAAAGCCCAGATGATGCATGGAAACCTTTTCAAACCCTAAGTAATAATTCAGCTCAACGCTCCTCCACTAGAAAAGGGAAATCCACCCAACCTTGTAGAGGAGTGCATGAGATTTCAAGGGTAGATGAGGTTGTCATGCAAGTAGAAGCCTTAACCCAAAAAATGGACCAAATCATGAAAAATGGGCTGCCTACTCCAAGTCAACCTGTTCCAACTCAGGAAGGGTGTTCGTTTTGCTATAGCACTTCACATTATGTGCGAGATTGTCCTATTGCCGGTCAATCTCCCAATTATGCTCAAGAGCAAGCGAATGCCGTGTATTCTAAACAGATTAATGATCCATATTCAAATACTTATAATCCTGGTTATAAGAATCATCCAGCATTTTCATGGAAATCTCAAGAACCAACTCCCTCTTTTCAAGGGCAAAATTCCTTTAATTCCCAATCTCAACAACCTCAATATAGGCCAAATCCTCAACCTTATCATCAAATATCCAACTACCAACAACCACCACCTCCTCTGAGAAGCCAAGGCTTTGAGGAAAGAGTGATAAGCAATCTTGAGGCTAACACTCGCTTGTTGCAATCTCACTCCCAATCAATCTCTAAGCTTGAAACTAACGCTCAATCTATGGCTAGGTTAGAAGCTCAAATCGGGCAACTAGCTAATGCCTTGAATAGAAGAGAGGAAGGTAAGTTGCCAAGTCAACCGGTGGCAAATCCTAAGTGTGTTAATCTCGATTAATCGAGATCAACATCTCGATTGATCGAGATGCCTTTGGCTGCAATTTCTGATTTTTCTCTTGAACTGCAAAAAGCCTCAAACTTTGCTCCATTTACTTCAAGACCTGCAAAACATCAAAAACACAAAAATACCGTAAACATATCTCGGTAAACGCAAAAACGGAATTAACATATACAATAAAGAGGGTTCAAATGCATAGAATTGAACACTTATCACACCCCCAAACTTACATATTGCTAGTCCCTTAGCAATGCAATATTACAAAAGTGAAATTAACTATCTTATACAAAAGTTTAATCATGCTCAATCATCAACTAGATAAAGGGCGATCATCCATTCATTTCACATTTGGCAAATGCAACAAGTATTACAGAACTATGTGGTCATTAGCAAAAATGGACTTTCACAAGCTATAAATAAACGACGGTCCCCACATA
This sequence comes from Cornus controversa, assembly GCA_026545225.1. NCBI lineage: Eukaryota > Viridiplantae > Streptophyta > Magnoliopsida > Cornales > Cornaceae > Cornus > Cornus controversa. Next base: position 1,140,522 of record CM048845.1, on the reverse strand, counting down.
ATTGCCAGTCTGAACAAACATATCAATTCCGACCCCAAAATCCTCTTTGAAAAGTGAACATGCATTCTAACGCGCGGCTTTTGTCATATTTGGAGAAGAAAATGAACAAATCTGTTTTTAAGAGAAAAACTCATTGAAAACGCTCAACACCGTTGTTCATTATCACAAAACATTCATGATTGCTCATGTGCGGATGATCGTACAACGCTTAGCTCTTTTTGCTTTCTTGTAAGCCCATGTAGCGGCATTGGGCCAATGACTCCCAAACCAATTGGTTTTAGGGCATTAGGTGAAGAAACACCCCTCGGACTTAATAACTGAGCTTACAAGGCGATGAGCTTAAGTAAGCCACCCGCTTATTACTACTCAACCTTGCACACTTATACGCGAATACTCCCTGCTTTAAGGCATAGAGATCTGGTTTATTGAGTGAGAAGGCTTATTGCAAATTTTTCTCTTTTTCTCTTTTTTTTTTTTTTTTACAACAACCGGAAGAACATATTCTTTAAGTTGTTCAGATAAAACCAGAAATTTAAAAAATTCTCCCTCAGACTTATACCCCACAGTTTAAAATGCATGTGTGTGAATTTGTGTGGTTAAGGACAAATTTAGGGCAAGAACTATACGTGCTCGTATTTGGACAAAAATGTAGACCGTTCTAACCTACTATATATAGCTTGCAAAAGTGCGGGTATTTACAATGCTAAAGTTCTTAACTACCTGCTGCATTTACCTCGGACCTTTATTCGAATGATCTCCTTTAAAAAGCAAGACATCATAGCAAGCATGCAAAAATATCAAGAAAAATTGCTCTACAATGACACTCAATACTAAGACTGAACATTGCATGCATATGCAAGTGGTATAGCATACTGCACACCCCCAAACTTACTTATTGCTACATTGTCCTCAATGTTTGGACAAGAAGGACAAGGAAAGAAGTTACCGGGATTGCAGAATGCGACAAAAATGGCATTCCACAGTAGCGGTCATCCTGCAGATAAGAAAAACCTGCATAGAACACCAACTGGATACCACGAGCATTAAAAGGAACAAAAAGTATATGAAAAGAGCATAATAAAATAAATATGCACAAAGAGACACTGCCAAGATCACTGCATATCTAAGGGTCTGAACTGGTGTTTCCCAATTGTCTAAGAGGTCTATGCGATAAGATATTGATTATCCAGGCACGCTAATGTATAGCATGCAAAGGGGCTGGCTTTCTTTATTACCGCCATACTGCGTTGAAGCAATCTCAACAGTATTGGGAATTTAAACCAGGCGGTAATAAACAGAATCATCAACTGAATCGCATATAACAATTAGGCAAGTGGTACTACATACATAGTCAAAGTATAGAGAACAGATATATTGACAGAAAGTAAAAATAAAGACAGTAAAGATAAGACATGGTATAAAAGAAAAGGTAACTGTATTCCATAAATATATAGAATGAGTTCAGTACAAATCGTACGTGTATCTGGAATACTCATAAAAACTAAAAAGGAAAGAAAACATGGCCAACATGGCCTATGAAACATAAAGAACGAAAAATACAGAAAGTAAAACAGAAAAGACAAATAAAAGCAGCTACTCGAGGGCGGGTGGTGGTGGTGGTGGCTCGGTGGGAGTAGAAGTGGAGGTGGAAGCTCGTCCTGCAAACAGGAACTGCAGGTCCTGCCGGAAGGCTCGAAACTCATCTAGAATCGTTCTCTGACCCTGTGCCAGAGAAGAAATGTCCGAACGAATGCCCTCCAGCTGACTCTACGTCACCTGGACGTGTTAGTCAAAACCCTGCTGGAGCCGCTCTACGTCAGCCGCCAGGCAGGAGTAGCCAGTCGCTAAGATGTCATGCCGCTCTACAGCAATATCCATCTCCTCATCCTCCATCTCCTCGTCCTCAGACCCATCCCCTGCAGGCTCTCCCTCCTCCATCTCCACCGGGGCATCCATATCTACATCGTTTGGAGGATCGCCCTGGTGGTCCTGTCACTCTAAGTGTCGCCTCACCCGCTCCCATTGAGAAGATGTGAAGCGGGTGGGCGGTGCCAACTAGATGTCAGTATCACTGACCGGTATACTGGCACGACTAAGAAAAGCGATGACCAGGAAAGGAAAGGGAAGCCACCAACTCGCTGCTCGCCGCATCCTCTTGTTCACGAGGCTGTCCCAGACCTTGAACATCTGCCCCTAGATCAGTGATGGGACAGAAAACCACATGCCCGTGTGGAAAGAATAAAGGCAATGGAGGAGGTCACCCCTACGCTCTGCCACGTGCTGCAGGGGGCACGCGTTCTTGATGAGAACGGTGTCCAAGAACCACAGTCTGCTCGGGCACATCAATTTGGACATGCAATTGTGACTGGATGTGGTAAACGCCCCACCACACATGTCCATCACGATGGAAAATAGTGTCGAGTCTGCTGGAAGTGCGGCCCTAAAAAGCGGTTGACCGTCCTGGTCAACCATGTCTGGTGGCTGCTGGTGAGGGATGCCGAGCATCTGCACAATCCGGCTCGGCGTAATCGTAATCGTCGTGGTGCCCATGACCATCTCTAGTGTGTCCAGCGCTGTGCAGGAGTAGGTCATGCGCTCGTAGAAGACCTGCACTAAGCGCTCATGTGCCACATCAGTGGGAGGCACACATAGTCGGTCGAGGCGACGCCTCCTGAGCTCAGCGACAGTCCACGCAGTGTCGGGACATGTCTCAAACTCTCTCAAGTCAAAAATCCACTCCGGGTGAAACTTCTGAGACTGGAAGACTCGCCCTGGCACGTCTCTAGCTGCACCGGGGGCATTCTTCACCCTCGCCATGATCTCGGAACAGTCTGCACTTTATTCCAAAAATTACATAAACAAATAAAAAATGAAAGGAATACTAAACTAAAAATGAAAATAAAAGAATAAAAATAAAAATGAGGTCCTAGTCCATGGTGCTGACAAGAATTCAAAAAGAATCGCTCTTAAAGAGGTAGTGTAAGCGGATGCAACTGAAACGAAGATGCCGCAATTACAAACCATACACTAAGCATTTGAAACAAAAAGAATGCCAAATCTCACTCCTACATGAATTCCTACCCCCCGAAACCCGTAAAATCCTATTACGAATATCGCAACTGCACCCACCCAACCCAACATCAACTGTACATGTTTATTACACCGTAGAACTATCAAAAATAGCGAGAAAGTATGCAAAATGTAGCCATGCATCACTTACCTCAAGGTGAAGAAGATGAACGGCACACGAAGGTGAAAACCCAACTCGCAGCCGCGAAGATAAGAGCGTGCGAGTGCTAGCGGCGGTCTCGAACTATGTCGAACGGCGGTGGATGATCGGCGATGGAAGATCACGTGCGGAATGGTGCTTGGGAACTCTCTGGATCGCTCGGAGAAGAGAAGGAAGTCGGATGGTTTGAGGAAATGAGAGGGAAGCCCAACAGTTTAAATAATACTTCGGCTCACGTGCAGGCATCGCATGCATCTCGATTGATCGAGATGTGCATTTCGATCAATTGAGATTTTGATTAATCGAAATCCAACTTCAATCGATCGAGATTGATCCTTCGATTAATCGAGACTTTCTTCACTGAATCGAGACTTTAATTCGATCAATCAAAATTTTAATTTGATCAATCGAGAATTTACCTCGATCAATCGAAATCCCATTTCGATCGATCAAAATTTCGATCGATCGAAGACCTATCGAAGTGCTATCGAAGAATACTACCTCTCGGGACTTTGGATTTGGCAACTCTCTGCAATATTTCGATCAATCGAGACTGAAATCTCGATCAATCGAAATCTCGATTGATCAAAATTTCAGCTACGATCAATCGAGATGCTCAAAAACAGTCAGCTTAAGCTTTGCTTCATGGACTTGGATTTTTGGGATTTAGATACTAAATTGCTTAGATACAAAGTTTAACTTGGATTAAAGGGACATCATGGAAGCATGATAGCTACCATGGCTACGCCATATTACACGTCCATGGCATAACGTCCAGATCGGCTCACGAGTCAAAATATACGGGATCCGTCAAAGTGATGACATCCACGTATTCGGTGGTAACTTGGTCATCCACGCATACTTTTAAGCGTTGCCCGTTTACTTTCAAGTCCTTTAATTCCACCGCTCCATAGGGAGCGACGGAATTAATCAACGGAGGAAAGGGGTCTCTAGGAACTCTCCAATTAGGCACATCCGTGATAGCATTGACATCGAGCATTGAGTTGACTTCCCAAATAGATTGCTCAATGTCAAAATCATCATAGTTGAAGTGATTTAGGCATGCCTCTAAAGGATCCTTGGAAAGAATAGAAGAAAGTGCTTCTTAAACAAGGTCTTCCACTACATCGACACAAAAGCACTCACTTTCGTTTTCGGATGTGTGGTGGGAAGCATTGAAGATGTTCAAGCGGACTTTCATATTCCCGAAAGAGATGTCCATCACTCTGATACGGCAATTAACGCAAGCATTTGCCGTGGCCAAAAATGGACGACCTAGAATGATAGGAATATGTCAATTTGGATTTTGGACCGGTTCCATGTCAAGGACTATGAAGTCCATCGAAAAGTAGAATTTGTCCACTTGAATGATTACATCCTCAATTATGCCACGTGGTTGCTTCATCGAGCGATCGGCGAGTTGTAACACAACCGTGGTATGCTTGAGTTCCCCCAAACCTAGTTATTGGTAAACTGAGAATGGAAGTAAATTGACACTAGCCCCTAGATCAAGAAGTGCCTTTTCAAAAGATTGATTTTCGATGGTGCACGAAATGGTCGGAGCACCCGGATCTTTGAATTTAGGAGGGGCTTGGTGTTGGAAAATGGAGCTTATATGCTCAGTTAAGAGGACTTTCTTAGGAGCATTATTCCTAGATTTGCACTTTTGAGTGCACAAATCCTTCAAAAATTTAGCATAGGAGGGAATTTGTCGAATAGCATCAAGGAGAGGGAGATTGATTTTCACTTGTTTGAAGATCTCCATCATGTCTTGGATTTTTTCTCCTTGCTTCCCAAAATGAAAAGGTTCCTTCAATCTTTGAGGAAAAGGAACCGGAGGTTTAAAAGAAGTGTCAAGATTTGGAATTGATGATGACACAACTTCACTTGCCTTTCCTTTTGGATTTAATGGGATGTTATGCACATTTGGATTTAAAGGAAACAATTTTGGATTTAATTGGGATTCTTTTGGATTTTTTGGTTACTCTTGGAATTCCTTTCTCTCTTCCTCTCCTACCTTGGAATTGATGACTTTACCACTCCTTAAGGTGGTGATTGATTGAACTTGCTCCGGAGGAGCATTGCAAGATGAAGATGATGGATCCTCAATCATATGAACACCCTTAGGATTTGCCACCGATTGACTCGGCAACTTACCTTCCTCCCTTCTATTCAAGGCATTGGCTAGTTGCCCGATTTGAGCTTCTAACCTAGCCATAGATTGAGCATTAGCTTCAAGCTTAGCGATTGATTGAGAATGAGTTTGCAATAAGCGGGTATTAGCCTCAAGATTGCTTATCACTCTTTCTTCAAAGCCTTGGCTTCTCGGAGGAGGTGGTGGTTGTTGGTAATTGGATCTTTGATGGTAAGGTTGAGGATTTGGCCTATAATGAGGCTGCTGAGATTGAGAATTAAAAGAATTTTGCCCTTGAAAAGAGGGACTTGATTCTTGAGGTTTCCATAAAAAAGCCGGATGGTTCTTGTAACCAGGATTGTACGTGTTTGAATATGGATCATTCATTTGTTTAGAGTACAAGGCATTCGCTTGCTCTTAAGCATAGTCGGGAGATTGCCCAGTAATAGGACAATCTCGCACGAAATGTGAAGTACTATAGCAAAATGAATAACCTTCCTGATTTTGAACAGGTTGGCTTGGAGTAGGCAGCCCATTTTTCATGATTAGGTCCATTTTTCGAGATAAGGCTTCGACTTGCATGGCAACCTCGTCTACCTATGAAATTTCATGCACTCCTCTACGAGGTTGGGTGGCCTTCCCTTTCCTAGTGGAGGAGCGTTGAGCTGAATTATTGCTTAGGGTTTGAAAAAGTTTCCATGCCTCATCGGGGCTTTTCAAAAGGTATCCACCTCCACACGCGGAGTCTATCATTTGTCTATGTTGCTCACTCACCCCATCATAAAAGCTTTGCACTAGCTGCCATTTTGGGACAGCATGATGCGGACAAGATTTAAGAAGGTCTTTTAATCTCTCCCATGTCTCATGAAATTGTTCTTGGTCAATTTGGGTGAATCCGATGACTGCTCTCCGAATATCACTCGTCTTTCCCATTAGGAAGTATTTTTTTAAGAACTCGATTTGCATCTCCGCTCAAGAATGGATTGAGTTAGGTTCTAAAGAATTGAACCAACTTCTAGCTTTATCTTTTGGGGAGAATGGGAACATACACAGCTTTAGATCATCCTCCGTAAAGTGTGGTACACGAATGGTGGAACACACAGAAAGGAAGTAATCTAAGTGCCGGTATGGATCCTCATTAGGGAGACCATGGAAGCTATTAAGAAGATTGATGGTGGAGGACTTTATTTCGAATTAAGTTGCCGCTACATCTGAAAATTGAATACATGAAGGTACTTCAAATGTAGTTGGAAGGTAAAAGTCCATAAGGAACTCTCCTTGAGGAGGTGGAGGTGGAGGTGGTTGTTCATGATTAAAAGGAGGTAGTCCGGGAGGTTGTCTCTCATTTGGGTCCATGTTTTCAGTCCTAGGCAATATAGGGTCCCTATAGGTTCCTCTACGTTGTCTAAGTGTTCTTTCAAGTTCAATATTACACGGAAGTAATGGAAGTGACAAGGACCGTCTACCTAACATGCATTAATAGTAGAACAACACCTCAATACACAAAAATAAACAATAATATATACAAAAAGAATGAAAGAACTCAAACCACTAATTTTAGATTTTATACTCACAAAGGGTTCCAACTTTAATCCTTTTAGATGCCCGCTATGTGGTATACCTAAAATCAGGAAATTTGAGAAATAAGAACAAGATATATACAAAAAGAATGAAAGAATTTCTAGCCTAAGAATTAAACTAGATTTAATCTTCCAAAGGCGACAATTATACCGTAGTCCCCGGCAACGGCGCCAAAATTTTGATGTGGTCGGAACTAAATTATTTTGTAAGCTTAATTTTGCCCTTTTTATCAAAATATAATTTAACCACTCGCAAGAGCACGAATCTTTGTAGATAAGGTTCTATATAAAGGGTATCGATCCCACGAGGACTAGTCGCAATTGTCTTAAAGAAAGATTAATTCTACTTTAATCCTAAAAATAGGTTTTTGGATTTTTGTTGATAATCTATTACATGAATGTAATGACAATAAAAGTAAAGAGTTTAAAGTTGGGAGAGAGAACTAGAGTTGGTTTCCACCACTAGCCATTCACATGTTCATAGGTGTAGCAAGCATGGGATTCATTAATTAAATGCCTAACAATTTTATTAGGCTTGTGACCTCAATGACATATCAAAAGATCAATGTGTGTGCTAACCTATCATAATCCATCTTCAACAAGCATAGCTCTTCAACCTAACTAACTACCTAATTACCCTACTCTCTAAGTGAACCCTACATGCATCCAAACTACCTTGTCTTGGCATGGTCTATACAAGCAAACATCACACATTCATTTAAACACCATTATCTAGCCATCATTTGCATTTCTTGTGGAATATGCAAATGTTGGGCATTCATATGGAAGAATCTATTCTAAGACAAGAATAAAACCAAAACCACATGAATATATAGAAGAAATGTATTAGTGCACATGATCACTAGGCTAAATAATCAACATTTAATTACAAATCCCAAGTGCTACAAGAAGGAACAAGTTTACATGGCTAGGGGTTGAAACCAACACCCTAGTAGAAGAGTTAGTTGTTCATGGTTGCCTTGCACTCTTCCAATGATGGAGAAGATGAAGCTTCTTGGTCTGGTTCAGCTTCTTCTTCTCTCTCCTGAATGTCTCTCCCTTGGTCTGATGTGTGTTGAGAGATATATGAGAGATATGAGGCTATTTTGTGCTTTTAGGCTCCTTTTTCAACCTTGGGGCCCACCATATATATATATATCAATATATATATCTATTATATCAAGATGGTCCCCAAGGGTCTTGTTCAAGTCAGACAATCCCCCTAAGTCGTGCAGAAATGAGGATTTTGTTGCAAGTGGGAGAGCAGGTGAGCAAGTGGCCAAGTGGGTTCTGTAGAATCTCGATCAATCGAGATTGGATCTCGATTGATCGAGATTTTGATCAATCGAAATGAGATCTCGATCAATCAAGATTTTGATTAATCGAGATCAACATCTCGATTGATCGAGATGCCTTTGGCTGTAATTTTTGATTTTTCTCTTGAACTGCAAAAAGCCTCAAACTTTGCTCCATTTACTCCAAGACCTACAAAACATCAAAAACACAAAAATACCGTAAACATATCTCGGTAAACGCAAAAACAGAATTAACATATGCAATAAAGAAGGTTCAAATGCATAGAATTGAACACTTATCACATATGATTGATGATTCTCTTTCATCTTCTTGTAATGCTCCTCCAGAGTAAGTTCAATCAATCACCACCTTAAGGAGTGGTAAAATCATAAATTCCAAGGTCGGAGAAGAGAAAAAGGAATGAGCAATCCAAAAATCTAAAAGAATCCCAATCAAATCCAAATGTGAACAAAGTCTCACAAAATCCAAAAGGAAAGGCAAGTGAAGTTGTGTCACCATCTATTCCAAATCTTGACACTTCTTTTGAACCTCCGGTTCCTTTTCCTCAAAGATTAAAGGAACATTCTCATTTTGGGAAGCAAGGAGAGAAAATTCAAGACATGATGGAGATCTTCAAATAAGTAAAGATCAATCTCCCTCTCCTTGATGCTATTTGACAAATTCCCTCCTATGCTAAATTCTTGAAGGACTTGTGCACTCAAAAGCGCAAATCTAGGAACAATGTTCCTAAGAAAGTCCTCCTAACTGAGCAAGTAAGCTCCATTTTCCAACACTAAGCCCCTCCTAAATTCAAAGATTCGAGTACTCCAACCATTTCATGCACCATCGAAAATCAAGCTTTTGAAAAGGCACTTCTTGATTTAGGGGCTAGTGTCAATTTACTTCCATTCTCAGTTTACCAACAATTAGGTTTGGGGGAACTTAAGCCCACCACAATTGTGTTGCAACTTGCCGACCGCTCGGTGAAGCAACCACGTGGCATCATTGAGATGTGATAATTCAAGTGAAAAAATTTTACTTTCCGGTGGACTTCATAGTCCTTGACACGGAACTGGTCCAAAATCCAAATAGACATATTCTTATCATTCTAGGTCGTCCATTTTTGGCCACGGCAAATGCTTGCGTTAATTATCGTACCAGAGTAATGGACATCTCTTTCGGAAATATGAAAGTCTACTTGAACATCTTAATCCTTCTCACCACACATCTGACGATAAAAGTGAATGCTTTTGTGTTGATGTAGTGGAAGATCTCGTTCAAGAAACACTTCCTTTCATTCTTTCTAAGGATCCTCTAGAGGCATGCCTAAGTCATTTCAACTGTGATGATTATGACATTGAGTAATCCATTTGTGAAGTTAATTCAATGCTCGATGTCACGACCGTCATGGATTTGCCTAATGGAGAGTTCCAAGAGAACCTTTGCCTCATTTGTCCAACACTTCCCAAACTCCTTCTCTAATTTTTCCACCACAATTTGAGCTCAAGCCTTTACCGGCTACACTCAAGCATGTTTTCTTGGGCTCTAATGAAACCCTTCCAGTTATTATTGCTTCCAATCTCACCAATGATCAAGAGATGGAACTTCTAAAAGTGCTAAAAAAGCACAAGGAAGCAATAGGATGGAGTGTGACAGATCTTAAGGGAATATATCCTTCTATTTGTATGCACCACATACACTTGGAAGAAGATGCAAAGACCTCAAGAGAGGCACAACGTCGATTAAATCCAAATATGAAATACATTGTAATGAAGGAGGTTGTGAAGTTGCTAGATACGAGAATCATTTACCCCATCTCAGATAGTAAGTGGGTTAGTCCCGCTCAAGTTGTTCCTAAGAAGTCCGGTATTACGGTGCAACCAAATGATAAGGGTGAATTGGTTCCCCAACGCACCACCACGGGATGAAGAGTTTGCATAGATTATCGAAAACTAAATTCAGCAACTCAGAAAGATCACTTCCCTCTTCCATTTATTGATCAAATCTTAGAGACATTAGCTGATCAAAGTTTTTATTGCTTCTTAGATGGATATTCTGGCTATAATTAGGTTGCTATAGACCCGAGGGACCAAGAGAAAACCATATTTACATGTCCTTTCGGCACATTCGCTTATAGACGCATGCCCTTTGGGTTGTGCAATGAACCAGTGACTTTTCAACGGTGTATGATATCTATATTTTCGGACATGGTGAAAAATTTCTTGGAAGTGTTCATGGATGATTTCTCCGTGTTTGGACCTTAATTCGAATCATGCCTCCAAAATCTATCCCGTGTTCTCACATGATGTCAAGAAACCAATCTAATCCTCAGTTGGGAAAAAAGCCATTTTATGGTTCAAGAGGGCATTGTCCTAGGGCACATTGTGTCTAAGAGAGGAATTGAGGTTGACAAAGCCAAGGTTAAACTTATTTCTAAACTTCCTCCACCATCAACGGTGAGAGAGATTCGTTCATTCCTTGGGCATGCGGGCTTTTATCGTCGTTTCATCAAAGACTTTAGCAAGATCTCTCGGCCTTTGTGTCACCTTCTTGAAAAAGAGTCTCATTTTACCTTTGATGAAGCGTGCCTTAACGCTTTTGAAAAGCTCTGTACCATGCTTACAACTGCTCCAATTCTCATCCCTCCAAATTGGGCTCTCCCATTTGAGATCATATGTGATGCATCCGATTATGCTATGGGTGCGGTCTTAGGGTAACGGGTAGACAAATTATCACATGTTATCTACTATCCAAGTAAAACCCTTTTTGAGACTCAAATCAATTATACCATAACGAAAAAGGAGTTACTTGCGGTAGTATTTGCCTTGGACAAATTTTGAGCTTATCTATTAGGTTCCAAGGTCATTGTCTATTCGGACCATGCTGCTCTCCGGTATCTTTTGGCCAAAAAGGACACTAAGCCTAGATTGATCTGGTGGATACTCTTGTTGTAAGAGTTTTATTTTGAGATTAGAGACAAAAAGGGAACCAAAAATGTGGTGGTTGACCACCTCTCTAGAATTCTTGTTGAATCCGTTAATGATTCCATTCCAGTTTGTGAATCCTTCCCGGATGAACAACTTTTTATAATCTCTCAAGAGAGTATCCTTTGGTATGCGGACATTGTCAACTACTTGGCAACCGGCAAAATACCATCTTCTTGGACCAAGTAAGAGAAGGATCGGTTTTTCTCCCAATCACGATCATATTATTGGGACGATCCTCAATTGTTCAAATATTGCCCCAATCAAATAATCCAAAAATGTGTACCCAATAGTGAATTCCAAAACATTCTAAAATTCTGTCATACACTTGCTTGTGGGGGACACTTTAGTGCTAAGAAAACCGCAGCAAAGATTCTTCAATGCGGGTTTTTTGGCCAACACTTCATCAGGATGCATATTCATTTTGCCACTCGTGTGAGCAATGTCAGTGCCTTAGCGCGATGTCTCAGAAGGACATGATGCCTCTCAACCCTATTCTTATTGTTGAGATATTTGATGTGTGGGGCATCGACTTCATGGGACCTTTTTCACCATCTACTGGTCATAAGTACATACTTGTGGTGGTGGACTACATTTCTATATAGATAGAGGTCGTTGCCACCAAAACCAATGACCACACAATCATGGTTAAGTTCATTCAAGCTAATATCTTTAGCCGTTTTGGTACACCTCGGGCCCTCATCAGTGACGGAGGTAAACATTTCTGTAATCAGTTCCTTCGAACCTTACTTACCAAATACTCTATCACACACAAAGTAGTCACCCCATACCATCCTCAAACTAGTGGACAAGTAGAAGTATCCAATAGGGAGATAAAGAACATCCTTCAGAAAATAGTTCGGCCTGACCAGAAAGATTGGTCATTGCGACTAAATGATGCATTATGGGCCTACCAAACTGCTTATAAGACTCTCATTTGAATGTCACCTTACCGGTTGGTTTATGGTAAAGCGTGCCATCTTCCGGTTGAATTGGAGCACAAAGCTATGTGGGCCACCAAAACGTTCAATTTTGACATACAAATGGCTGGCTCTAATCAAAAGCTTCAATTGAATGAATTGGAAGAATTGTGACATGATGCGTATGAGAACGCTAAAATCTATAAGGCAAAGTCTAAAACCTTTCATGATCGCAATATTCGGGTCAAAACATTTTTTTCCGGGACAGAAAGTATGGTTGTACAACTCACGCCTCCGTTTGTTTCCTGGAAAACTTCGCTCCCGTTTGGATGGTCCATTTTTGGTTAATTCCGTTGCTCCCCACGGAGCGGTGGAATTGAAGGACTTGAAAGATGGAATGTTGTTCAAAGTGAATGGGCAGCGCTTAAAACCGTGCGTGGATGACCAAGTTACCATGGAGTATATGGGATGTCGTCAATTTGATGGATCCCGTTTATTTTGACTCGTGAACCTATTCCAACGTCATACCATAGACGTATAATTTGGCACGGCCATGGTAGCTATCATGCTTCCATGATGTCCCTCTAATCCAAAGCAATTTTTTATCTAAGTTTCATAAGTTCAAGTCCATGAGGTTCTAAATCAAGCTTATCAACAAGGCTATTTTTCAGAATCTCGATTGATCGAAACAAGGATCTCGATCAATTGAGATCTCAATTAATCAAGATTTTGGTCTCGATTGATCGAAATAGTGCAGAGATTTTGGAACATTTTGCAAAGTGCAAAGTACCGAGATATTTTTTTCTCGATAGCACTTCGATAGGTACTCGATCAATCAAAATCTCGATCAATTGAGATCCCATTCTCGATTAATTGAAATCTCAATTAATCGAGATGTGCATCTTGATTAATCAAGATTGCCACGCTGACTGCACGTGTTTCACTTACATATTTGAAACCGTCGGCTCCCTCTCATTTCTCCGTTTCTTCTCGCGACCATCCAACTTCTTCCTCTAGTCCGAAAGCTCCAAAACCATCCCCGATCACCTTCCAACCTTTTTCGATCATTCTCGGCCCTTCGCCTTCGTTCCCCATTATCCGAGCCTTCCGCATATTCGCGCGAGTTCGTATCTTCGCCACTGCGTGTTGGGTTTTATTTTCTTGCACCATTCATCATCTTCGCCTTGAGGTAAGTTTATGCATGCTTTATGTTGTTTGATTTGCTGCTATTTTTGTTAGTTTACCGGCTTAATAAGCATAGATAGATGATGTTGGGTTGGAGTGGCTTGCATTCGCTACGTTCATAATGGGAACTTGCGGGTTATAGGGATAGGTGTGCAAGAGCGGAATGAGAGATATATTTGTGCGGGTCGTGTTAGCTTTCGAGTTGTATTGTACATCCTGTGCATTACATGGGTTGCATGTTTTTGATTCCTCGTAGGCCTAATCGAGTTGATTCGAGTATGTTTTGGCGTGCATGTCTTGGCATCATGGACTAGAAATTCTTTTTATTTTTATTTTAGTATTCATTTTATTTTATTTTTATTTACTTTATTTTTGGAATAAGTGCAGATTGTTCTGGATTATGGCACGTGTGAAGAATCCCACCGTTGTTATTTGAGATGTGCCCGGGCGAGCCTTCCGGAGTCAGAAGTTCCACCTGGAGCACTGAATTGATTTGGCGGAGTTCGAGAGTTGTCCCGATTACTCGTGGATGGTAGCAAAGCTCCGGCAGCGCCGGCTCGACCGACTATTTATGCCACCCACCGATGTGGCGTACGAGCGATTGGTGCAGGTTTTCTACGAGCGCATGACCTATTCATGCATCGAGCCTGACATCTTAGAGACAGTCGTGGGGGGCTCGACGATTACCATTATGCCAAGTCGGATAGCACAAATGATCGGTATTCCACACCAACAGCCCCCGGACATGGTTGACCAGGATGGTCAGCTGCTCTACAGGCCCGAGTTTTTGGCCGACATGACCCTTTTCTCCATCATCATGGACATGTGTGGCGGGGTGTTTACCACTCCCAATCACAACTGCACGTCCAAATCGATGTGCCTGAGCGTTTTATAGTTTCCGGACACCATTCCCATCAAGAACACGTGTCCTTTACAGCATGTGGCAGAGCACCGGGGTGACCTTCTCCGTTGCCTGTACGCTTTCCACACAAGCACATAGTTTTCTGTCCCATCACTGATTTGGGGATAGATGTAAAATTTTGGGACGGGCTTGTCAAGAAGAAGATGAGTCGGGCGTCGAGTTGGCGGCTTCCCTTCCCTTTCCTAGTCGCAGTTTTCCTCAGCCATGCCAATATACCGGTCAGTGACACTGACATCTAGTTGGCACCGCCCTCCAACTTCACGCATACTCAGTGGGTGCGGGAGAGGAGGCACTTGGAGTGCCAAGACCACCAGGGCGATCTACCAAAGGACATGGACATGGATGCTCTGGTGTAGATGGCTGAGGATGGGCCCATAGAGGGTGGGGCATCCGATGAGGAGTTGGAGGAGGGAGAGACTGATATCGCCGCAGAGCGGCATGAGATTTTAGCTACGAGCTATTCCTATCTGGCAGCCAACGTTGAGCATCTCCAGCAGGGTTTTGAGGAGCATGTCCAGGTGACGCAGAGTCAGCTGGCGGCTATAAGGACGGACATTACATCTCTGACGCAGGGTCAGATGGCATTTTTAGATGAGTTTCGGGCTTTTTGACAGGACTTGCAGTTCATGTTTGCCAACCGAGCTTCCACCTCCACCTCTACTCCACCCACCGAGCCACCTCCACCACTACCCACCCTAGAGTAGCTTTATCTTTTCATTTTTCTGCTTTACTTTTCATTGTTTTTCTTTCTTTGCTTTTTGATGGGCCATGTTGGCCATGTTAGTTTTTGTGTATTCCAAATGCATGTACCCTTTTGTATAGAAACTCATTTTGACATATATGGAATACAGTTGTCATTTCTTTTATAGCATGTGTTCTATTTACTGTCTTTCTTTTTACTTTCTGCCATTATCTCTGCTCTCTATACTTTGACTATTGATAAGTGTTCAATTCTATGCATTTGAACCCTTTTTACTGCATATGTTAGTTCCATTTTTGCATTTATCGAGATATGTTTACGGTATTTTTGTATTTTTGATGTATTGCAGGTATTAGAGTAAATGGAGCAAAGTTTGAAGCTATTTGCAGCTGAAGAGGAAAAGTCAGAATTGCAGCCAAAGGCATCTCGAGCAATCGAGATGTTGATCTCGATTAATCAAAATCTCGATTGATCGAGATCTCATTTCGATTGATCGAAATCTCGATCAATCGAGATCCAATCTCGATTGATAGAGATTCTGCAGAACCCACTTGGCCACTTACTCACCTGCTCTCCCACTTGCAACAAAATCCCCCTTTTTGCACGACTTAGGGGGATTGTCTGACTTGAACAAGACCCTTGGGGACTTTCTTGATACAAGGGATATATATATTGATATATATATATATATATGGTGGGGCCCAAGGTTAAAAAGGAAGCCAAAAAGCACACAAAAAGGGCCATATCTCTCATATCTCACATATCTCTCAAGATACATCAGACCATCCAAGGAGAGACCTTCGGGAGAGGAGGAAGAGGAGCTGAACCAGACCAAGAAGCTTCACTTTCTTCATCAATGGAAGGGTGCAAGGCTGCCATGACCAACTAACTCCTCCACTAGGGTGTGGTTGACACACCGAGCCATGTAAACTTGTTCATTTTTGTAGCACTTGGGGATTTGTAGTTAATTGTTGATTATTTAGCCTAGTGAATATGTACACAAATACATTTCTTATATATATTCATTTGATTTGGAATTTATTCTTGTCCTAGAGTAGATTTTGTCACTTGAATGCACAACATTTGTATATTCCATAAGAAGTGCAAATGATGGCTAGATAATGGTGTTTAAATGAATGTGTGATATTTGCTTGTATAGACCATGCCAAGACAAGGTAGTTTGGATGCATGTAGGGTTCATCTAGAGAGTAGGGTAATTAGGTAGTTAGCTAGGTTGAAGAGCTATGCTTGTTGAAGATGGATTATGATAGGTTAGCACACACATTGATCTTTTGATATGTCATTGAGGTCACAAGCCTAATGACATTGTTAGGCATTTAACTTATGAATCACATGTTTGCTACACTTATGAACATGTGAATGGCTAGTGGTGGAAACCACCCCTAGCTCTCTCTCCCAACTCAAACTCTTTAATTTTATTGTCATTTCATTCATGCAATAGATTATAAACAAAAATTCAAAAAACCTATTTTTAGAATTAAAGTAGAATTAATCTTTCTTTAAGACAATTGCAACTAGTCCTCGTGGGATCGATACCCTCTATATATAACCTTATCTACAAAGATTCGTGCTCTTGCGAGTGGTTAAATTATATTTTGATAAAAAGGGCAAAATTAAGCTTACAATTTAATCCAAGTTTAGCCACATCAACTATGTATGTAGTACCACTTGCCTAATTGTTATATGCGATTCAGTTGATGATTTTCGTTTATTACCGCCTGGTTTCAATTCCCAATACTATTGAGATTGCTTCAACGCAGTATGACATTAATAAAGAAAGGCAGCCCCTTTGCATGCTATACGTTAGCGTGCCTGGATAGTCAATATCTTATCGCATAGACCTCTTAGTCAATTGGGAAACACCAGTTTAGAGCCTTGGATGTACAGTGATCTCGGCATTGTCAACTTGTACATAATTGTTTTATTATGTTCTTTTCATGTACTTTTTGTTCCATTTAATGCTCGTGGTATCCAGTTGGTGTTCCGTGCAGGTTTTTCTCATTGACAGGATGACCGGCTGTGTTGGAATACCATTTTGTCGAGTTCTACAGTCCCGATAATTTCTTTCCTTGTTCTTCTTGTCCAAGCATTGAGGACAATGTTGCATCTAAGTTTGGGGGTGCGGTATGCTATACCACTTGCATATACATACAAATGTTCAATCTTTGTATTGATTATCAATGTAGAGCAATTTTTTTTCTTGATATTTTTGCATGCTTGCTATGATGTCTTACTTTTTAAGGGAAAATCATTCGAATAAATGTCCGAGGTAAATGCAGCAGGTAGTTAAGAGCTTTAACATTGTAAATACCCGCACTTTTGCAAGCTATGTAATAGGTTAGAATGGTCCACATATTTGTTCAAATATGAAAATGTACGGTTCTTGCCCTAAATTTGTCCTTAACTACACAAATTCGCACACATGCATTTTAAATTGTGGGGTATAAGTCTGATGGAGAATTTTGTAAATTTCTATTTTTATTTGAATAGCTTAAAAAATGGGTTCTTCCGGTTATTTTAAAAAAAAAAAAAGAGAAAAATATGCCATACGCCTTCTCACTCAATAAACCAGATCTCTATGCCTCATTAAGCATGGATTATTCGAGTATAAGTGTGCAAGGTTGAGCACTAATAAGTGGGTGGCTTGTTTAAGTTCATTGCCTTGTAAGCTCGGTTATTAAGTCCGAGGGGTATTTCTTCACCTAATGCCCTAAAACCAATTGGTTTGGGAGTCATTAGCCCAATGTCGATACATGGGCTTGCAAGAAAGCAAAAAGAGCTAAGCATTGCACGGTCATCCACACATGAGCATTCATGTATGTTTTGCGGTAATGAACAACAGTGTCGAGCTTTTTCAATGAGTTTTTCTTTTAAAAATAGATTTGTTCTTATTTTTCTCCAAATATGACAAAGCCACGCGTTAGAATGCATGTTCACTTTTCAAAGAGGATTTTGGGGTTAGAATCGGTATTTTTGTTCGGACTGGCCATTATGTGGGGACTGTTGTCTGTTTGTAGTTTGTGAAGGTCCATTTTTGCTAATGACCGCATAGTTCTGTAATACTTGTTGCATTTGTTAAATGTGAAATGAACTGATAATCATCCTTTGTCTAGTTAATGACTGAGCATGATTCAATTTTTCTATAAGATAGCTCATTTCATTTTTGTAACATTGCATTGCTAAGGGACTAGCAATGTGTAAGTTTGGGGGTGTGATAAGTGTTCAATACTATGCATTTAAACCCTCTTTATTGCATATGTTAGTCCCGTTATTACGTTTACCGAGGTACATTTACGGTATTTTTGTGTTTTTGATGTATTGCAGGTTTTGTACCAAAAGGAGCAATGTTTAAGGCCATTTACAGTTGAAGAGCAGAATTCAGAAATGAAGCTAAGGCATCTCGCTCAATCGAGATGTTGATCTCGATCAATCGAGATCTCGATTGATTGAGACATGCATTTTGATTAATCGAAATCTCGATCAATCGAGATTCCAATCTCGATCAATCGAGATTCTACAGTCCCACTTGCCCACTTGCTCACCTGTTCTCCCACTTGCAACAAAATTCACCTTTTTGCACGACTTGGATGGATTTTTTGACTTGAATGGAAGAGTGCAAGGCTGCCATAATCAACTAACTTCTCTACTAGGGTGTGGGTGAAACCCCTAGCCATGTAAACTTGTTCATTTTTGTAGCATTATTTGGGATTTGTATTTAAATATTGATTACTTAGTCTAGTGATCATGTACACTTATACATTTCTTATATATATTCATATGATGTTGTTTTTATTCTTGTCTTAGAGTAGAATTCATCTTATGATTGCATAACACTTGCATCTTCTACAAAAAGTGTAAGTGATGGCTAAGCAATGGTGTTTAAATGGAATGTGTTGTTCTTGCTTGTATAAACCATGCCAAGATGAGGTAGTTTGGATACATTTAGGTTCACTTAGAGAGTAGGGTAATTAGTTAGGTTGAAGAACTATACTTGTTGAAGATGGGTTATGATAGGTTGGAAAACACATTGATCTTTTGATATGTTATTGATGTCACAAGCCTAATGACATTGTTAGGCATTTCATTTTATAAATCCCAAGCTTGCTATATTTATGGACATGTGAATGGCTAGTGGTGAAAACCACCCCTAGTTCTCTCTCCCAATTTACAACTCTTTAAATTTAGTGTTTTTACATTTCATGTAATAGTTTTAAAACAAAAATCAAAACCTTATTTTTAGAATTAAAGTGGAATTAATCTCTCTTCAAGACAATTAACAACTAGTCCTTGTGGGATCGATACCCTCTATATAGAACCGTATCTACAAAGATTCGTGCTCTTGTGAGTGGTTAAACTATATTTTGAAAAAAGGCAAAAATAAGCTTACAATTACAATCAAGTTTAGCCACATCAGAATGCTTCCAGCCCACCATGATCAACTAATCCTTCTATAGGGTTTTGACAAACCCTAGTCTTGTAAATATGTTCTAACTTTAGTGAATTGGGGTTTTATGCAATTTTTTACGTATATGTACCTTGCCCTGAGCCTTATGAGTAATATTAGCTTACAAATTCTTCATTTTCATGTGAGTAATTTATCTTTCTTGTCCTAGAATTCTTATTTCCCCCACATGATCTTCAAACACTTGTAGTTCCACAAGGACTACACGTGATGGCTTGGTACTAGTTTTCATTTAAACATGCATAGCTAGATTTGCATAGTCCATGCTAAGAGATGGTAAATTAGCTATAATTAGTTAATTAGGTATTTAGGTAAGTAGGTAGGTAGGGAATTTACACATATCGAAGATGGGTTATAGTATTTTAAGGTGTATGTATCCTCTTGATGGTAGCATTGTAGACCACAATCCAGTTGCACCACTTAGTACACAATTGCATGAATTTTCCTAATTTATTATAAGTTTGGTATACTACAAGGCTAGTGGTGAAGTCTCAACCCTAGTCCTTTACTCTTCTCTCACACTTCGCATTTTAATTATCTTTTATGCTTTCAAAGTAGAGTAAGAAAGCAACCTACACTTGGTTGTGATTTAAACGAAAATCAACCCTCGGCCTTTAATGAATTATTCCTACGTAGTCTCTATGGGATCGACACCCTCAACTTAGAGCCCTATCCTTCAAGGATTCGTTCTATTACGAGTGGTAAATATAAATTACAAAATTCCGCACACAACAGGTTCATATTTTCTCAATATTGAAACATGGAAGACGTTGTGAGCCTTTTCCAACTGTGGTGGTAAAGCCAATCTGTAGGCCACCTCACCGACACACTCAAGGATCTCAAATGATCCAATGTATCTCGATGACAACTTGCCACTATACCCAAAATGCATCAATCCTTTTTGTGGTGACACCTTAAGTAACACATGGTCTCCCGCCTTAAAGGATAACAGTCTCCTCCTCCGATTGACATAGCTCTTTTGTCTACTCTGAGCTGTCAATAATTGCTTTTTAATCAACTTGATCTTTTCATTTGTCTCATACATAGTATCTAGCCCTAAGGCTTTGGTCTTGCCCACCTTAGTCCAACAAATTCAAGATCTACAAGGTCTGCTATACAACGCCACAAATGGTGCCATCTCAATACTGGCCTGACAACTATTGTTGTATGCAAACTCTACGAGTGAAAAATGGTCCTCCCAACTACCACCAAAATCCAAGATACAAGAACAAAATATATCCTCTAATATTTGAATAGTGCGCTCCGACTATCCATCAGTCTAAGGATAGAATGTTGTACTAAAATGCAACTTAGTGTCCAACACCATCTGGAATCCCTGCCAAAATTTTGAAGTAAATCGTGGATCCCTATCAGATAAAATGGATACTAAAACCCACTGTAATCTCACAATATGTTCCATATATTGCTTATTGAGCCTCCTTACATCATCATTCAACCTCATAGGTAAGAAGTGAGCTATTTTGATCAATATCTCCATAACAACCCAAACTGTATCACTGCCTTGGTTTGATCTCGGAAGACTCATCACAAAATCTATGGTACTATGTTCCTATTTCCATTCCGCTACTAGTAATGGTTACAACAACCCAGTTGCCTTTTGATGTTCCGTCTTTACTTGTTGGCAAGTAAGGCATCTTGCCACAAACTATGCTACATCCTTCTTCATACCTTGCGACCAATATTAGCATCTCACATTGTTGTACATTTTGGTACCACAAGGATGAACTACAAAACAAGAATAAAAAATTCTAATAATACATCATCACGACAATCAGAAGGAACTACCATCAATCCCTTGAATAATAGACCCCCATCGGAATGCAAGGTCCAACCCTCTATTGTTGTACCACTAGTAATCTGTGAGTAAATGACCTCCAACTCACTATCTCGTTTCTATGCCTCAATTACCTTGCTCACAAACATAGGTTGAGCCACCAAGCTAAACAACGTAACTGGCTCACTATCATCGCTAAAATACAATCTCAACTCCAAAAAATATTCCATCATTTTTCATCCTCGTATGGTTATACTTGATAGAGTCCCGTGAGACTTTCTACTCAATGCATCTGCCACCACAGTTGCTTACCCCGGATGGTATTGCAAATCAAAATTGTAATCCTCCATATACTCAACCTGTAATACCCCGTAAATTTTGAGACTATTTAAATTGAGTGTTTCAATTTTTTAATTATTTATTTTGGTTAATGCCTATGATGCTAAATGTTCTGTGTGTTTAAATTGCCTTAATTATTTTAATGGTTTATTTAGTGTCTTAAATGCCAAGTGTTTATTTGTCTAAAATGTATTTTGGGTGTTTTAAAGTGTTAAATGCTTTAGGTTTTATTTGATTTTATTTTTTAGGTTGGACCATACTTTTGGATGTTCTTTTAGTTTTATTATTTTCAGTCCAGGCTAGACTTTTGAGTTGGGCTATACATACATATACATATATATATATATGGGGGTTACATATATTTATGTTTATTATCTTAATTATTTAGCATTTATTTGAGTTTTCTAGAAAGAAATTAAAATTTAGAGTTCAGTAGTTCCTACGCACAGAGAGTTTTTACGCACAAACCAAGAGAGAAAGGTAGACGCCAGAAAAGGGAGAGAAGGTGATTTTGCTCAAAATCATAAGGCAAGTTCAATCTCTTCACTTCCCCTTTGAACTTGTAAATATATATAAATACTTGTATTGTTTGATTTTATGAATATACATGTATATGCATATAGGTTTATGTATGATTAGGTTTAACAATTTGGAATTTTTGCTTAATTGCATTTTAAAGGAATTTTCGTTTGATTAAGAATGAATGTATTGTATTAAACTAGGGTTTTGTTTCTAATATACAGATTGATAGAAACTAGGGTTTTGTTTTCGGAGATATGTATGTTGATCAAAATATAGGCTTTCGTTTATGAAATTTATATGTAGTGAATTAAATCGTATTATATGTACTTACATTTAATTTCTGTAAACAATGTCGATGTTCATAATTTTTTGACGAACGTATTTTGACCCCACGAGACTTATTCTCGATCAGAGACGACCCAATAAGCAAAATCCAGTAGTAATAGCTACTAGACCATGTCATTTTTCAGTCGAAAACCCTCGTTTACGTCTCCAAAATTACATTTTTTCATCGTATAGAAAGATTGCGGAAATTTTGTTCGTGGACCAAACGAACTCAGAATTGGCTGAAATTTAATAATTAGTAGTTTTTAATTATTAGGTTTATTATGTATTGTTTTTAGAATTTTTGGAGAAAATTTTTTTTTTTAGCGATTTCCTTGTGCTACTAGTTTCCTTTTCTTTTTAGATTTTCTTATGTTGTTAGGATTAGGATTTCTTTATAATAAATGCATGTATTGTGGAGAGCAGATCATGTAACTCATTCAATTATCAAGTATTCGTGAACAGTCCAAGATATTTAAATATATATTTTTTATTTTAAAACATTTTTAAGTATAGAAAATTAGAAAAAATTACTTTAATTACCAAAAACTTTCTTGAAATTTTAATGGGACTTTTAGAGATAGATTTTGCATAGAAACCTAGGCTAAAGGTAGGTTTAGAGTTACTTGATGTTTGAATGGAAGTGTGGGCTTTAGTGTGGGGTTTCTTTTTAATTAATTATTTGTTTTCCTTTAATTATTTCTTTGCTTTCATACATGTTCATGATTATTTACTTGATGTTTAGATCAAGTTTATGGGATTATGTTAAACTCCGATTACTTTTAAGGTATGTTGTGTCATATTTAACTATTTATTAATAAATGTGACGTTAGGATTTTCCTGATTATAATTAGCATTCTTTTAAGTGTGTTAGATTATTATTTAAAAGTAATATCCAGGCATGTTATAATTGCCTAATACCTAATAAGGTATCTATTCATTATATTTTCGGCATATCAGGATTGCCAAGCATGTTAGGATTGCCTAATATCTAATAAGGTTTCTATATATTATATTTGGCATTTCAAGATTGCCAGGCACATCTGGATTGCCTAATACCTAATAAAGTATCTATACATTATATTTGGCATGTCAGGATTGCCTAATACCTATTTAGGTATCTGTATATTACATTTGGGCATCTCAAGATTGCCTAAAACCTAATAAGGTATCTTTATATTTTATTGGGGGTATGTCAGGATTGCCTAATATCTAATAAGAAATTTCTCGTTATATATTTGAGCATGTTAGATTTTCTCTTGTGTAATATTAAAACTAGTCTGCACTTGCATTGAGATAAACGGATAGGTTAGTGCAGTGTGTGGGGATGATCTATTCTTGGGTCACAGGGTTAATTGGGTTTAAGTTTATATAAACATAAGTTTGGGGTTTTGTAAAAGGATGATTGGTGGAGGCAGGTTAGGTTTGCCTAATACTTAGTATGGTATTTGTAAAATATGGAGGAAGGCATGGTAGGATTGCCTAGTATCTAATTAGATAAAACTTAGTGTGTCAGGCATGTTAGGATTGGCTATGGTTTGTGCTTAGAAATTTGTTCTACCTCTATTGTGATAATGGATGGGTTGGTTCAGAATATAATTCTAATTATTTCTGAGACAGGAGATTAAATGACAAAATAGTGTAATTATATCTATATATTTTTACTTTCCTCACATAGAGGGTATGTTTACCGGTTCTCTAATTGGGTGGAAGTAGAGGTAACTTGTTCGTGGGTTTAACCCATTTTTTGATATTTCAGGTCCCAGATAGTTTCCATCTCGAGGTTAGAGCATAAAGTTTATAGAGCATGGCACTCATTTATTCCTTACCAGACTTCAGTGTAGGGACTTAGATCTTTTCATAAAGTATTTACTTTTATAATTTTTAGTTAAGAGGTCCTTGAGTTATGGGACTTCCAAGTTGTATAGTTCAGACTCGCATTTTGTATATTTAACAGTATTATTTATTTCAGTTAGACTTTCTTGTCAGCATTTAAAATTTTTTTTTTTTTGTCATTGTATTCTATGCTTGTTTGCTATTAGTTGTAGATATCCCTTATGTTTTATGTGTGAGACTGGCCACCTCATGCGTGAAATTTGTAGGGGGTATTTCAGTTGGTATCAGAGCATTCCAGGTTCATGTATTCTCAGGTCTTTAGGGTCCATCGTATGGTATCTTCCACATTGCATATTCTGATAAATCAAATCTAAGTATAGGACTGATCGTACTCTATACGTTTTAGTCTATTATTGGGGTATTATTCAGATGCCACCCCGAATGGGGAGGAATATGAACCGAAACTAGGGTCAGTTCTGATAAATAGTAAACTTGGTCATTGGTTAGACCATCTGGTATAGTTCATCCGTGTAGTTCTCCATTTAGTATTGCTACACCATTAGGGGTTAGTACGATTTTACGGGAACGCTGTGATGGCAGACTCAGGTTCTTGGCAGACTTATTGGTCCTAGACATGAATTTATATGATGTCATACTCGAGATGGATTGGTTATCGCGTTATCATTCCCATGTAACTTACTATCACAGGGGTCAATTTGAACACCAAATTTGCGCCGCTGTGATGGCACTAGGGCAGCCCTCATCTTCCTCTGCCTTAGTCTCAGCCAACACACTTGATGTCTTAGGACATACACCAAGTCACTCCCACACACACAAGAAGGATATGTAGGAAAGAAAGGAACAAAGTACACACAATTTACAGAAGTCTTACAACTTCCAACTTTTATATTATAAACACAATAATACAAGGAAATATGGCCAAGGCCTGCGATAAACTTCTCTCCCAAAGTGTATAGCTCTCAACTATTCTTTCACTATGGAATTCTATTCTCTTCTCCTCTCTTCTTGCTTACTACAATGCCCACCAAAGGGTTTATATAGGCTCACAAAACCCTATACATCCCACTATTTTAGTGCCCACTATCGTAGTGGTGGACACTCTTATCCACTAAGATTGTGACACCAATTGCTAGGGCAATGTTGGTCCGTCAAGACCGCGCTAAATATCAAAAGAGGTTGCCACCACTATCTTTGACTCCCCCAAAATAGCACATGTGGAATATATCTTTGCCACCTCATGCCTATATATATTGTTGGACATATATGTATATGCCCTAGTCTTCTCCACCTCCCAGAATGTTAGCACTAGTAGGAGTGATACTAGGAACCACTTGTTGACTAACCCATTGCATGCCATGTGTCAAATCAAGCTCGGTTATGTGCCCATAGTTTAACCCATGCCCATGCCCAAGTCCATGTCCACTTATATTTAAAACCTGCTGGGTGGAGACTTAGCTCAATGCCAAGCCTTAACCTTACATCCCCTTTGTTGTGGTTTGAAGCCCACCTAATTAGGACTCAACCCAAGCCCTTGTCATGTGGTCAATGCCATTACCCACATTTTGACCAAATCCAAACCATGTCAATGAGTTTGCCACTGCCTTGATCTATTGGTGCACTTAGCCTACACCATAAGCCAATTTTGCCACCATGTCGTGCCCACGGGACTAGCCAAGCCACATACGAATGCCAACCTTTGTCTTGATTTAGCCATGTCTTGACCTATTGGTGCATGGTCCGAGCCATGCCCACCAATTTCATGTTCGTGTCCACCGTGGTGCGCCCACGAGGCTTAAGCCGCTATCAAGAGCCACCACCTTACCAAAGGCAAGTTTGTGCTCCCATGGGCCCATATGCATGTGGCTTACCTGCCACATGCACGGTTTGGGGTGTACCTAACTGTGCCACCCACCCATGGGGTTCCTTCCGTCAAACTGTCAAGTGCCACCACCTTTAGTGTGGTGCATCATCATGCCAAAGGCATGTTTGGCATGCAAACTGAACATTAAGCCTTCATATTTACAAAGATGCCACTGAAGCACGATGTGGCATGTTGATAACCCTCCGCGCCTACAAACTATTGTCAAGGACCTAGCCATGGGCATGCTATAACATGGCCTTGTGCAGGACAGAATGTTAAGGATCTAACAGTTACCATGATAAGGCAATTGTTTTTGCTATACTGGGTCAGGAAATGTATTTGGTGGCTATGCCGCAATCAAATGGAGGGTCTATAACTCACCTATTCTTTATTAGTGAGGAGTCTCTAGAGGAAATTACAATTTCTATGGATTCCATTCCAGTGGTGCGAGACTTTCAGGATGTGTTTCAGGAAATTCCAAGGCTATCACCGAGTTGTGAGATAGACTTTGTGATTTATTTAGTTCTTAGCACCAGGCCTATTTCTAGGTTAGAGGAGGATCAGGCCAGACATCTTAGTATTACTCTGCAGACACTGAGAGATAGTTGTATGCAAAGTTTGAGAATTGTGATTTCGGGCAGAGGGAGGTTAAGTTCTTGGGTCACGTAGTATTTGAAAAGGGTATAGAGGTTGATCCAAGTAGAAAGTCAGCAGTTTTGGAGTGGGGGTAGCCTACCTCACCCTCAGAGATTCGTAATTTTCTGGGGTTAGTCAGTTATTACTGCAGGTTCATTCAGGGTTTTTCCAAGATTGTTGGTCCACTCACCCATTTAACCAAAAAGGGTGTGCCTTTCGCTTGGGATAATTCTTGTCAGGCAGTGTTTGATGAGTTGAAGTGCAGGTTGACAACTACACATGTCCTAGCTACTCCCATAGATCAAAATTGAGTACTTGGTATATATAGGGTTTGGGTTATGTGTTGATGCAGGAGGAGAGGCCGATATCTTATGGTTCATGTAAGCTTAAGCCTCACGAGCTTAACTACTCGATCCACAATCTGGAGTTGGCAGCTGTGGTTTTTGCCTTGAGGATTTAGAGGCATTACATCTTGGGTGAGACTTTCAAGTTGTTCAGTGACCACAAGAGTTTGTAGTATCTGTTCTCATAGAAGGAGCTGAATATGAGATAGCCCAGGTTGTTAGAGTTTGTGAAAGATTATCACTTTTTCATCTAGTACCACCCAGGGAAAGCGAATATAGTAGCTGATGCACTTAGTCACCAACCATATGCTAGTATTTCTGCTCTATTTGAAGCAGAGTGGAATGAATTGAGCAGCACTAATGCTTTTGTAGCATGTGTAATGGTTACACCTGCTATCATTCGGAGAGTAATTACAGAGTGGCTTACTAACCCATTGTGTATAGAGAAAATGGCCGATTTGAATTCTAGAGAGGTACCATTCTATATAGTGGGTATTGATGGAAGATTTCGATACAAGGGGTGGTTAGTGGTTCCTCCTAAGGATAACTTGAGGAGGGCAAGAATGAGTGAGGGCCACGGTTCTCAGTTTTTGGTACACTTGGGAGGGGATAAAATGTACCAAGACATGAAATGACAGTTTTGTGGGCAGACATGAAGAGGGACATTTCTATATTTGTCTCTAAGTGTATCACTTGTCAAATGATCAAGATTGATCACCAGAGACTGCCGAGATCTTTGCACTCATTACCTATACCGAAGTGGAAATGGGAGAGCATTTCTTTGGATTTTAGGGTGGGACTTCCCACCTCACAATGGAGTCATGATGCTATTTGGGTTATAGTGGATAGGTTGACGAAATTAGCCTATTTCTTGCCAGTTTGCTCGGATTACACCTCTAAGCAATATGCAAAGCTTTACATGGCAGAAATAGTGAACCTTCATGGCGTACCTTTGTTTATTATATCGGATAGAGTTCTAACTTTATTTTAGGGTCTTCGAAGAGTTTTCAACAAGTTATGGGTACAGCTCTACATCTCAGTACTGCCTATCACCCTCAAACCGATGGTCAGACCGAGAGGGTTAATCAGATTCTAGAGGATATGCTACATGCATATGTACTCGACTTCAAAGGTAAATGGGAGAGTTATTTGCCACTCGTTGATTTTGCTTATAATAATAGTTATCAAAAGACTATTGGTATAGCACCATTCGAGGCTTTGTATGGGCCCCATGTAGGTCGTCTGTATGCTGGTTGGAGGTTAGAGAGAACAGATTCTTGGGTCATGAACTCATTAAGGACACATCCAAGAAAGTCGCTCTTATTAGAGACTGTATGCGGACTGCTCAAAGTAGACAAAAGAGTTATGCTGATCGGAGGACTCGAGCATTAGGGTTCAAGGTGGGGGATCAGGTTTTACTTAAGGTTTCTCCCATGAAGGGAGTAATGTGAATTGGGAAAAAGGAAAAGTTGTTGCCTCACTTTCTGGGTCATTTCATGATTACGAACAGAATCAAGGCAGTAGTGTCATACCCCGAATTTTTTTCAAAAATCCAAGATATGAAAAACAAATAAAAATAAGTAAATCTAAAAATCCCAAACAATCCTTTAAATACATAGAATCCTATACCACATTCTATTACATTGGAAGGAAATATTAAATATATTTCTTCCGTACAAATCCTCAAATAATACAAGTCTATCTCACAGCCTAAACAGAAATAAATATCTAACGGTTCATCTGCTAACCCTTCCAACGGTGCTACCAAATCCAAACATGTCTCGTATCAGCAACCTAACTTGCAAAATCTTGGAAGGGGTGAGCTCAAAGCTCAACAAGGATATGCTGAATAATCTTTTATTGCCGCAGCAAGTTGACTTTTGCGTAATAATCTCAAAATAATTTAATTTATATTCAAATTAGTAATACCATCCAATATTACAATTTAATCCTATAACATTTAACATTCAATAAATTTAAATGGGCAAAAACATATCGCCAAGTACAAGCAACTGTATACAATTTGTGCACATAACCTGACATAATTTAAATGCACTAATTATACATCCACAAGTAAATATAAACAGTTACCATTGTATACATAAAATAATACAATTTAAATGCACAATTTAATCAACGAGCACATTTAATTGCACAGAAAAGTTAACAAGTACACACATGCACATTAACAAATTATGCACATAAAATAATACACCAATTGCACTGAAATATCAAACACGTAAATAAATCACAACACAATCACCTTTATCAATCCCAATTTAAATTGTAAAACATAATTTTAGATAAAGCAATTTAAATCACCATGTCCATAATCATCAATATATATATATTCGTACACACAATAATTTATAATATATATATATATAATTACGTATATATACATTTTAATGCAAGTATACATAATAATTCACGTATACACAGACATTGAGAAAAAAGCAAGTATCAACTTGCCTCGGGTTTTTATATGGAAATCTATATTGTCCATAGTAGCTCCAGAATCCAAAGCCCAATAGAAAGTCCCCATTTTTAAATGAGATTGGGCCTATACCCAATTCCAACCCAATCCAAACATCACCTTCAACAACCCAAAACAGAGGCCTAATTTAAAGCCCAATTCATATCCAAAACTACATTGGCCCATCACACCAAACCCATCCTAACCCAACTATGAGACTGGCCAAATGAAGCAGCCCAGTCTAATTTAATTATGCACAAACTGGTCAGCCCATGTATGACCTCCATCAACTGTTTTTGATATCTCGCTGCCCAACCACCATAAGCCCAGCTTTCATAATTGAACCATACTTATGAATGTGTTTGTATCAAAGACAATATATAACAAATCATAATATTGATCTAATGAAATTGTGTTTTTGTAAAACCAATCTCATCACCATAAACCCACGAGTACCACGACTACCTTCAATCTCAAGCAAACATCAACCAACCTCACCTATTAGCCCACAACCTCAACCTCAAACCCATAACCACCATGCAACAGCTATCCACACAACCCAAAGACTCCAAGCTGGCGGACCACCTTGCCACACCAAGCAAAGAGACCCACCAAATTGTAACCTTATGGCCACAACACTAGCCACGCTATGCGATAACTGAAATCACCACTGTTAGCCATCAACCCAAGCTCCACCAAAAGCACCTTAAACCTCCACTAACCTCAAGCCACCATCAACCGCAACCCCATCACCACTACCGGCATCATTGCCATGTACAGACCCGGTACCAAGCTGTTGACTTCCCATGCGCAAAGCCACACCAAACAGCCCACGTCAACATCGAACCCACAAATTACCACCCAAAATAGGCTGGCTGAACCCAAGTAGGCACCACCATTAGCAACCTTCATACTCTTCATGGCCCCACCTTGACTAGCCGAACTGCAAGAAACAGTCCACCACGTCCCACCATAGACCCACCAAGACCCACAGTCGTGTCCACCAAAACCCACACCACCATAAGGACTCAAAACCGAAACCATGGTCAGCCAAGCCCAAACTAAAATAAACACACTTCTGATAACCTTCTCCGACCACCACACAGCCACCGTCGGACCACCCTTCGCATTACTGCAGCAAGACCCATCAATGGCCACCTCCGACCATCACCATAGCAGCCTTGGTAGACTACACCCCAAGCCATGTCGGCACCTCCTTCTGTAACTGAGAAGACCCACGTACCGGCACCACCTTCCTCTCTCTCCCTCTAGATGTTTTTTTAATCTCTCTAAGATATCATTCTCTATGCGTAACCCTATTCCCTTTTCTCTCTATTATTTTATTTTTCTTTTCAAAAAAATAAATAAATTCCTAAAAAGAAAAAAAAAAGAGAAAAATAAAAAAGCCATAAAATATGTACTTATCCCACTCCAAATATATATGCAAGTTCAAACATAAAATTTTATAATACAACATAATTCAGCCCAAATCAATAATCTAACCCAAATAAAAACTAAATAAACCTCAAATTATAGGGTATTACATTCTTCCCCCTAAAAATAAGAATTTCATCCTCGAAATTCACCCCATACCTCAAATAAAAAGATCTGGATACTTTGCCTTTATTCATCCTCCCTTTTCTAAGTGGATTTCACCTCATAAACATGGAACATTACCAAACGGGACTGACTATTGGTCACCACAATCATATGAGTGAAACCAACTGTCATACCCCGAATTTTTTTGAAAATTCGAGCTATAAAAAACAAAAACAAAAAAAAGTAAATCTAAAAATCCCAAACAGTCCTTTAAATACATAGAATCCTATACCACATTCTATTACATTGGAAGGAAATATTAAATATATTTCTTCCATACAAATCCTTAAATAATACAAGTCTGTCTCACAGCCTGAACAGAAATAAATATCTAACGATTCATCTGCTAACCCTTCCAACAGTGCTACCCAATCCCGACATGCCTAGTATCAACAACCTAACCTACAAAATTTGGGAGGGAGTGAGCTCAAAGCTCAACAAGGATATGCTGAACAATCTTTCATTGCCGCAACAAGTTAACTTTTGCGTCATAATCTCAAAATAATTTAATTTATATTTAAATAAGTAATACCATCCAATATTGCAATTTAATCCTATAGCATTTAACATTCAATGAATTTAAATGGACAAAAACATATCAGCAAGTACAAGCAACCGTGTACAATTTGTGCACATAACCTGACATAATTTAAATGCACCAATTATACATCCACAAGTACAAATAAACAATTACCATTGTATACATAAAATAATACATTTTTATGCACAATTTAATCAACGATCAAATTTAATTGCACATGAAAGTTAACAAGCACACATATGCACATTAACAAATTATGGACATAAAATAATACACCAATTGCACTAAAATATCAAACACATAAATAAATTACAACACTATCACCTTTATCAATCATAATTTAAATTGCAAAACATAATTTCAGATAAAGCAATTTAAATCACCATGTCCATAGTCATCAATATATATATATATATATATATATATATATATATATATATATATATATTCGTACACATGATAATTTACAATATATGTAAAATTATGTAGATATACATTTTCATGCAAGTAAGTATTTAATGAACGCAAACACATCCAATAACTATATTTTTATACATATAAATTTATACACAATAATTCACATATGCACAGATATATAAACACATGTAAATTAAATATACGAATAGGAGAAAAAAGCAAGTATCAACTTGCCTCGGGTTTTTATCCAAAAATCCGTATTGTCCATAGCTGCTCCAGAATCCAAAGCCCAATAGAAAGTCCCCATTTTTAAATGAGATTGGGCCTATACCCAATTCCAGTCCAGTCCAATCCAAATGTCACATTCAGCAACCCAAAGCAGAGGCGTAATTTAAAGCCTAATTCATATCCAAAACTAAATTGGCCCATCACACCAAACCCATCCTAACAACACTATGAGACTGACCAAATGAAGCAGCCAAGTCTAATTTAATTATGCACGAACTGGTCAGCCCATGTATGACCTCATCATAATGTTGTTGATATTCTGCTGCCCAACCACCATAAGACCAGCTCTCACAACCGAACCATACCTATGAATATTTTGTATCAAAGGCAATATATAACAAATCACAATATTGGTCCAATGAAATTATGTTTTTTGTAAAACCAATCTCATCACCATAAACCCACAAGTACCACAGCTACCTTCAATCCCAAGTAAACATCAACCAACCTCACCTAGCAGCGTATAGCCTCAACCTCAAACCCACGAGCACCATGCAATAACTATCCACACAATCGAAAGACTCCAAGCTGGCAGACCACCTGCCACACCAAGCAAAGAGACCCATCAAATCGTAACCTTATGGCCACCACACTAGCCACACCATGCGACAACCAAAATCACCACTGTGAGCCGTCAACCCAAGCTCCACCAAAACCACCTCAAACCTCCACAAACCTCAAGCAACCATCAGCTGCAGCCCCATCACTACTGCTGGCATCACTGCTATGTACAGACCCGATACCAAGCTGTTGACTTCCCATGCGCAAAGCCACACCAAGCAGCCACATCGACATCAAACCCATAAACTGACACCCAAAATTGGCTAACATAACCCATGTCGGCGCCATCGTCAGCCACCTTCATACTCTTCATAGCCCCACCTTGACTAGTCGAATGGTAAGAAACAGTCCACCATGTACCACCATAGACCCACCAAGACCCACAGTCGTGTCCACCAAAACCCACACCACCACAAGGACTCAAAACCAAAACCATGGTTAGCCAAGCCCAAACTAAAACAAACCCACTTTCAGCAGCCTTCTCTGACCACCACACAACCACCGTCGGACCACCCTTGGCATCACTTCAGCAAGACCGATCAATTGTAACCTCCAGCCATCACCATAGCAACCATGGTAGACAACATCCCAAACAATCCTTCAAATACATAGAATCCTATACCACATTCTATTACATTGGAAGGAAATATTAAATATATTTCTTCCATACAAATCCTCAAATAATATAAGTCTGTCTCACAGCCTGAGCAGAAATAAATATCTAACAGTTTATTTGCTAACCCATCCAACGGTGCTACCAAATCTCGACATGCCTCGTATCAGCAGCCTAACCTGCAAAATCTGGTAGGGGGTGATCTCAAAGCTCAAAAATGATATGCTAAACAATCTTTTATTGCCGCAGCAAGTTGATTTCTGCGTCATAATCTCAAAATAATTTAATTTATATTTAAATTAGTAGTACCATCCAATATTACAATTTAATTCTATAACATCTAACATTCAATAAATTTAAATGGACAAAAATATATTAGCAAGTACAAGCAACCATGTACAATTTGTGCACATAACCTGACATAATTTAAATGCATCAATTATACATCCACAAGTACAAATAAACAATTACCATTGTATACATAAAATAATACAATTTAAATGCACAATTTAATCAATGAGCACATTTAATTGCACAGAAAAGTTAACAAACACACACATGCACATTAACAAATTATGCACATAAAATAATACACCAATTGCACTGAAATATCAAACACGTAAATATATTACAACACAGTCACCTTTATCAATCATAATTTAAATTGTAAAACATAATTTCAGATAAAGTAATTTAAATCACCATGTCCATAGTCATTAATATATATATATATATATAAAATTATATATACATTTTAATGCAAGTAACTATTTAATAAATACAAACACATCCAATTTATATATATTTATACATATAAATTTATACACAATAATTCACATATGCACAGATATATAAACACACGTAAATTAAATATATGAATAGGAGAAAAAAACAAGTATCAACTTGCCTCGGGTTTTTATCTGAAAATTCGTATTGTCCATACCTTCTCCAGAATTCAAAGCCCAATAGAAAGTCCCCATTTTTAAATGAGATTGGGCCTATACCCAATTCCAGCCTAGTCCAAACATCACATTTAGTAACCCAAAGCAGAGCCCCAATTTAAAGCCCAATTCATAAATATGCTAGTTCAAACTTAAAATTTTATAATACAACATAATTCAGCCCAACTCAATAATCTAACCAAAACTCAAACCAAAATTTAAATTAAATAAACGTCAAAATGACGGGGTATTACAAGTAGCATATAGATTGGCGATACCAAACACAATACAAAGGGTGCATAATGTCTTTCATGTGTCTAAGTTATGGTAATTCCTTAGGGATAATGATGTTTATTAGTTTATTAAGGTTAGAGAGATTGAGTTCCAAGCAGATGCAACATGTGTGGAGCAACCTTACTGTATTCTTGACCGTAGGAATCAGGTCCCCTGTTCCAAGACTATTCCTTTAGTTCGTGTTTAGTGGAGCCAACACAATGATGTAGAGGCCTCTTGGGAAAGTAAGGGTGAGATTAAAGGCAAAATATTCAGAGCTTTTTATTTCAGGTATGAGGTGAATTCCGAGGACGGAATCCCTCTTTTAAGGGGGAAGAATGTAATACCCCATAAATTTTGAGACTATTTAAATTGGGTGTTTCAGTTATTTAATTATTTATTTTGGTGAATGTCTTAGATGCTAAATGCTCTGTGTGTTTAAATTGACCTAATTGTTTTAATGGTTTACTTAGTGTTTTAAATGCTAAGTGTTTATTTGTCTAAAATGTGTTTTAGGTGTTTTAAAATGTTAAATGCTTTATGTTTTATTTTATTTTATTTTTTAGGTTGGACCATACTTTTGGATGTTCTTTTATTTTTATTATTTTCAATCTGGGCTAGGGAGAGTTGGGCTAGAATTTTGAGTTGGGCTATATATATATTTATATATATATAGGCTAAATATATTTATATTTATTATCTTAATTATTTAGGATTAATTTGAGTTTTATAGAAAGAAAATAAAATAAAGAGAAAATAAAAATTAGGGTCAGTAGTTCCTACACACAGAGAGTTTCTATGCACAGACCGGGAGAGAACGGTACAAGCAAGAAAAAGGGAGAGAATGTGATTTTGTTCAAAATCATAAGGCAAGGTCAATCTCTTCACTTCCCCCTTGAACTTGTAAATATATATAAATATTTGTATTGTTTGATTTTATGAATATACATGTATATGCATATAGGTTTATGTATGATTAGGTTTAACAATTTGGGATTTTTGCTTAATTGCATGTTAAAGGAATTTTCGTTTGATTAAGCATGAATGTATTGTGTTAAACTAGGGTATCATTTCTAATATACAGATTGATAGAAACTAGGTTTTTGTTTTTGGAGATATGTATGTTGACCAAAATCTAGGCTTTCAATTATGAAATTTAAATGTAGTGAATTAAATCATGTTGTATGTATTTATATTTAATTTCAGTGAATAGTGTCGATGTTCAGAATTTTTCGACGAACGTATTCTGACCCAAAGAGACTCATTCTCGATCAAAAACGACCCAATAAGCAAAACCCATTAAAATTACATTTTTTCATCCTATAGGAAGATTGTGGGAATTTTGTTCGTGGACCAAATGAACTCAGAATTGGCTGAAATTTAATATTTAGTAGTTTTTAATTATTAGATTTCTGTTGTATTATTTTTAGAAGTTTTGGAGAAATTTTATTTTTTTAGCAATTTCCTTGTGTTGTTAGTTTCCATTTGTTTTTAAGATTTCTTGTGCTGTTAGAATTAGGATTTATTTATAATAAATGCATGTATTATGGAGAGCAGATCATGTAACCCATTTAATTATCAAGTATTCGTGAACAGTCCGAGATATTTAAATTATTTTTTTTTTAATTTTAAAACATTTTTAAATATAGAAAATTAAAAAAAATTACTTTAAATTACCAAAAAATTCCTCAAAATTTTAATAGGACTTTTAAAGACAAATTTTGCACAAAAACCTAGGCTAAAGGTAGGTTAGAGTTACTTGATGCTTAAATGGAGGTGTGGGGTTTCTTTTTAATTAATTATTTATTTTCCTTTAATTATTTCTTTGCTTTCATAAATGTTTGTGATTAATTATATGATGTTTAGATCAAGTTTATAGTGGAGGCAGGTTAGGTTTTCCTAATACTTAGTAAGGTATTTGTAAAATATGGAGGAAGGCATGGTAGGATTGTCTAGTATCTAATTAGATAAAACTTAGTGTGTCAGGCATGTTAGGATTGCCTGTGGTTTGAGCTTAGAAATTTGTTCTACCTTTATTATGATAATGGATGGGTTGGTTCAGAACATAATTCTAATTATTTCTGAGACAGGAGATTAAATGACTAAATGGTATAATTATATCTATATATTTTTACTATCCTCACATAGAGGGTATATTTATCGATTCTCTAATTGGGTGGAAGTAGAGGGAACTTGCTCGTGGGTTTAACCCACTTTTTTTATATTTCAAGTCCCAGAAGTTTCTATCTCAAGGTTAGAGCATGAAGTTCATAGAGCACGTCAGTCATTTATTCCTTACCAGATTTCAGTGTAAGGACTTAGATCTTTTCATAAAGTATTTATTTTTATGATTTTTGGTTTAGGGGTCCTTGAGTTACAGGACTTCCAAGTTTTATAGTTCACACTCGCATTTTGTACATTTAACATTTTTATTTATTTTAGTTAGACTTTCTTGTCAGCATTTAAAATTATTTTTTTTCATTTGTCATTGTATTCTATACTTGTTTGTTATCAGTTGTAGATATTCCTTATGTTTTATGTGTGAGACTGGCCATCTCATGTGTGAAATTTTTAGGGGATATTTCACAACCCATTGCCTCTATCTCATATTCAAGTCCTTTTGGGAGAAAAGGTAGTTGAGAATCTCGTGATCCGAATACACTTCGAATCTCTCACCATACAAGTAGTGTCTCCACCCTTTCAAGGCAAAGATCACCGCCACTAGCTCTAGGTCATGCGTAGGATAGTTGTGCTCGTGAGTCTTTAATTGTCTAGACCCATAAGCAACTACTCCATCACATTATATCAACACACAACCTAGCCTGCTCCCTGAAGCATCACAATAAATCACATACCCTAAGCCACACTCGGGTATCACAAAAATAAGAGCCTTGGTTAATCGCTTCTTCAATTCATGAAAAGCTAACTCACAGGCTTCATTTCACACAAATTTCACACCTTTACGAGTGAGTCGTGTCATAGGTGCTGCAACACTAGAGAAGTCTTTCACAAATCTTCTATATTAGCCCACCAAATCACGAAGACACTCTTCGAACTCTCCCAACTAATCACGGCCTCAATCTTAGATGGATCAACTGAAACACCACCTCCGAAAACAACATGCCCAAGGAATTTCACCTCTTGGAGCAAAAATTTGCACTTTTCATACTAAGCATACAATCGATGTTCTCTAAGGATTTGCAAAATAGTCCTCAAGTGTAACTCATGCTCCTCCTCTGAAGATGAGTACATAAGTATCTCATCTACAAACACTGCTACAAAAGTATCCAGATACTCAAGAAATGCACTGTTTATCAAATTCATAAATGCCGCCAGTGAATTAGTTAAACCGAATGGCACAACTAGGAACTCATAGTGTCCATACTGCGTACAGAAAGCCATTTTGTGGATATCTTCATCTTTCACCCTCAAATGATAATAACCCGACCTGAAGTAAATTTTTAAGAAGTAATGAGCTCTCTTCAATTGATTAAATAGGTCATCTATCATTGGCAACAGATATTTGTTCCTGATTGTTACATGATTCAACTTTCAATAATCAATGCACAATCTCAAAGCACCATCCTTCTTCTTAGCAAACAACACTAGTGCTCCCCACAGTGATGCACATGGCCTAATAAAGCCTTTAGCTTTCAAATCATTCAATTGACATTTTAATTCCACTAACTCCGCCGATGCCATTCGATATGGTGTCATAAAGATAGGCGTCATACCGGGTATAAGATCAATGTCAAACTCTACCTCTCTCTTGGAAGGCAAACCTGTCAAATTCTCTGAAAATACATCCAAGAACTCACACACAACTGCTGGATATATCTTCCTCAGAATCTCCTCTCCCTTAGCCAAAAGACTAGCCAAGTAAAATTGTGTCACTCTCGATTGCTAATGCCATAACATGGTGAAGTATAGGAGTCACTCTAATCTCCCACAAAACAAAAGTAATCACCCTCGAGCATACAAATTGTCACTCTCCCTCTAAAATAGTCTATTATAGCATGAAACTCTAATAATCAATCCATCCCTAGGATGATGTCAAAACTACTTATATCAAGGAGAATGAAATCAAACATAAGTGTCCTCCCAACTATCTCAATGGCACATCCATGGCACACTCTATCAAGAATCACTGTACTACCCACTAGCGTATCAACACAAACTACTCTACCCAATAGACTAACCTCTAGCCCCAGTGCCCGTGCAAATGATGTAGTTATAAATGAATAAGATACACCTAAATTAATCAATACACATGCCAAAGAACTATATATCAAAAATATACCTCTAACCACTGAAGGTCCTACTGAGGTGTCTACGGGTGTCACTGTATATACCCTGCCCTATGCCCTCTGATCATGTGCTCCACTAGCCCAAAAAATTGACTGTTGTGTGGATGCACTAAGGGTAGATCCCCTCACGAGTCTCGCACTCTGTACAGACATAGTTGGCTACGATGGAGGCATAACTCTATAGATCAACTCTGCAGTCACACTTTGAGCCAACCTTTGCTGAACACTCTATCCACCTATAGCATTCCCACCCTACTGTGAGCACTCTCTCCTCATGTGCCCCTGTTGTCCATAACTAAAGCATGTCACCGTGCTGGGCTAAAGCGTAGGATAATCTGTTATGTAATGTCCTGATTGCTTACACTGGTAGCACACCCTCTCTAGTCTAGTAGATGTCAAAGGCAAAGGAATAGTAGGTGTAAAACGTGTCATCGGCTATCTTACCGAACTCACCAAATGAGAAGAACTACCCTTGAACATCTTCTTTACATGCCTTTCTGAAGCTACTGTCAGAGCCCTGCTTTTCCTCAATGACTTTCTCTTCTCTTGCCTATCTTTCACTTCAGCTTCTGCCATCAAGGCCTTCTTTACCGCCTTGACATAATACCTTCAATCCTAAAATTGACACATAAGGTCTCATCAAATGATAAAGGCTATTGACAAACCTCCATGTCTATTCCTTTTCATCTCTCACTACTTCGGGTGCGAAGCGTGAAAAAGAAATCAACTTGTTCTCATACTCTATTACAGTCATCTCATCATGAACCAAGTCCTCAAACTCCTTTCTCAAAGCCCTCCTCTTTGGTTTAGGAAAATAATGCTCAAGGAATAGAGTCTTGAAATCTTCCCATAGCATCATCTCAACATCATTTCAGTCACTCACTGACTTCCACCAAAGTTCAGTTCCACCCATAAACAAGTATGTAGCAAGAATGACTTTCATGCCATCATCGGGTGTGAACATTATTTTGAAGTGTTTCTCCACTTGCTCCAACCAATTATTCGCTATCAACGGATCAGAACTCCCTTCAAAGTTAGGAGACATCAACTTCTTAAATCGAGTGATGAATTTGAATCTCCTTTCGCTCTCACTCTCTTTCCGTTGCACTATCAGTTGTTGTACCTCATTAGCGGCTGTTGATAAGTGTTGAATGTTAGACATTCTCACGCCTTTACTCATGTGTTTTAATCCCATAGCTGTACATATTGTATAATTTTTACATATTTTTATGTTTTTGATGATTTCAGGTTCAAACAAAGAATTCGACGTAATTCGACTACTTTTATCAGTTCAAGAATGCATTCCTATTTCCTATCGTGCATTATGGAAAGTCCACATCAAGGAATAGTGAATGGTGTGTTGAGACTAGAGTTGGAAAGCTGAAGAGTTGAAGATCTACAAAAGAAGTAGAGATCGATGCATCAAAGTGCCCACTTCGATGCATCAAAGTCCCTACTTCGATGCATTGCCCAATCCTTCAAAAGATAGTTTTCTGCAGATATTTTCTTCAGTTGCCACTTGTCCACTTTTGATTAGATAAAGCCTTGAATAGAATTTATATGATATTTTGAGCCTCAAATTAGATATATAGCTAGGAAATATGTAATAGAAAGAGATATCACAATTCTTGTAATAGGAAGCATATATAGAATTCTAGAGAGAGAAAGTGAAGTTCTAGAGAGGGAAAGCTTCAAAGAGGGATTTGTAAGGCCTTGAAGACCATTTTGAGCATGGGATCATCTCTGTCTATGGAGTGCTTCCAACCCACCATGATCAACTAATCCTTCTCTAGGGTTTTGATAAATGATAAGTGTTCAATTCTATGCATTTGAACCCTCTTTATTGCATATGTTAGTTCCATTTTTGCGTTTACCGAGATATGTTTACGGTATTTTTGTGTTTTTGATGTATTGCAGGTATTGAAGTAAATGGAGCAAAGTTGGAAGCTTTCTGCAGTCAAGAGATGAAATCA
The DNA here is from genome assembly GCA_026545225.1 of Cornus controversa. NCBI lineage: Eukaryota > Viridiplantae > Streptophyta > Magnoliopsida > Cornales > Cornaceae > Cornus > Cornus controversa. The sequence goes on along the minus strand of CM048845.1, from coordinate 1,099,422 downwards.
GAAGCTGTTACCAAGGCATTTCGATTGATCGAAATGTGGATTTCGATCAATCAAAATTTCGATTGATCGAAATCTCATTTCGATTGATCGAAATCTCGATCAATCGAAATGCAATTTCGATCAATCGAAATGCTGCAGAGCCCACTTGGCCACTTGCTCACCTGCTCTCCCACTTGCAACAAAATCCCCCTTTTTGCACGACTTAGGGGGATTGTCTGACTTGAACAAGACTTTTGGGGAGCCTTCTTGATACAAGAGATATATATAATGATATATATATATATGGTGGGCCCAAAGGAGCCAAAAAGCATACAAAAAGCACCAAAAGCCACATATCTCATATCTCTCAACATAGACATCAGAAGACTTGAGGAGAGACCTTCGGGAGAGGAAGAAGAAGGGCTGAACCAGACCAAGAAGCTTCATTCTCTTCATCAATGGAAGGGTGCAAGGCAACCATGAGCAACTAACTCTTCTACTAGGGTGTTGGTTTCAACCCCTAGCCATATAAACTTGTTCATCTTTGTAGCTCTTGGGACTTGTAATTAAATGTTGATTATTTAGCCTAGTGATTATGTACACAAATACATTTCTTTTATATATTCATTTGATATGGAATTTATTCTTGTCTTAGAGTAGGTTTTGTCACTTGAATGCACAACATTTGCATATTCCACAAGAAGTGCAAATGATGGCTAGATAATGGTGTTTAAATGAATGTGTGATGCTAGTTTGTATAGACCATGCCAAGACAAGGTAGTTTGGATGCATGTAGTGTTCACTTAGAGAGTAGAGTAAGTAGGTAGTTAGTTAGGTTGAAGAGCTATGCTTGTTGAAGATGGATTATGATAGGTTAGCACACACATTGATCTTTTGATATGTCATTGAGGTCACAAGCCTAATGACATTGTTAGGCATTTAATTAATGAATCCCTTGTTTGCTACACTTATGAACATGTGAATGGCTAGTGGTGGAAACCAACCCTAGTTCTCTCTCCCAACTTTACTCTTTAATTTTATTGTCATTTCCTTTATGCAATAGCTTTAAACACAAAACCAAAAACCTGTTTTTTTTAGAATTAAAGTAGAATTAATCTTTCTCTATGACAATTAACGACTAGTCCTCGTGGGATCGATACCCTCTATATAGAACCTTATCTACAAAGATTCGTGCTCTTGCGAGTGGTTAAATTATATTTTGATAAAAAGGGCAAAATTAAGCTTGCAATATAATTTAGTTCCGACCACATCAATAAACCCTAGTCTTGTAAGTATGTTCTAACTTCGATATCAATATAAGTTGACAAATTCTTCATGTTCATGTGAGTAATTTATCTTTCTTGTCTTAGAAGGCTTACTTTTCTCACATGATCTTCAAACACTTGTAAGTTTCACAAGGACTACAAGTGATGGCTTGAGACTAGTTTTCACTATAACATGCATAGCAATATTTGCATAGTCCATGCTAAGAGATGGTAAATTAGCTACACTTAGTTAATTAGGTATTTAGGTAAGTAGGTAGGTAGGAAATTTACACATATCGAAGATGGATTATAGTATTTTAAGGTACATGTATCCTCTTGACGGTAGCATTGTAGGCCACAAGCCATTTGTACCACTTAGTACACAATTGCATGATTCCCCCAATTTATTATAAATGTGGCATATTACGAGGCTAGTGGTGAAGTCTCAACTCTAGTCATTTACTCTTCTCTCAAACTTCATATTTGAATTATCTTTTATCCTTTTAAAGTAGAGTAAAAAAACAACCAACACCCAGTTGTGATTTAAACAAGAACCAACCCTTGACCTTTAGCGAATTATTCCTATGTAGTCTCTGTAGGATTGACACCCTCAACTTAGAGCCCTATCCTTCAAGGATTCATTCTATTGCGAGTGGTAAATTATAAATTGAAAAGTTCACCGCACACAACAGTTGTTCTCACGAAGTCTCGAACAGCCACGGTCATGTCATTAATCAAATGATCACCCTCGAGTACCTCACCCCAACTACCCATTCTCAGAGTTTAGGTGGCATATCTCTATCAGTTAAAATATAGGTTAACAACAACAAGTAATCACATACGAAGTATTCAACATAGTCAAACTACAACTCAACATAACAATATGTTATCATTTTCACACGTAACATATAAACATGCTTCTCAACACACATAAAATCACGTAAACATGTTCTCAAATCAACACATAACATATAAACATGTTATTGCATAAATACTTAGCATATTATCATGTAAGCACATTTCACAAGCACATAATCTCTCTTATTAACTATGTCATGTCTACACACGTTCCTAAGTCAGTATCGAACAAACTTGAGATTGAACAAAAGGGACAGAAATAAAAAGGCACATACATCATGACAAGAGCACTACAAATACTAGCAAAAGAAAAATTCGAGAAAGTTTGATCACAAGATTTATTAATTAAACAGAAAAATAGTTTATATACAAAACACAAAAAGGTGAAATGCCCAAAGGCTACACAACAAATGACTTCATCAAAATTTCATCCCTAACCCCATGAAATGTTTCACGCCTATGGCTGAACCCTCTCCTCTTGCATCACTGTCTCAACTTGAGCTTCAGGATCGAGGCAATCGCCAGAAGCACCACCATCCGGTCTTCCACTAGGCACTAAGGCATCTGTACCTTCGTTCAGAACATCTTGAGCGGCTTCAGCAGACAAATCTACCAAAATAGGCTTCAACAAATCCCCAATAACCCCCTCATCGGCAGTCACTTCGGGATCCTTGTAACACCTATCCACCACACCAGATTCCTGATCGCACTCAGATGGACCACCTTTGTAAACCGGGCTTTTAGCCACTCGATTGTCAAAACCAGTGTGATATGCCATGGCACTCCTAACCTGACAAACCCGAAACATCCTCCGAAAGAACGCTTGTACAGCCACTTCCAATTTTTGATTTACCTCAACGAGAGACTGATTGACCACCGTGAGCTCAGCCACCCGAGCTTCAGCCACCTCTTTATCCTTCTTCGCCTTCCCGTAAGCATTGGAGTACCTCTTAAGCTTATCATCCGTCTCTTTGAGCTTAGCCTTCTCGACCGTAACTGTACCCATCACAGCCCCCAACTACTCAAACAACCTTATGCTCTCTTCGGACGCCCTCCATTTTTCTTCCTCAGCAACCTCCAAACGTGTTGATGTAATCTCCAACCTGCGGTATAGCGCCATAGTGGCAAAAAGACTCTGCACATAGCCCAAATTTACACATTAAAAACAAGTCAAAGAACTTGCACATAAACTGCACGTAAAAAGACCGTACAAATACTTTCTGGGAACGAAGGGGAGCCATCTCCAAAAGCTCTATTAGGCTAATTTCATCCATTGCCTTCAAATCTATAGGGAACCACATCCCCTGAGCGAGCGAGCAGCATATGTGAACATCTCTGAAATTAGAATCGTTCACATTTAACACAGTGCCATTTGACTTAACCAAATGCGTCACCCATGGCTCAGCTACAGTAGTAGTACCCAATCCAGAAGGATGAACCGCAAGCGTTCGCAACACCCTTCCCAAGCCCAAGTCACCTGAGCGAGAAATAACACATATAGGAGCTTCACTCACCTGAGCATGCTTCTGAGCATGCCACTCCTGAGGCTCACTCGTACCAGACGGTTCCACCACCGATTCCTTTCTCTTCAAACTCAATTCTGCTCTGTCTGATCCAACAAGAACGAATGTGCTACAGTCTTGATCAACGAATTTCTTATTCTTGGTCGTTCTCACGGTGATTGGTACACTCATATCCACTACCTTAATTGCCTGCTGAGCAATAAGCTTCAGTATAACGGGAAACAGAAGATCTTTAGCGCTCAGTAGATCAGACCAAACCCTGGATTACAAAATCTTAGCTCGACCACTCTCTTCTGCTGCTGAAATAGCAAAGTCGTGTGCTACACAGATCAAACATAAAGTTAACATATCACAAATCAGAAAATTCAAAATCACATAAACCACAAACAATAATACCTAAGTGAACAAACTTTTTAAGAATGGGAAACTTCTTTGAGCTTGGCACACTCTAATTTTCCCCTACCACCACTAACCTTCCCTTCCACCCCTTATCCAAAGAGGGATTCTCGGTACAAATTACCCTACGAGACTTAGGGAACAAATGATAACGCCCTCGTTCATCCTTTATCCTCACTACCCAGTAACAGACCATCAGGTCATCAAAATCCAAACTTAACAAACGAGTACAGTTCAATGCCAACAGACAAGACACCACCATAAAAAAATTTGGGTTCACCTTCAAAAGTGCAAGATAGAGCATGTTCAACACTAGGTGATAGAACGGATGAAGAGGAAAATGAATAGCAGGGAGGTGACCCACCGAGAGAAGCAACTCCCCCTTGTTCACTCCCTCTCCTACATAAAAGTTGTGGGTGATCCGATAGTGCCTGAGGGAAACGTCCGTCGGAATTTCCCTATCCCTATGAAATTTGGCCAAACTAAACCGGTCGTTCTTGCCCACCATATCGGATGGCTCAAGATCCTTAGACCTTACAACCATAACTTGCCCTACAGATCCAAAATTCACACATTCACTCTCCTTACCCCTACCCCAAGAGGCTGACCCAGAATCACTACCACTCCTACTGGTGGACTCATCACTACTCGGACAATTCTCGTCTCCCCTCATTCCCAAACGTAGCAGCACAGTCCGAAAGGGATAATAAAAAATCAATCAAACAAACATTGATCTCTGAACAGAAGCAAAAGGCAACGCACACAGACCCTAGTTCTATTGAAGAGCGTTCTGGCAAGCGAAAGAAAAATCACCCCATTTACCGTCTCCACCTATATATACAGCAACCCAAAGCGATCCCCAAGAACACCTAGAAAATCCAACCGTTAGAACTATTTGGCCACCCAAATTTAATTCTCTCCCCTTTCGCCTTCCCAAAAGTGAATGAAATTAGGGGCAAAGTGTGGGCCCAAACATATACAAGCCCAAAGATAGAGCTCAAATCAAACACAAGCCCAAACACAACACCAGCCCAGCACACCACCCAAAAACCCATCATCACAAAAACCCACCTCATGCATAAGGATAAGACTAAGGATAAGCCCACCATCACTAGACCACCTCATGCTGGACCACCTCATGCTTTAACAGATAAGTCCAAAGAAAGAGAGACTATAAAAAGAGGAAGAACATAAAGTGAAAGAGGACCCTTTTTTTTGCTAGCTTGATAAAAAAGAAAGAGATCTTTTAGAGATAAAAGATACTGGAAGTTTATAAAAAGTACTCAATTAAATTGATTTCGAATTTTAACTATATGTCATGTTAGAGAAAGTGCCTGTTAGCCAATATTGATAACGACATTTTTTCGACATCTACAACAACCAAACTTAGTTTTAGGGAGAGACTCAGTACTCATCCACATATAATCTCACTAGGTGGTCTCTATCAAGTCCTAAGAAGATGTATATATAGACAAAAAAAATGTACATAAACCCCCTCCCCTGGCCCGTATATAGAAAATGTGCAAAGACTTAGAGCAAATAAAGGTTTATCTTTAATTTGAACAATGAAATAATTACAATATTCTTACTTCATAAATAAATAATTAAGAAAGAAAATTAAAACATGAAATGACAAAAATTGTATTTTTGAATTTTTAAAAAAGTATAACATCATCAATTTGCAGTAAGGACATACAGGGGTTTATGCACTTTACCCAATATATGATAATTAATGTCTTGGAATTATATTTGAAAAGGGGTTGCCGACTTAGAGGAGTGTTAGCGGCAATCGCTTAAGCGACTGTCCTTACACAGTCGCTCTACTGATTGGTGAAAATTAATCACAAAAATTAAATATTTTTTTGTAATAAATGTTCTACTTTTTCATCAATCAATATACCCTTCTAGTTCTAACGTATTCACATTGGTGCCATCAGCAAACAAATAAAACTATTTATAAAAGAAAAATATGATAAGTATATAAAAGAAAAATATTTTCTTTAATTCAATTCACCATAATTACAAGATTTTAAAAATTATATAAGAAATTATTATAATAATGAGATGTGAAACTTTTGTTAAACTTTTGTGTTTTTTGGGTGTTGTTCAGAAAAAAAATACAATTATTAATAAGCAACGTTTGTGTCCTTTGTAGGAAAAGGAAACATTTAGACATATATTAATAACCATATTTAATTTCGAAGGTATTGACTCATATAACGAATAATATAAATATAGGAAAAAATATATAAATATTATAATAATGTGAAATGTTTGAGCATTGTTGTGAAAAAAGAAACTTTTAAGAAAAAGAATTAAAAAACATTTAAGAATACAGTTATTAATGACCAACGTTTATGTCCTATGACAAGAAAAGAAAATGTTTAGGAATATATTAATAATCATATTTAATTTACAAAGTATTAACTCATACCAAAAATAATATAAATATAAAAATTAAAAAATGTATAGAAAAAATAAAAAGCCTCACACTTTTAGTAGATAATAATAATAATAGATAGATAGATATAAGAGTCGCATGTATATATTTACTACTTTAAAAATATGTTCTTTAATTCAATTAACTATAATTACAAAATTTTAAAATTATATAGGAAATGATTATAATAAGCATATAGATTATTAAAAATATTTAAAAGCAGGACAATATAAACAAATATTAATAAAAATATTTTAATACTTTATATAAATAGTTTTATTTGTTTGTTGATGGCACCACTATAAATACTTTAGAACTAGAAGGGTATATTGATTGATGAAAAAGTAAGACATTTATTACAGGAAATCATTTAATTTTTGTGATTAATTTCTAGTGGAGTGATTGTGCAAGGACAGTCGAGCGACTGCCGCTAGCACTCCTCGCCGAGTTAACATATTTGTCTTGACTTGACAATAAAAGTAGATTTTAAGGTTATTTTTATTTTTAGTTTCAATTGCACACGTAGTTGCGGTGTAACAGAAATAGGCTCGTATTAGTATTACATAACAGAATCGGTTACCTCATTGGTTAATTTTTTAGAAAAATTACACTCTAATTCTACTTTTGCATCTTAAAGACAACTAAGTTTTTAAAAAATTTATTAAGACAAAGAAGTTCTACTTTTGAGAACTATTTTCAAATGAGTTCAAATTTAAACTTTTTTTCACTATTACCCTTATTACTGAAGTTGCAAGTATCAAACTAATTCATTCTTTTCTTAATATGGTATAAATTATATTATATTTTCAATTTCTTTAAGGTTCATATTTTAATCTAATGACAATTATATTTCCTTTTGTAAACATTAATTAAAATTTATCACAAATTTCTATATGGTTTAAATTTGAAAGTACAATCTGCATTTCTTCACTCTCTTCAATTTTCTTTCTATTCTTTTTACCAAGATGTGATTAATACTCAAATGTTTATCCCATGGTTAACTCTAATTGTCATTAGATTAAAATACAAGATATTGGTATCTCCACCATTATATCTACTGGTATTAGCAAAATACATTGTAATGATAATTTTTTTCTTTTTAGCTCCTATATCTTTGGTTGAAAGTTCCTCCTTTTCTTTATATTCCTTTGTAATATTTGAGATAAATTAAGTCACGAGTTGTTCATAATTTTTTGCTTTTCTTTTTATTTCTTGTTATATCAAGAGTGCATTAGTTGGTAAAGTATCAACAAGAAGAGTAAGAATGATAAATATGAAAATATATTATATTAATTCCGAGAGATGTCATTTGCTATTTGATATTGCTATAATTATAGTGTGATCTAAAGAAAAGAATTAATGAGTTTTATACTCTGTACTTTAGTTATAAGGGTAAAAGTAGAAAAAAGTTTAAATTTGAACTCATTTAAAAATAGTTCTCAAAAGTAGGACTTCTTTGTCCTAATGAAAATTTTTTAGAACTTAGTTGTTTTTAAGGTACAAAAGTAGGACTAGGTTGTAATTTTTCCTAATTTTTTTTCAATCTCACACAGTGTCAAACATGCACAATACGCAAATTTTTATGATATAGTCAAATAAAAATAATTTTTTAGTGATTTTTATTGAATTTTTAAATATTATTTAACACAAATAATGACCTATTTATAATTTTTAAGTTGTTGTCCTAATTATATTTTTTTACTAAATTCATGAACAATAATAGATTTAAGTATTAAATAAATGAACATTAATATTATATATAACATATGAGGAGATAAAATAAAATAAAAAAAGATATAATACAAGTGAGTAGTACAAAAAAAAATATAAAGCATTTCATATATGTTTATTGTGTTTTTTTAAATAAATAAAAAGTTCCATTTAGATTAAAAAAAAAAAAACTGATTAAGTAAAATAAAGGTACAATGTGAAAAGTGGTCGAGAAGTTGGGCTCAAGTCTTGTAATTTACAAATACCTAAAATAAGGTATAAATATAATTAATGCCGTGTGAATAACGAAAGGAGCAAGGTGACCAATTTTTATTTTTTAACAAAGGGTTTAGGGTTTAGAATACGAGAGTTTTGGTAAATATCTTTATCAGTTTTTGGTAACTATCATTTTTTTAAATAATGACGGACTCTTGTTGTATCCTAATTTTTTTTAGATTTGTTATATGGTGGTATTTGTATTGTGTTGTCTCATTTTCGTGTTTGTGTTAGTGTTTTTTATGCATGTGGTTGCCAAGAATATTGTGAGAGATATTTGCATAAAATATTATTATACGAAGAATAATGATCTATTGCTTATTAGCGAATAAGAAATTTTTTACACATCAAGCATAGTAATCGTTGGATATGATCTAAGTATAAAAAAAGTAACTTTTAAAAATTATTGCAATCGTGTCTAATGATTACTATATATGGTGTGAAAAAATTTCTTACTCACCAGTAAGCAAGAAATCATTTCATGAAAGTTCTCTGCACTAATTTAATGAGTTCTTTTATGAAATATTTATTCAGAAACAAAATTAGGAAATATTTAATATGGTGTGTAGGGATGTCCTGTAGAATTTCGGAAACGATAGATAATTAATTTGTGTCACCAAAATGGACATTGTAAGGAGCCATTTAATGGTTCAAAGGCAACAGACCATACATCTGGGGTGGCACTCCCTCCACTTAGGACCCCTTCCCGTCTTAATCACCACCGATATCTTAGTTTTTTTTTTTTTTTTTTTTTCTAACAAAGTGACTCCTATAAAGGCCTTTATACTGAAGGGCTTTTATTTTAGGAAATTCTTATAAACCACGTGTAATTAAGACGTAACTCATATAACGATAGCACTAAATTACAGTGTGTTTTGTAAATATTAAGTGAGTAACTTGGTAACTATAGAGCGACATTAAATTAGACTCCAATTTTGTAAATATTAAGTGATTAGCTTGCGAACGGTGATAGAGGTAAATAAAATTGCACTCCAATTTTGTAAATATTAAGCGAGTGTTTTATAAATATTAAGTTAGTAGCCTTAAATATTAAGGGATTGTTTTTGTAAATATTAAGTGAATAGCTTGGGAACTGTAGAGCCACATAAAATTAGACTCCAATCTTGTAAATATTAAGTGAGTAGCTTAACTTTGAAGAAGGAAAAATAATTTGTGGTTTTGAGAAAAAATGATTTGATTTGTGGCTTTGAAGCGTGTAGTCACTTTCTTTAAAGTGTTATTTGCCTTACTCTAATTGAATTTGCTATCTAGAAAAATGCCAAGGATACAACCAAATCGAAATCTGTAATACTGAATAATTGCTTGAACAATCCTTGAAACTGTTTATAATTTGACTAAAAAAAGTAACAAAGATAAACATCATTCTAAATCAATACCCTATTTATAGGGTACAAATGGTTTTCAATTTGAATTCAAAAGTCAACACTCAACGTAGATGAATTTTAGAAATAAACATGACTATTGTAAGGTGGGTGAAGGGTATTGAGGTCATTTTGCAACAACGGTAGAAAGGGTAGATTGAGCACTTTTGGATCAAATTCAATTTTTTCCAAAAATTCAAGATTTTGACTCGTACCCTCCAAAACTCCATGTGTATGTATTAATCCCTTCATTTAAACTTTGCCTCACGCAATTGCTGGAACATGAGACCAATTAATGGAAACATCAACATGCTATGCTAGTGTTGACTACTTACCTAATAAAACAAAATATTGAAAATAATAACAATATATATATATATATATATATATATATATATTCCCTATCCTTTTTCCCACAAGAAGTATGGGTACTCGAGATTGGAGAAGAAAAAAATTATGGTAATTAAGTTGGTGCTAATGTTGTTTTTTAGCTTCAGCAGTCCAATAAGTTTTGACAGCAACAAGAATTTTCTCCGGATTAAATGGTCCACTTTCGTGGTCATAGGTCTGGGTCTTCCATCTCATTCCATCTGTTATACTTTTAACCTTCACAAGGACCTCAACCACATCTCTGAATATAACAATTCCTTCTGGCCGCAGGATTCTATCCATCTCCAAGAGAATGTACGTAATATCACACCTACAAACACAAAAAAAAAATTAAATAAGCAGATACATATACATATATATATACATATACATATACATATACATATACATACCTGTCCTGGTATATACTGAACAGGCCACTTGAATGGATGAGATCATATGTTCGTGGGTAGGTTGAGAATGCCTCACACCAGTCATGGTATGTCCCAATCAAACCACGTTCATAGATTACCCCTAGAGTGTCCTGGTTTGAATTGGCAGAGACCACATTCATTACCCACACGGGATATTTGACAAGGGCGGATGCAAATCCACCTAGGTAGGCGTTCATGTCCATTATATTCCTGTAACGTCCATTGGGTAAGGCATTAATAATATGACTGTAATGTTTCACGCGTTCCTTCCACAGTTCACTGTCCTCTCCAAATTTCTCTGGGGTTATGCCAGGCACTGAACCACCTCTTATTCTAGGAGGAACAGAAAACGCACGCTGGGGCCATTTCTCCAATGCACCACCCGCCACTTCATTTGAGCTGCTAACCTCCGGCAGTGGGGTTATGCAAGTTTCCAACTCTTTATACCTTAATTAATTTATATTTATACAATACACATACATGTGGGATATGTGTTAGCACCAATGAAGTAGATCAGTTTATATATATATATATATATATATATATATATATATATGTACCATGCTGCATCGGCATTGTCTGATTTGCATATGTGTGGTGTATGATAAATCTTCCTGCTCTTTACGCAATAAATGTGGTTGATGGGCTTTTGCCACACTGCAAGGTCATCCTTTTCGATCACTTTCTTCCAGCAGAGACGCTTGGCAACATCTTCAATAGCATCTTGCTCTTGTTTCAAATCCTCTCGGGTTCTTTCCCAACCTTCCCAGTACTTCTTCCAGTGGATAGGAGGTCCAGAGAGTATCCAATAACCACCAGGCCTTAGAACTCTGTCCACTTCAATTAGGTATAATCCATCTGCATGCGCACCATCGAATTTTAATTAGAAGCAAACTTTAAATATTTTCCAATTCATATATATATATACACCTTACCATATTTCTGCCAAGGGATCAGGCAACGGGAACAATGAGCCATATCAAATGCCCTAGCAGGGTAAGGAAGTCTTTGTGAAGCCATGACACCAATCATAGCAGGAACTCCCCGCTCCAATGCAAACTGAACCTGTGCTTCATGTGTGTCTCTTGGTGCAAAAGACATTGCCAAGATGTCCCTCTTTAACAGGTAAGCACCCCAACTGGCAACCTGCTTATATATATATATATAGTTCAGATCAGAAAAAGAAGGTGCATACGTACATATGTAGAAGATATATATATATATATATATACACACAAGTAGAGGAAATTAATTTTGACTTACTCCACAGCCTGTATCAATTGCAGTCCGGATAGCTCCGCTAGTAAGAGGAATGAGCTTAGAAATGTCGTCAATATAAGCATCAGCTCCGTTGGCGAACATGGTGCCACCACCAGGGAATCTGAATCGATCACCCTTGGCTTGGATCCAATTCTGGACAGCCTTCTCAATGCTGAGCTCTTTGTGGGGGATGTTGACATACCAGGCATAGTCCCTGCTCTGCGGCCATTTGAAAGGGGTCTTATAGTGTGGTGGGGCAGGTATCAGGCAGCGGAGGAGGTCTTTCTTAGCAGGGCAATGTCTCTCTCTGTATTTCAACATTTTGCGCTCAAATTTCCTACCCCTCGCTGGATGTTGGCATGGTGTGTATTCGCTGTAGGACAATTCACAGGCCGGGAATTCCTGAGAACTACTACTACTGTTAACCACCAACTGATGATGGCTTCCGAAGTCCAGCCAATCATGGCTGTCCCCTCCTCCTCCTCCTCCTCCTGCTGCCGCTGCTGGTGATCCTGCAGCATCACAACCAACTCTGTTGTACACCTCCGATCGGCTGGTTGGAGCAGGACTTGTATTCTGCCAAGAACCCAAAGTGTAGCACAGAACGCAGAGCCCACTAACAACCACCACCCAACTTACACGCTTCCTCTTCGATTCCAACTTCGACGATCCACTAGCCATTAATTAATCCTTTCAACAACAAAAAAATCAAAATAATGTGTGTGTATGTATATATATATGTATAATGTATACACCCACCCCGAAAAGTATACTTATAATGTTTGGAATCCCGTACGTTGCGATGAAAATGAAGGAAATGTGTCTACCCGGTATGTACTACTGGTGTCATCTCATCACGTACTCTCATCAGATCAGACACATGAAAGAAGAATGAGGAATTGATATTTGTGCATGTCAGTTGCATACATCCATACACTAGTATTTTTTTTATGTTTTCCTTTATCATATATCTTTCCATTTTTGGATTACGCGAGAGAGAGAGAGAGAGAGAAGGTGGATTTGGTCCAAATAGAGATCACATTAAAACAAAAAGACACCAACATGCTATGCTGTGCTGCATTGACAGAGGAGGATGGAGTGGGTGGGAGTGAAATAATGCTAATTAGCACCCATCCAACCACGGTGCGGTTCTCCTCCCACTGACCAGCCTCAAAAATCTCGCACCCGCACACAACCCTCGCTTGTATTTCGAGAGTCGGTTATTGGAGTGGATAAATTATTGAGATTCATCTCTATACTTTCCTTCCTCCATGTAGCTTTTTTCTTCTCTTTTTATTTATTTAGATTATTTATTTAGAGCAATGATAGCGAGCCTCTTACAAAAAAAATAGTCTTATGTTTACATGATGTCATGGGTGGAATTTAACACTCGACTCACATAAAACTAATTTCAAACTAATCCCATCAACTTCTAAATCATTATTCTTCTATTTATCATACTATTTTCATTGTTTCCCGTCTAATATTTAACTTGCAACTAATCATATTCTTAAAAAATTTGTTGTGTCAACAGAGGATAATGAAAAGGAGACAATCTATGTGTGTGTGTGAATTTTGAACAAATTGATAGAGTATTTGACTTCAATTATGAAACGTGTAACGTGGAGGTTGAGTTCAAGGTGACGTAAATAAGAAGTTTACTTTGACCAAGACTTCTCTATCTCCAAATGAGTCTGAGAAACTGAAGGATCAGTCTCCTACTATGACACAGTCTCATTTAGCTGTTATAAATATAGGGACAGTTCATATACTAGGTACGCAATTAATAGCCTCTGAGTGCCTTTACATCTTAAAAAAACCTTTTTGATATCTGACTTGGGTGTCGGAGTGTAATCGGTCGGCACCACGCCGGTGTCCTTCCGGTTACCTTTATTTTTGTCCAGGTTGGCATTTGACCAGATTAAGAGTGAATTTCCGTTTCATCAGTGGGCGCCGTCTGTGGGAAATGATTGATTTTCTGAGTAAATTTGCGCCCTTTAATTAATTGCACACATTGATTATTGTGTTTAAACCCAATAATTGGTATGCCATGGTTAGGACTAGAGTTTCTCTTTGTAAAAATTAAGAGAAGAAATCAAACATATATTGTATATCTTAATTGTGCATATGTGCACTGCGCTGATCGCGCAAAACTTTGGTTCGATGTGATTGGGTTATGGAGATTCACTGCACTTCAGTCATTAGTTTCGGACCCATACAACTAGGGGTGCACACGGTACGATTCCTAACGGTTCTTGGTGGAACCGGAACCGGAACCGTTACCAACGGTTCCTGATTTTCGGAACCGGAACCGTTAAGGGTTGGAACCGTAAGGAACCGTACCGCGGTTCTCGGTACGGTTCCGGTTCTGAACCGCGGTTCCTTAGGATTTTTTTTTTTTTTTTTTTTTTTTTTTTTTTTTTTTTTTTTTTTTTAATGAAGCTTGAAAATACAAAATATATATATATATATTCATTAAATAAATGTGAGACCTACAATCTAAAAATGGCACCCTATATATATATAATTATTATATTATATTATAGATATATATACATTACATATAATGTATATATATTATGTATAGTAATTATATTATAATATAATTATTATATGATATAGTATTAATATATGATAATATAATTATTATACATAATATATATACATTATATATAATTATTATATGTAATGTATATATATATATATATATAGTTATTATATTATATATATATATATACATATATTTAATATAAAACGGTTCCGGTTCCGGTTCCAAGGAACCGTTACCCCCAACGGTTCCGGTTCCGGTACGGTTCTACTGGTCTTGGAACCGGAACCGGAACCGTTGGTAACGGTTCCTAATTTTAGGAACCGGAACCGTAGCCACGGTTCGATACGGTTCCGGTACGGTTCCCCTCGGTTCCGGTTCCGGTTCCGGTTCCGACGGTTCTTTGTGCACCCCTACATACAATCATGGTAGAATATATATATATATATATATATATATATATATATATAATTTTTTTTTTTTTTTTGAACGTGACGAGAAAAATTCTTTAGCAACCATGATTGATTCCATGATGCAGAACGGAAGTATAAGGGGTTACCAGCGTAAACCCTAAGAACACAGAAATTGGAATCCATCAGCACAATTAATTGTAAACCAAAGTAAAACTTTATTGATAAATTGATTGATCTCTACCCTATGGTAGTACATATATTTATAATAGAGAAATCATAATCCTAACAGTATTAGGAAACCTAAAAATAAAAGAAACTTGTAGAAATTCTAATCCTAATAGGAAAAGAAAATCTATTTCCAAAGGAAACAAAAAATAAAAGAAAATTAATACTGAAAATTAAACTTTCTCTAAAAAAAATATTAAATATATATATAGATATATATAATATGAAACCTACTAAAACTGTCCTACATCAGTCTCTCCCACTTCAAAAAAACTCGTCCTCAAGTTTTATTGCAAATAAAGCGACTCATCATATATGAGTATGAACAGAATTTTATACCACCCAAAACCTGATCTCAAAGCTTCATAAACTTGCCTCAATATTTTTTGCCATTTTTCTTTCCTTTTTCCCAACTTCTCAATAACACCACTTGATACTCCATATGGCTGAACTTCACTTTTAATGCCAAGATCCCAAATTTTAATGCTTGATTGTATCATTCTGGTAACTATAAAATTTACCTTTTCTCCACCTTTAAGTGGCCATTCAAGTCTTTTGGTGAATAAGGAACATTCTGGAATAATCTTCCAGTGAATATCCATGTTGGAATAACCATCAGCTAAGGTCTTATGGATAACATCATCATCCTCATTCTTGGTGCAAACCATGGAAGCATCCTCAACATATTTGATCGTGTGCTCAAACTCTTGTGTCACGTCATTACCTTGACTCCTTGAATATGGGTCCATGACGTAAGTGTTCCCATGCTCCATGCCTTCATCCTCTTCGACTTTGTTGAACAACAAGGAATCACAGGAAACTTTTGCGACTGATTGTTTTTCCAAGTTATCATTGATATCAACATATTCTTCCACCTCCTTTTGGACATGCAATTTGAGATTTTCATCGTTTCGATCATCACCTAATTTGGCGTCGAAATCATTTTCTTTGTAATCTTTCGTTACAAAAGGTGAAACAATAAAAATTTTCTCACAATCGATCTCCTTAAAATAACTAATGACTCCAATAAAATTACCTTCAAACTCCTTCGTCCAATCATTGATAGACATATCCTCTTTCCTGTAATTATGATATTTGTTATACATCATCTGCTCATAATCTAGTGGTAAAAACCTGTTCATCAGAAGTTGTTTCATTCTCCTCCAGGTTCGTATAGGAGCATTGCCTTATCGTCACCTATCGTTTTGCAACTTCTCCTACCAAACAGCAACCCCGCTTCTCAAATTATATGCCACCATCTTGACTTGTCGATCCTCCGTAACTTCAGTCATCTCGAAAAACCTCTCAACCTCAGAAATCCAGTCCAGAAATTCTTCAATATGCAATTTGCCATGGAACAGCGGTATGTCTGCGCGTATTCTATAGTCAGGTTGAATTTGGTTTCGATTTTGTTGACGAATCCCTTGATGACCCGCAACGTCCTCATCAGAGTCTTCATCACTCAAAAATCATCGAATTGCTCGTGTCTCGCCGCTCTAGGCGAATGTCCACCTCCAGGGCAACCAAGGGCAACTTCCTCGACTCTAACTCTGTTGGCAGGGGCTTGAGCGTTACCAATAGGGATGTCAAGATTAGGCTGTAGCTCCATCAGTTGCTGTAACGTGGCTGTCAACCTCTCCATCGCCTGTCGCTGCTCGTTAATCGCTGCCCATATATCTGTATCCTTACAACCAGCGTCGCCAGGGTTAACTCCTCCGTTTTCGTTGTTTACCATCGTACAAGGCAAATCCTTAGGCTCTGTTACCACTTGACGCAAAACGGAAGTATAAGGGGTTACCAGCGTAAACCCTAAGAACACATAAACTAGAATCCACCAGCACAATTAATAGTAAACCAAAATAAAACTTTATTGATAAATTGATTGATCTCTGCCCTATGGCAGTACATATATTTATAATAGAGAAATCATAATCCTAACAGTACTAGAAAACCTAAAAATAAAGAAAACTTGTAGAAATTCTAATCCTAACAGGAAAAGAAAATCTATTTCCAAAGGAAACGAAAAATAAAAGAAAATTAATACTCAAAATTAAACTTTCTCTAAAAAAAATATTAAATATATATATAGCTATTTATAATATGAAACCTACTAAAACTGTCCTACATCATTCCGTGCTTCGTGGTCAGTGTACATGTATATAAGATATCTCCTTTTATGTGACTGTTGCAAGATATATCAAAACTAAATAAAATAAAGCTCTCTGCTTGTTGTACCAATCAATGACCATTGCTTATGGTTAACTTTTATATATGCTCTATATTTATAATACCAGACATAGGACAAAGAGGTAAGTTCGACACAGCTCTTAAAGAGATTAGATTTTTCCATAAGAATCTTGCAATTCAAAATTTATCAATTGAAAAGTTATTTACCCAATAATCTTGTTTTGTTTATTTTTAGTGCCTTTTGATATATAATATATTCTTTGTAAGACATACTGGGAAATGTCCCATTCATTGTTCCGTCTTTCCTTTTTCCTTTTTCCATTTCCCGTTTCCCCTCTCTCTAAATGTTCGTTAAATCCGTATATAAAATATTGTAAGGTGTTGAAAAGTAATACCAATTACAGCCTTTGATTTTTATGTATCTAATGAAATTTGGTCCATTCATAATATTTTGCAATTGTTTCTTTGCCCATCTTTATTACCATTTATGCAAGTGCTTAGCTTCTTGTTTGCAGCAAGTGATGTCACTTGAATTGACTGAAATAGAATTTTTATCTTCAATTTTG
Organism: Cornus controversa; assembly: GCA_026545225.1. Lineage (NCBI taxonomy): Eukaryota > Viridiplantae > Streptophyta > Magnoliopsida > Cornales > Cornaceae > Cornus > Cornus controversa. Next base: position 1,081,591 of record CM048845.1, on the reverse strand, counting down.
ATGTGGTATGGATTCTTTTGAAGGTGTTTTTACTCTCATGAAAATATAATTTGTTCAGTCTGATGATTACTATGACATGCTTTATCTGGAGGCGGGCTTTATGGATTCCTATTAGTCTAAATCTAAATCATATCTCCTTAGGTAAGCCCTTTGAAGAGACAAACACTCAACTATGGTGAGTGTCCCTGTATTATCAACTGCGGTGAGAAGGTATGCACATCAATCAATCTGTATGTGTAATCTTGTGATTGGTTTCGATCAAAAAATATTGAAGTGTATTGTCACTCTTTTTTATAATTTTAAGCTGATATAGAGAGGTCATGTTGGCTTCATTATCTCACAGGCAAAATTTTGTCACAATCTCATTGCCTTCCTAATGATATAATAATATGATCACTTAGATGGTCTCCTCTCCTTATCAGCTCTAGCTTGTTGGCTCTTAAAATCACTTGGAAAATTATAATTGTAAAATCGGAGAGTTTTGAAATATATATATACATGGAAGAGATTTCAAATGGAGATATGTTACATGTTTTTCTGTAATGTTTGTTCCTGTGATACCTTAAAGAAGCTTCTTTGTGCTCTCAATCAAAATCTGAGGATGTACAAATTTGTGATTTCCCAGCATATCAAGTTACCATTGGATCGATGATTAATTTATTCAAAACTTGTCAATTTGATCTAGGTCTACTTTGACATTTTCTGATATGTACTGATACTCATGTGGCTATATAAATGCACTCAGCAATCATATACAAAATTGGACTCACATGATTGTCTTGCAACAAGGAATGCATATAATAATCTAAGTTTATGGTTTCTCTACAAACCAAGTTTCATTAAATTACTACTATCTGTTCACATGCTCAGATATGCATACTCTTTTGAAGCATTATTATTATTATTATTATTATTATTATTCAATATATATATGTATGTATGTTGTGTCATATAATCTTTTGGCTTATCTATCTTAACCAAGAATAAAGATCTAGGGTACATAACTCAGATATGGGTTTCTTGAATATCAAGCCCAACAAGGAGACCAATTGAATTCATTTTTGCCTTGGGCAACATGTTATTGTCCTGTGAGAGTTTCCTTACTTATATCTTTGGTTATTGAAATTATGGAGGAAATGTGATTTAGGTTTAACAAACCAAAACAAATTTCTTGGTTCCACTAATATAGCAGTTGGCACTGTAGCATTGGAACAGTTGGTTGCAATTAACAACATTCTGTAAAGGATCTCACAAATTCTCTAAGGCCAGAGCCAATACTTTAGCAATTTGATGTTGTTAACCTATTTCATTTCATCTACCAGGACTCATGCTACAAACAGTAATTTCTAATCTTAAGCATGAGCAATGAGAAGAAAAATGGGAATGAAGCTCAAGAAGCTGCAAGAGCACAACCAATTAGGCACACACCCAAATGGAAGCAACGAATTCTTTCAACATTATCAAATAGCCCTACGGGGGTACAGTCTTACGGGGATACACCTCTAAAATAGGGCTTTTAATGAAAAAGGCGGGATGAATTAATTCCAAGAATATTGTCAAACAGCCCTACAGGGACACACCTCTAACAGAGGGCCTTTAATGAAAAAGGCTGGATGAATTAATTCTGAGGATATTATCAAATAACCCTACGGAGGCACAGTCCTATTGGGATACGAGCCTTTAATGAAAAGGCGGGATAAATTAATTCCTAGAATATTGTCAAAAAGCCCTACGGGGACACACCTCTAAAAGAGGGTCTTTAATAAAAAAAAAATGGAATAAGTAAATTCCGAGAACATGGTTAATTGACGCTATAGGGCACCACCCGCCTAAAGGAATTTTATCTAATAGAAAGGTGAGTCCATTGCGTAAGTTCTTTTGTAAGATTATGTCATAAATGTTTTTTCTTATAAATCAGAGGATACCTCAGAGAGAGAGGTCTCACAAAAGGTATAGAAAGAAGTCTCACAAAAGGCAGGCCGGCCAAGTCCAGCCACTAGGCCCGGCCTGAGTCAGTCCCCAAGGGCCAGCCAAGTTGGTCATCCCAGGAGCTTAACAGGTTTGGGTTCGGATCCGTGGGCCAAAATGGAAGGTCAACAAAATTTCTTAAAACGGAAGACCGTTTCTATAACACGATGAGCCAGTCAAAGTGTTCCTAAGGCCCGATGAGCGACCCTCATAAACAGGGGGCATCTAATAGAGTATTTGACTCCAATTGTGAAATGTGAATGTGGAGGTTGAGTTCAAGGTGACGTGGATAAGAAGTCTACTTTGACCAGGACTTCTCTATCTCCAGATGAGTCTGAGAAACTGAAGGGCCAGTCTCCTACTAGGACACAGTCTTATTTAACTGTTATAAATATAGAGACAGTTCATATACTAGGTATGCAATTAATACCCTCTGAGTGCCTTTACAGCTTAAAAAATATTTTTGATATCTGACTTAGGCATCAGAGTGTAATCAGTCGGCACCACGCCAGTGTCCTTCCAGTTACCTTTATTTTTGTCCTTTTACAGGTTGGCGTTTGACCAGATAGAGAGTGAATTTCTATTTCATCATAAATTATTATGAGTTTAGGCATATTTTAAAACATAAGGGATTTTCTTGAGAAAACTTCCATAATCTTATTCTTTTCATTTTTTTCTTTTTAATTGTAACCTTAGAAAAGTCCTTCCCTAAAAATATTTCTATTATATTCCGTTCTTGGAATCTTCAAATATATATAGTAAATCAAGTTTAAAAAAATAATAAATTAATTTTTTAAGAAAATTAATTTAAATTCTCTTACTTTAATATTTTTTAAAAATATTGCATTTTTTTATTTCAAACCACTTTTTCAAAAATATGAACGTAATTTCCTCCCACTTCTAAATAAATTAAACAAACCCAATTTCTTCAATTTTGAAAAAAACATATTCATCATAAATTTCCATAAGCATTATATTTCAAATTAATCTCGCTAAAGAAAAACACAAAAATGTTATTTTAAGTTTTTCCTTGTACAAAATTACCTTCTAAGCACCCAAACTTTTCCCCCATGTCATTCTCTAAAACAAAACGAAAACTAAAGTCCAAATATCATTTCTTTTATTCTATTTTGTTAGTAAAAATTGTTTCTATAAATTCATTTTGAAAAAAAAAAAAAAAAGGCAAAATACCAATGGTAATAAATTCTCAATTCTAGTGTATTTTGGTAGACATTAATTTAATGTTTATAAGCATTTATATTTATTTTCTAAAAAATATGTACAGTTTCTAGGTACTTTTAAAAGGAAAAAGTAAAAAAAAAAAAAAAAAATGTAATTATATATAATCATATATTTCCTTTAATGTTTTAGGAGTACTCAAAGGCCTCTTAATCGTTTCGCCTTCTTTCGGCTCTTCCAGAATCACTAATGACATCATCAATGTTGTTAGCATCCTCATGTAGGGGTGGCAATTTCCACCGTCACGCTCCGCTCCTAATGGAGGGAATTTAGTATACCCCTAATAAGTGTAAGGGCAAGTACGATTTTTTTTAAGAAAACCCGCCTAGTACGCAGCCCGCCTCGATTATATATATATGTGTGTGTATGTGTGTAAATATAAATAGTGAAATAATTTTATGGAGTGTATCATTTCTTTTATTATTATATTACTTATATAAATATAGTATACTAGATATATGGCAGCAACTAAGGTTTATTCTCTTCAGTAAAAAATAATTTTACAACAAAACGAAAAAAAGAGTTAAAAGAGAACTTAGAAGTTATTTGAAACTCTAAAGATCTCTCCGCAATAATTTTATTCCGATGAAACCGTGAAGGTACTCTCTTTTTTTTTTCTTGTTCGGCTCTATTCCTCTTTTTATTTTGTAACTAAAAGAAAACTCTCTCTATCTTGTGTACATAATAGATCTATAATAAAAAAAATCTTGAAAACCAAAACTATTTCTATCTCTATATACATATATATGTTTGTGTCATTTTCTTTGGTCTTATATATTAAAATTTTGACTGTATGAGTGTTATATCATCTTTTGGGTACATTTAGCCAAACATCGATTCAAAGCAAATAAAACAAAGAATTTTAAAAATTCTACTATTCCTCTTTCTCTAAACGGGTTGATAGTGGTATGCTTACCACAAACCCGTTAAAGTTCTTAATGGAAGATGAATTATTTCCTTAATGGAGAGAGATAGGATTTTGGCATATTCACCCCGTTGCCATCCCTATCCTCATGAGACTATCTATATCTATAGCCATAATCATAATCATACCCTTGAGGGGATGCGGTGGTGAATAGCATTTTCATATTGGTCATATTTGTGAGTATCACTTCAAAAACAAAACGAAATTGTCCCGAAAATAAAAACTCGTCAAAAATGAAATTGTCCCAAAAATAAATTAGAATTCGGATTTTTGAGACTCAACAAGAACCCAACCCTACCCTAATAGACCCAACTACAATTGTAAAAATTATTGCCCAAGTGAGTGGGGCTTGAGTTGGGTTCGAGTTATCCCACCCAAGTTGCACCCCGATCTTTGAGGCATCATAATATTTCTTAGATGCCAGTCATTGCAAAACAATGATCCAAACTAAATATGGGAACCGTTGATATTTACTACAGCAAACCATGGGATCAAGATTGGATACAAAGAAGTCGCTGTCGCAGAGAGAACCCAAAACCAACATTGCACCAACACATGAAATAAATGTTTTAAAGCACAACGCAAGCAAAAGTTCTCTTGCCAACTTACAAAGCAACCCAGAAAATTACGGTAAAAATTAAGAAAACAGTGAATATACTTCATGGTTCAACAGCATAATAGAAGTTCTCTTGCCATGGCAAAAACTATGTTTCAACTGCACCCTAAGAACTTTTAGCTTTGGAATCACTCTGGAGAACTTCAAACCTAAATAAGTTTCTTCCATTACGCTTTATCCTCGCAAATGAACCAACCTGCTGCAGATAGCATCCAGTATGCCCTTTCCATCAAATACAACCTACGGAGATGTGCAATACAAATCTCAAACAATATCCCTCTTTTCTTTTTCTTTTTTTATTTACGGAAAAAATGACTACATGTCTCAAATAGATGTATTTAGAAGCATATTTAGAAATGAGATCTTCTTCATTCATCTTATAAACTATAAAGGGCGGATTGTGATCATCAAAAACCAAGGATATCAATTGAAAATCATAGTATACAAATGTGTAATTAACCAGCAAGAAGGTGAAGAAAAGGGCTAGATAAATCATCATCATCATCATCCTTGCCTTGATCACATATGATTTTTAGACTGGTAAAGACAGCTTGACTTAAAGGATTCAGGAGTAAGTTTGAGACACGTAATGATTGCACACGAAGACACCAAATAGGACCAACAATGAGTCTGATGTGTGGAAAGCATCTGAGCCTGGTCCATAGTTGTTAAAGGCTCAAGGAGCACCAAAGTCTCCTGGAGCCTAAGGCTTGGGCCTGATGGAAGACGCAAGTTGAAAAAAATACAACATTTGCAGCCAACAATACAAAGAAAAACAGTGTAAAACAACAGCAATCAACAGAAAATAAAATGGAAATTAACAAGCATATTCATGCAATTAAAAAAAAAAACAGAGCAGAAGAAGAAGAGAGAAGCTGCCAAGGAGAGAGAGAGAAGGAAAAAACAGAACAGATTCTGCAGAAGGAGAAGAAGAAGAAAAGAGAGAAGCTGCCAAAGAGAGGGGGTGGGGAGAGAAACAGATCAGAACAGATTCTGCAGAAGAAGAGGGGAGAGAGAAGGGAGAAAAAAAATTCAAAAAACAGTCCTAACCCTAAATCGCAGTCGACTAAGAAGAAGAAAAAGAGGAGCTTACCTCAGAGACGACGAAGGCCAATCGCACTCCAGTGGCTGCCCTAGATCGATCGACTGATTTGGGTATATGACCTATCGGCTAATTTGGTAATTGGAATTATCGACTCTTTTTTTTACTGTTAGTAAACTTTCATTGTTATACGATTTTACTGTTAGTAGACTATTACACACAAACACCAATCACCATGTGGCAAGTACAAAGGAAAAACAAAAGTTAAAATATTTCAATCTACTTTACAGACACTCTCTCGCCCACCCTGTAACTTCCTATAAAAAGCAAGCCAATTACACCCCTTTCTTTAGAATAGCAAGCGGAATGGTAGCGACATGGATGTTAAAATCCCGATCCAATATGATCCTATGATCCGAAATTGCTAAATCGATCTGAATCGCATGAAGAATGGATGGAAACTAGGATCGCATTACGATCAGTAGGATCGGAATTAGGATGTAGAATCTTGTAAATTGTGTTGTTTTGTTCTTTTTAAGAATAAGTCCAACACTTTAGCTTAATTGCTCTTAGAAACAACCCCACACCCAGTTGTGGAGCGGTTACATCGAGAAGTGCATCCATTTGGGACCCAGTTGTGGAGCGGTTCGAGAGGAGACTTGCTGATTGGAAGAAACAATATCTACCAAAAGGAGGTCGCCTAACTCTGATCAAAGCACCCTTTCCAATATCCCAACCTATTTTATGTCTCTTTTTCCGATGACAGTGGTCTTGGTTTGAGAAGATTCAAAGTAACTTTATTTAGGGTGGTATACGAGACGAATTCAAGTACCATTTAGAAAAGTGGGAGAAGATATGTTCCCTCATTTGGATGGGAGGGTTAGGCATTAGGAGACTTGATGTGTTCACCAAAGCTCTGTTGGGTAAATGGCATTGGAGGTTTGGAAAGGAGAGGTCCAGGATGTGGAGGGTCATTGTTTGTTGTGTGGGGGAAGGTGAGGGGGGGTGGTTTTCTAGAGAGGTTAGACTTCCTGGTGGTGTGTTGGTTTGGAAGATTATCCGAAGGGGTGGAATGAGTTCTCAATACATATTCGGTTTAGAGTGAGGAGCGGGAGACATGTCAGATTTTGGGAGGACCATTGGTGCGGGGACTCTATTCTAGCTCATAGGTTCCCACGGCTTTTTCGAATTATTACGGAACAAAACGCCCTGGTGACCGACTATTATTGGCTTGATAGCGGGAAGACGACTTGGGATGTTCAGTTTTGGAGACAACTTCATGATTGGGAGCTTGAGGAAGCAACAGAGTTTCTTGCTTTGCTCTATAGCCAAAGTGTTGAGGGCAGGGTATGGATGAGTTGGTTTGGAAGGATTCTCCAAGAGGAGCCTTTCAGGGGTGCGTTTATCCTATTAGAGCCTTTTAGGGACTCCGTGTCCTATTCCCTTGGAAAGCTATTTGGAGATGGAAAGTCCCGCTCAAGGTGGTAGTTTTTCCTGGACTACTACAGTCCTTGGGAGGATTCTAACACCAGATAATCTCAAAAGAAGGCAACAAGTTGTAGTGAACTAGTGCTGCATGTGTAAGAAGGCGGAGGAGTCAGTGAATCATCTCCTTCATTGCCCAGTGGCGAAAGATGTGTGGTCAATGTTTTTGACTGCTTTTGGTATGGTTTGGGTGTTTCCCAAATCTACGATTAACGTGATTGAGGCTTAGAGAGCATGTACGGTCGTTAGCTTAGCCAGAGATGCTTGGAGGGCCATGCCCCTTTCCCTGTGGTGGGGCTTGTGGCGAGAGAGGAGTAGGAGATCCTTTGAAGGCGAGGAGTCTTCTATTTGGTCTCTCAAATACGTCATTAGGAGTTTGTTATTTTTTTGGGTTAATGGGCGCAATTGTAAATCGATGGGGGAATTTGTGGATTTTGTTGATGGTCTAAAATTATAAGTGGCCAGCTTGGCTTTGTGGACTTTCTTGGGATGCGCTCCCCTTTTTGAGCACCTTCTATAAAATCTTACTTATCCAAAAAAATTTGTTATTAGAAAGAACAAAAAAATAACAAAAAGCATTAACCCAACTTCAAAGGTAGACATGAAATATCTCTGAACTTCAAAGGTATGACTCAAATCTTCAAAAAAATTCCTCTATTTTGTTCTATTCTTCTTGATTTAGGTTTTTAAGAATAAGTACAAAACTTTAGCTTAATTGCTATTAGAAAGAACAAAAGGCATTGACCCAACTTCAAAGGTAGACAAGATCCATCTCTGAACTTCAAAGGTATCAAAAAAAAATTTGCTCAATTCTCTTGATTTTTCTTGCTTTTTCAAAACAAAAAACAAAGAGCCCAGTTTCAATTGGTCCATTTTGAACGAAAAAGAGAGACTTTCTTTTTCCCCCTCTGTTTTCTCTATCTTTGATTTGTTGTTCTTCTTAACCAAAATAGTCTTTTCAACAAAATTGGATAAAAAATTAGACAACGAAATTGTTCTTTTCTCTCTCTAATTCTCTTTTTCTTTTTTCTCTTTGTTTAGTCTTTACATTAATCACTTGTGAGTTTTTTTGACGTTGTTGCATAAAGGAAATCAAGAAATTGGTTTCAAGCATTTTTCATGTGAATTACTCTCTTATTATTTTTAACGTTTATTGATTTTTGCTAGAATGTTAATGATGTTGTGTTTAGCCTTATTCTCTATTTATTTTGAAAATAGCTTTATTTAGAAGTTTAGTTTTAGTTATTTTTGTAATAGTTCTGTAGAATTTTACAATCTTTGATCCGATCTAGTGTTATTAAAGGCCCTAGGCGCACTAAGGCGCTCAAGGTCCTTTGGAGCCTAGACGCTAGGCACAAGGCCAGGTGCGAGCCTGAGTGAAGCAAGACACACAATTGAAATATTAAATTAGTATAAATTAATTCACATCTCATAATTAATATTCTAAAAATTAATATCAAACATGACAAGATAAATCCACCAACCATATCATTCAAGAATTCAATAACCATAAAAATAAATCCATCATCCAATTCCAAAAACTAATAGTGCATGAAACCAAAGCTATCCTTCAATTTAGGGGGAAAAAAAATCAGAACTACTTAATTCAGCAAACCCAAGAGGCAACAACTAATTGCCATTTAGGACATCATTCAATTTAGTGAAAAAAAGAACTACTCAATTCAACAAACTGCAAACCCAAGAGGCAACAGGTAATTGTCATATAGGACATCATTTAATTTAGGACAAAAAATATATATATATGTTAATAAGAAAAAGCACAAGACAGCACCAAAAAAAGAAAAAAAACTGTTAAAAAAAAAAGCACAAGACAGCACTAGAAGAACAGAGAAGAAGAATATAGAAGACTGTAAATTGAGAGAAGAGGAAGAGAGACGATAAGAAGAGAGAAAAGAAGAGAAAAACAGAGAAGAGAAGAAAAAGTAAAAAACAGAGCACAAAAAAAAGAGAGAAGTAGACGAACAGAGGAGAGAGAAGAAGAAAAAGAACAGAGAAGAAGAAGAGAGAAGAACAGAGAAGAAGTAGATGAACAGAGGAGAGAGAAGAAGAAGAATAGAGAAGAACAGAGAAGAAGCAAAATAACAGGGAAGAACAGAGAAGAAGAAGAAGAAGAAGAACAGAGAAGAGAGAGAACTGACCTGTGCTGTGATCGTCTGCAAGACTGAACTCCTTTGGGACTAGGGCTCTTCCTGATGAAACTTTTCGTTTTTGGCTGTGGCCTCTTCGCATAGATGTTGCCTCTTGGACTTCTCTTTTATATATTTTTTAATTTTGAACAAAAGTCCAGAAGGAGCCAAAATTGCCCTTTTTTGCTTGGGAGAAGAAATATTTAAAAGTAAAAAAAAAAATCAGTTAGGCACTCCTAACAGTACAAGGCGCAACACAGGTGCGCGCCCACTGAACTTCGCCTCGCCTAGGTACACTACAGGAGCAAAAGTTGCGCCTGGCGCCTAGGCGCACGCCCAGGCGCGCCTTTAACAACACTGATCCGATCCTACAATCCCAATCCTATTTACCCTCCAGAGATCCTACATAGAATCTTGATCCTAACAACCTTGTTTAGCTATAAGGTACTCCTATCCCAAATCTGTCCCAATGAGGAAACTCCTAACAAAACCTGCCCCGCCATTGGTTTAGGACAGGTCAAAGGCATCCCAATTTGCACACTTTTGGGAAAAAAAACAAAGAAAAAAAAAAAGAAAATCAATTCCAAACAAATTCCAAATGTTCTTCTAGAAAAAAAAATATATAGGTATAAACAAAAATGTAACAATTATATGCACACAATTTTTTATATTTCTAGTTAGAAATCTAAAAGATCATGAAAAATAATGAAAATAAGAAAATGAATAATGATTAATTGTAAATACTTTTTACTATTCTGGGCAGTTTTGAGGTGATTTGGGCGTGTTTTGACTCCCTCCCCAAACCTGCCCTTACCAAGATTAGCACACTAAAACCCTTCCCAATAAGACAAGCAAGGTGGGGACCTGGAGGGATGGGTTAAATTTACATCTCTAACCTTTCTTCTAGTATCCACCAACACCTCTATTTGAAGGCCATAAAGGTGTCCGACATGAGTCAAAAGATGGACACACACCAAACATGTCCACTCTTAATTTTTTTCCCCTAAATCGGACACATGTAGGCCTAACCAACTCTTCAACATGAACCCGTCATTTTTCTGCATTGATGACATTTAAGAGGAAATACTTCTAATAGTGTGGTCTTATGATCTATATGTGACTTGTAACACTAGAACACATATCAGAACACTTTTTTCTTTTCATTTTTTTTTGACAAGGCAAGTGAAGAAATACACCTGTGCTCAATTTTTGTTTTTTAAAGTAACAAAATTTTGTATCCATACACTTGTATTTTACACTTGGTACTTCTACTTTATGATCACATTTTTAAAAAGTTGTGCTTGCTATTGTTGTTTCCTTGATATCTCCATCTCCTACGTTTTTTATAATTGTCTTATTCACATGTCAATATCATTTTCTGTCCATATCCATTGTAAAAAGCCAATCCCTTATGCAGTTTAACAGAATGCCCACATTTACATTATGTGAACTACCTGTTCAAATGATCTAAACCAGAAAAATTCAACAAGTGTTTCTTAAATGTAATCAAGGTTTAGATTTATCCAAAAAAGAAAGGTAATCAAGGTTTAGCAAGCAAACATGCTTATTTCTTAAATATAATCATATTGTATCTTAAGGTACTGTGTTATTAAATGTATTATAAAGTATCCCAAGGAACTGTTGCAAGCAAGAAACAAAAAAATAACATTTTAATAAAACCAGAGAAACTCAAAAAGAAGATTTGACATGCAAATGTCAAGAGTACAAGCACATACAACCTAATGTTATATGAATTCAGAAAATCAGTATTCGGAGAATCAAACACATACAAGGAGAATTTTAAAATACACAATGCCACATTAGAAATGGCCATATCCTATTAGTTATGAATGATAGACTGAACACCACAATAAAACACTTACATTCCTAATATCGCAAAATAAAAATAAAAATAAAATTGTTTTTAGCAGTATATGGATCGCAGTCAATTTGGACACTGTCATTTGATGATGGTACACTATCCTAGTATCTAGGCATGAAAACAGTATTAATTATCATTTATAATGTGAAATAGGGTTCAAGGAAGTGACAATTTTTAGTCTTAAATGGTAAGGTACTCCTATCCCAACCCTGTCCAATTGAGGAAACTCCTACCGAAACCTGCCCTGTCCTAGGTTTAGGGGCCCTATTTGGTCCTTTTGTAGTTCTTTGGGCTGCATTACCCTTTTGAACGCCTTCTAATACAATCTTACTTATAAAAATAAAAATAAAAATAAAATTTTAGGATAGGTCATAGGCAACCCCCACCCCAATATGCTTACTTTTGGGGGAAAAAAGAATGGAGAAAAAAAAAAGTAAATTAATTCCAAACAAATTCCAAATGTTCTAGGAAAAAAAATATAGGAATAATAAAAACTTAACAATTATATGCACAAGATTTTTTAAATTTCTAGTTAGAAATCTAAAAGATCATGAAAAAGAATGAAAATAAGAAAATGAATAATGATTAATTATAAATACTTTTTACTATTCTGGGCAGGTTTGTGGTGACTTAGGCGTGTTTTGACTCTCTTCCCAAACCTGACCTTACCCAGATTAGCACACACTAAAACCTTCCCAATAAGAGCAGGCAAGGTGGGGGACCTAGAGGGACGGGTTAAATTGCCATCCCTAACCTTTCCTCTATTATGCACCGACACCTCTATTTGAAGGCCATAATGGTGTTCAACATGTGTCAAAACATGAACACGCACCAAAAATATCCACTCTTCTTAAATTTTTTCCCTAAATCAGATACATGTAGGCCTAACCTACTCTTCAATATGAACCCATCATTTTTCTGCATTGATGACATTAACCTCTTATCACCTCTACCACCACCACTCCTATAACATACCATCACATTAAACCGTAGTCTTGATCCTAGTCCTATTTTAAATGCTCTCTCTATTAACATGAGAGATAGTATGTGAACAGAGTGAGAGTTGGTGATAAGAGAAGTTTGCTCGTGGTTAGAAATGAGAAAGAGAGATCTGTATTCTTAAATCATAGTCAAGCGATTCATTTTTAAGAGGAAATACTTCTAATGGTGTGGTCTTATGATCTATGTGTGACTTACAACACTTGAACACGTATCACAACACTTTTTTTTTTGAGGCTGAATTCGTATAACATTAGGTTGTATATGCTTATACTCTTGACATTTGCATGTCTAATCTTCTTTTAGAGTTTTTCTCGATTTCTTAAAATGTTATATTTTCATGTCTTGCTTGCATCAGTTCCCTAAGATACTTTATAATACATTTAATAAAACAATACCTTATGATACTATATGATTATATTTAAGAAATAAATAAGCATGCTGACTTACTAAACCTTGATTACATTTAAGAAATAAGCATGTTGACTTGTTGAAGTAAGCTTTTGATATCACCAACTCTCACTCCGTTCACATACTCTCTCATGTTCTTAGAGAGAGCATTTAAATAAGTACAAATAGAGCTAGGATCAGGACTATGGTTTAATGTGATGGTATGTTGCAGGAGTGGTGGTGGTTGTGATAGTAGTCTGGCAGAGGTAATATGGGGTTAATGTCATCAATGCAAAAAAATGAAGGGTTCATATTGAAGAGTAGGTTAGGCCTACATGTGTCCGATTCAGGGGGAAAAATTAAGAAGAGTGAACATGTTTGGTGCATGTCCATGTTTTGACACATGTCGAACACCATTATGGCCATCAAATAGAGGTGTCGGTGCATACTAGAAGAAAGAACATGAGAGATAATATGTGACCAGAGTGAGAGTGGGTGATAAAAGAAGTTTGCGCATGGTTAGAGATGAGAAAGAAAGATCTGCATTCTTAAAACATAGTCAAGTGATTCATTTTTAAGAGTAAATACTTCTAATAGTGTGGTCTCTATGTGACTTGCATCACTTGAACACGTATCACAACAATTTTTTTTTTTGTCAAGGCAAGTGAAGACGTACACCTGTGCTAAATTTCTTTTTTCTAAGTAACAAAAATTTGTATCCATACACTTGGTACTTCTACTTTATGATCACATTTTTAAAAAGTTGTGCTTATTATTGTTGTTTCCTCGCTATCTCCATCTCCTACGTTTTTTATATTTGTTATATTGACATGTCAATATCATTTTCTGTCCATTTCCATTGTAAAAACCCAATCCCTTTATGCAGTTTAACACAATGCCCACATTTACATTATGTGAACTACCTGTTCAAATGATCTAAACTGGAAAAATTCAACAAGTCAACATGCTTATTTCTTAAATATAATCATATTGTATCTTAGGGTACTATTTTATTAAATGTATTATAAAGCATCTTAAGGAACTATTGCAAGCAAGACTACGAAAAAATAACATTTTAAGAAAATCAGAAATTTGAAAAGAAGATTAGACATGCAAATGTCAAGAGGACAAGCATATACAACCAAATATTATACAAAATAAGAAAGTCAGTATTAGAAGAATCAAACGCATACAGGGAGAATTTTACAATACAAAATGCCACATTAGAAATGGCCATATCCTATGAGTTATGAAACATAGACTTAACACCACAATAAAACAGTTACATTCCTAACCTCGCAAAATAAAAAAATTGTTTTTAGCCTTATATGGCCCGCAGTCAATTTGAACACGATCACTTGATGAGGGAACACTATCCTACTATCTACGCATGAAAACAGTATCAATTATCATTTATAAGGTGAAATATGGTTCAAGGAAGAGAGAATTTTAGTCTTAAATGGCACACATTAGTTTCAATCCATACAAGAAAGAATTTGTTCAGAATCCTTGACAAATGTCCACTCAAAAGCATGGGCTCTAACTTAAAACATCACTTTTTGAGTTCAAATGAATCCACGATTAAAAAAAATGCAATGAGTTTCAGAAATTCAACCAAACACAGACTAGCTGAAAGATGGCGCCCGATACTGAAATCTTAACTATTGCAAGGAGGAAAACCAAAGATGAAGCAATTCAATGCAAAAGAAGGAAAAAAGAAGAAGAAAAAAAAATCCTCCAACCTGAAATCTATCAAATAGAAAGTTTTTGTAACTTCCGCAGTCGTTTGATGGCAGGAGAGATGGACTTTGTTCCCTTCCGACCCTTCTTCTTCTTCTGCTTGACCCTTTTTGTTGGAGGAGGCATCTCCCGAATGGGACCTGGAGATAACCCCTTCTTAAGGGCACTGCCTCTAGGAGTAGCAGAGGGTGGCAATCTTAAACTCTGGGGAGGCAATGGGCTGTGGGGCTTCCAGACCAAGTTGTTTTTCATGGAAAACCTTACCTTTTTAGCACTCTTCTCAGCAGCATCAGTTGCAGCAATACCTTGACCACACAGGTCCGGATCACAAGAGTTGGGACCATTTATAGTCTTAGTCTTCATTCTCTTTCTTTTCTTAAAAACAGTACCTTTAATGGTTTTTTTAGGCGAATCATACAAATTCGTATCATCATTATTCTCTAAGCCAGCTTCAGAGGCAACCTTCTCGAACTGCATTTGAAGATTTGAAATCACAGATTCATTAAACGTTATCAAATTCCCAACACCAGTTGTTTCAGTGCCTGAACCATCGCCGTTAGCCTTGGTAACGTTCTTGTTCTCCTCAACCGCAGGACCAGTTTTCTGAATAACATCAGCAAGCCCCTTCCTCTTCGTCTTGGCCTTTTTATTACTTCCATCCAACCCTTTTTTGGCCCTCCTGTTCTTCTTTGAAGTCTTGCTGACGGACGGATTAACACCTTTTGGAGCAACTTCAACCTCAGAGGCATCTACTTCCGTAGTGGTAACTATAGGGATCAATTTTGGTACATCAACTTCATAATCAAAATTAACCTCCGGAATGAAAGTTTCAATCCCCGACGACTCCAAATCCTTCTCCAACCTCAGAAAATTCTCATGCAAAATGAACATAACCTTTCTGTTACCCTGAAGGCAATCAGGAGATGAACCTAAATCATAAAACTTTGCGGAAAAACCCATGGTCAATGCTATCGTCCCAAAAACTACCGTCGTTCCATCCCCAAAATTAACATCATCTTCTCCCTCCGATTTCTTTCGGCGCTGCTCCAACAGAGTCCTCCCCGTTTTCAACAATACATCGAACATATTAGATTTAACCTTACCCACCAAAACTTTATCTCGAGACTTACCCATTACGGCAACGAAGGGTCTGAATATGACATCAAGCGCATCCAAGCTAACCGGGAGGAAAGGCTTGATTTCTTCGAGAAAAACAGACGCAATGTGATAGTTAACTCCGTTTCCGAGGAACTTAT
This sequence comes from Cornus controversa, assembly GCA_026545225.1. Classification (NCBI taxonomy): domain Eukaryota; kingdom Viridiplantae; phylum Streptophyta; class Magnoliopsida; order Cornales; family Cornaceae; genus Cornus; species Cornus controversa. The sequence goes on along the minus strand of CM048845.1, from coordinate 1,065,902 downwards.
TATTATTACCGTCGGCGAAAAAGGTGTTCTCTTCCAGGAGAGAGACGAGACGACGCAAAAGCTCCAAATCCCAGTAGTTGTTCTTCAGCAAAAGGAAGGAACAATGGAGAAATCGACGAATCAAGAGGTAGAACTTGTCTAACCTGAGAGCATCGATACCAGTCCACTCGCGGCGCATGGTGATTAAGAAAACAGATAAGTAGTGGAGGGAGACGGGCGGATCGAGGAGGAGGAGGAGGGAGGAGAGCCGATTGATGAGGTCGTACTGGACAGGTGACTTGTCGGCGTGCCAGAGGCAGTAGAAGAGGCCTTTCCAGAGCTTCTTCATGTCGCCGTCAGAGAGGTGGGACTGCGAAGGAAGCCAGGTCTTGAGGAGGAGATTCAGAGCTTTGTCCCTGCTGATCTTGTTGCAGGAACCCAACTGCTTTATCAGGGACGTTCCTGTTCCTGTTCCTGCTCCTGCTCCTGCTCCTGCTCCTGCTCCTGCTGGGATGTAGTCACCCTCCTCCATTTTTAAGGTCGAATTACTAAAATCTATTCTATTCTATCTTCAGCGTTCGATTCGATCTGATTCGGAATTGGATATCGAGGGATTTGGACACTGCCGATAGTCTTAAAAACCCTATGTGGTGGAGAGAGGCGGGTATTGTTTTCTTCTTCTTTCACTCACCCTCCCTCCCTATAATATGTACGAGAAACCCTTGACCTAGAGAGGAAAGCAAACAACTACTAATCGTTTTGTATACATTAATTACTTTTTTTTTTCTTTTTTTATCGAAAACATTAATTACATGACCCAGTAACTAAAACCCTTACTACCTTGATTTTTCGTTGGAAATGTCAATCTTGTCCGGAGGAAATAATTAAATACCATAGAAATTTTGTGTAAGAAATTTTACTATTAATAAGACTTTATTTTTTATTATTTCTTATATAATGGAAAATGGTGTTTTATCACTTATGGAATTCCTACATTTAACAATAGGAATTCCGAAATATTGTAGAATTACTCCTTGTCGGGGACGGAATGAATTCAAAACCATTGTTACCTTCATGCATTGATTTTGCAATGACATTACTACCCTCATTCTTATTTTTGCAAAATGACAAACTTACTCTCATTGCTTTGGTTCCACATCAACTTGCCCGTGCCAATATTGTGGGTGTGCTCGTGTTTGTTAGAACTTTTGAGAAAAAAAAATTATGTTCTTTAGTGTTACTCAATTTAGCCAATTAAGTAATTCAAAAATGATTTTTGAACACAAAATTCTAAAATATTATTTGATGAAGCACAAATCCATCCCGAATTGGGCAAACATCAACCAGTAAAAGGACAAGAGAATGGTAATCGAAAGGACACCAGCGTGCAGCCGACTGCGCTTCGACGATCAAGTTAGAAATCGAAAAGACTTTCTTAAGCTATAAAAGCACTTAAGAGGATATTAATTGCATACATTATATATGGATTGCCTCTATATTTATAGCAGTTAAATAGGACTATGTCCTAGTAAGAGACTGGCTCTTCAGTTCTCCAGACTCATCTAGAGATAGAGAAGTCCTAGTCAAAGTAGACTTCTTATCCACGTCACCTTGAACTCAACTTTCACGTTGTACGTTTCACAATTGGAGTCAAATACTCTATTAGATGTCCCATGTTCACGAGGGTCACTCGTTGGGCCTTAGGAATACTTTGGTTGGCCCATCGGGTTATAGAAACAGACTCCTATTTTAAGAAATTTCGTTGACCTTCCATCTTGGCCCACAGATCCGAGCCCGAACCTGTTAAGCTCCTGAGTTGGCCAGCTTGGGCTGGCCTTTAGGGACCAGCTCAGGCCGGGCCTAGTGGCCGGACTTGACCGGCTTTTAAGGGCTAGCCTACTTTTTGTGAGACTTCTCTCTCTACTTTTTATGAGACTTCTCTCTCTCTCTGAGGTGTCCTTTGGTTCCTAAGAAAAAATCTTTATGGCATAATCCTACAAAAGAACTTATGCAATGGACTCACCTTGCTATTGGGTAAAATTTCCTTAGGTGGGCTTTGCCCTATAGGGTCAATTGACCATATTCTCAAAATTTACGTATTCCGTCTCTTTCATTAAAGATCCCCTTTAAAGGCATCCCTCTATGGGGTTCTTTGACAGTGTTCTCAGGATTAAGTCACTGCACCTTTTTCGTTAAAGGCCCTTGTAAGTGCAAGAAAATTACTATGAATATAAACAAATTCACACTACACTCAAAAGAGAATTTTTGTTCTTTGTTCGAAGAGATGCCTCTTTCATTCAACTTCTGCCATTTATTTTATAGTGTTTTTGGATACATGAATTTTGCCTAAGATCTTTCTATGATTGATGGTGGACGTGATTTCCTCCTTATTTTAGGCAATTCTCCAGCGTAAGTTTGGTCATAGCTGTAACTGAGGCTTGATTGCTGATTTTGTGTGTTGATGGACCATGTGGACCCGTGTAGGTGACGTGGCTGCCAGATGGTTTACTCGTTGGAAGTTCCACGTGTCGCATCTTCGTTAGTGGAATTTTTTACTCCTTACACTTTGCCCCAAAAACTGTTTCGATTTCCAGTTATATAATCCGAAAAGGGTTTATTCTTCATAATAGATGGCGGTTCAGTTAGCACATTTGTTGACTTTTGGATGTCATGCCCCTGGTGGCTGCCGTATTGTCAGGGTTCACTTAAATTCGCAAACTCATTTTATGGGTTACTTCTTATTTGCTCTGCAGTATCGTTCTATACTGACGATTTCAGTTCACCTCCGATTTTCATTTTTCTTCGCTTCTTAAGGTCAGTACTTTTCCTTCTTCTTCCATTCATCTCTAGGTATGGGTAGGGCGAAGAGAGTAGAAATAGTGGATGACTTTGGTCCCATGGAGGTTTATCAATTAATTGATGAATTTCTGAATGAGAGTGAGAGTGGTTCTGATCCCATTGAAGCGAATCCGGTGAACCCTGTCGTCGTTCCTTCCTCAGGTCTGGTTGTTTCAGAAGTCGAGGCGTCTTCTGAACCTATTTTTGGAGACGTGGATCGTGATGATCTAACTAGGGCTTTACATTAATTAATTGTAATTATTTTAATTTTATTTCTAAAGTGTTTTAAAATAGGTACTCATCTAATCAAGGCATCAAGACTTAAGCTTGGATCATTTTTGTACTTGTGCGAGTTTTGATACACCGCGTGTTCAATGCATACCTACATACCTGTGTATCAACTACCCACACACGGTTGATGTTTTCACTTTTTGAAACCCATCAACCAGCTGGTAACATTGTTCTAACTCTTTTTAGTCAGCATTGAGGACAATGTTTCATTTAAGTTTGGGGGTAGTATCGTACACTAGTATACATTGCTTTTGCACATATTGCATTTTTATCTCATCTTTGCCATGATGTTTTTCTTTTTAAGGATGTAATATCCATCACATCATCGATAAATGCACCTTATAATTAGGAGCTTTGACATCCGAAAATACTCAAAGTTTTGGAAATTATGTGTTAGGTTATAACGGTCTACATTCTTGTGTACTCTTGAATATTGTACAGTTCTTTCCCTAAATTTGTCCTTAACAGCACAAACATGCACACATGCATTGAATTGTGGGGTATGCGTCGTATGGAGAATTTTGAAAACATTTGTTTTTATTTGAACAGCTTGAAGAACGAATTGCTTTAGAAAAATCAAAAGCTAAAAAATGATGAAGAAAGAAAAATTGAAAAAGAAAATAAACAAAACAAAATAAAATTGGCAATAAGCCTTCTCACTTATTAAATCAGGCATTTGTGCCTTAGGAAGCATGGAGTGTTCGTGTCTAAAAGGTGTGAAGGTGTGCAAGGTTGAGCAATAAATAAACAATTAACTTGTTTAAGTTCGTAGCCTAGTGAGCTCGGTTATTAAGTCCGAGGGGTGTTTCTTCACCCAATGCCCTAAAAGCGTTCAGTTTGAGAGTTATTGACCCAACGCTGCTACATGAGCTTACTAGAAAGCTTAAAGGACTTAAGCATTGCACAGCTAATTGTGCTTAAGTGTTGTAAATATTTTTACAGTTAACATTATGCTTTAGTGATCAGTTTCAAAAAGTTGTTTCTTTTGAGAATGGATGTTCTATTTATTCTCCATTAATGACAATAAACCATGCATTTAAATGTCTGTTCACCTTTGAAAGAGGATTTTAGGGTTTACACTTATATGTGTATCGAACTGACCATTATGTGGGGACTATTGTCTAATTCTGATTTTCAATGGTTTACATCTATTGATGTCCTTACAACTCCATAATACTTGTTGCATTTGTCATGTTGAACATTAATTGGGTATCACTCTTTTCTAGATGATGAATAAGTAAACCACCATTTTTCATATTTTTGTAAGTTTAATAAGCGTGTTAAACCCAATGAGACTTCACTCGTTCACTAGACGAGTCTATGGGTTTAAAAGGCTTGTTGCATTCGCTAAATGCAGCCGTGTTTTTCACGAATGCGGAAGTAGAATAATTGTTTTATTTTATTCCTTTTTGTATTGCTAAGGGACTAGCAATATCTAAGTTTGAGAGTGTGATAAGCATTGAATGTTAGACATTCTTGAGCCTTTAATTATGTATTTTAAACCCATAGTTGCACATATTGTATAATTTTTACGTGTTTTTATGTTTTTGAGGATTTCAAGTTCAAACTCATAATTCGGCACAATTCGACTCCTTTATTAGTTCAAGAATGTACTCTTATGCCCTATAATGCTTCATGGAAAGTTCATATCAAGGAATAGTGAATTGTGTATCAAGATCAGAGTCAGAAAGCTAAAGAGTTGAAGATCTACAGAAGAAGGAAAGATACATCGAAGTCCTTACTTCGATGCATCACCCAATCATGTAGAAAATATTTTTTTGCAGACATTTTCTTCACTTGCCAGTTGCCACTTGTCCAATTTTGCTTGAATAAAGCCTTGAACGAAATTTTTGTGATATTTTGAGCCTCAAATCAGATATATAGCTAGGAAATATGTAATAAATAGATATATTACAATTCTTGTAATAGAGAGCACTCTAGAGAGAAAAAGTGAAGTTCTAAAGAGGAAAAACTTCAAATAGGGCTTTGTAAGACCTTGAAGATCATTTTGAGCATGTGATCATCTCTGTCTATGGAGTGCTTACAACCCACCATGATCAACTAATCCTTCTCTGGGGTTTTGACAACCCCTAGTCTTGTAAATATGTTTTAACTTTAGTGAATTGGGAATTTTTATGTATTTTTATGTATATGTACCTTACCTTGAGCCTTATGAGTAATATAAGTTTACAAATTCTTCATATTTATGTGAGTAATTTATCTTTCTTGTCTTAGAATACTTACTTTTCTCACATGATCTTTAAACACCTGTAGTTCCACAAAGACTACACATGATGGCTTGGTACTAGTTTTCACTATAACATGCATAACTAGATTTGCATAGTCCATGCTAAGAAATGGTAAATTAGCTACATTAGTTAATTAGGTATTTAGATAAGTAGGTAGGTAGAAAATTTACACATATCGAATATGGGTTATAGTATTTTAAGATGCATGTATCCTCTTGACGGTAGCATTGTAGGCCACAAGCCATTTGCACCACTTAGTACACAATTGCATGAATTCCTCCAATTTATTAGAAGTATGGCATACTACGAGGCTAATGGTGAAGTGTCAACCCTAGTCTTTTACTCTTCTCTCAAACTTTGTATTTTAATTATCTTTTATGCTTTTAAAGTAAAGTAAGGAAACAACCAACAGCCGGTTGTGATTTGAACGAGAACCAACCCAAAATCTTTAGTGAATTACTCCTACGTAGTCTCTGTGGGATCGACACCCTCAACTTAGAGCCCTATCCTTCAAGGATTCGTTCTATTGTGAGTGGTAAATATAAATTACAAAACATCACTACAAGCTGCACAACAGACACCATCTGTGGCTGTACCTACTGGATCTTTACGGTCTATAATGGTTTACTTCAACTGTTATAAGCCCGTGCACTATATGGCTGAATGTACTCAAAGGCAAGCTACTTTTGTGACAGACAAGAAGTGTTACCATTGTTAGCAAATGGGGCACATTAGTTGGAATTGCCTATAGAAGAAGGGTACACGGAGTGAGGTTGGTTCTCAGTAGTGTTCTACGCAGCCTACCACTCCACAGTCAGGTTTTAGGACATTGCCACCACCACAGACAACGCCATCAATATAGAGTTCACGGGCACCAGCTAGAGGAGTTGCGTCTAGCACTCCTAGCCAATAGTCAAAATATCAGGGTGTCGGGTAGCATGGCCAAATAGCACAGGGTCGTGCCTTCACTCTTACTCCAGCAAAGACCTTGACAGGACCGTCAGTGATTCGAGGTATATTCCTTATATCTAGCTCATGGGCTAGGATTTTAGTGGACTCGGTTGCATCACATTCAATCATTTCATGTGCATTTGCTTGTGCTTTGGGGTTGGAGGTGTCATCCTTGGACTCGATTTAATCCATTGGATAGTGTTTGTCAATCTTGCAAGATCGAGATTTCGGGACAACAATTATTGTTTAATTTCATTCTCCTCGATATGGCTAGTTTTGATGTGATTGGGAAAGAGTGACCTTATGCACACCGAAGGGTGTTAGTGTTTGCTTTATGGGGGAGCGAGACAATTTTTATTTGTCTTCTTCGCATAGCCCTAGTGATCGAAAATGACTTGGGTATTTCTTAGCATACCTGCTAATGGATGGTGAGAATGTTAGACATGGAGAGTTTTCTCATGTTGTATGTGAGTTTATAGATGTGTTTCTAGGAGACTTGACAGAGTTGCCTCCGAAACGGAAAGTGGAGTTTGTTATAGAGCTTACTCCAGGTGCCGCGTCCATTTTTATGGCACCGTACCGAATAGCACTAGCTGAGTTGAAAGAGCTAAAGGACCAATTACAAGAGCTATTAGACAAGGGATTTGTACGTCCTCGTACTTCTCCTTAGGGAGCTCTGGTTCTTTTTGCTAAGAAGAAGGACGGGTCTTTGCGACTTTGCATTGATTATCGGAAGTTGAATCGGGCAACGATCAAGAATAAATATCCTTTGCCAAGGATAGATGATTTGTTCGATCAACTAAAGCATTCCAAATGTTTCTCAAAGATAAACTTGAGATTCGGATATTACTAGTTGGGGCTAAGAGAGGCAGACATTCAGAAGACTGCTTTTCGCACATGATACAAGCACTACGAGTTTTGGGTGATACCGTTTGGTCTTATGAATGCACTGGTATCATTCATGGATCAGATGAATTGAGTTTTCAATACTTATTTGGACAAGTTTGTAGTAGTGTTCATTGATGACATCTTAGTGTACTCGTCCTCGGAAAAGGAGCACAAGGAGCACTTGAGGATAGTATTACAACTTCTAAGAAAGAACCATTTATATGCTAAATATGTGAAGTGAGTTTTGCTAGCGGATGTGAAATTCCTTGGTCATGTTATGTCCGAAGGAGGGGTTTCCGTGGATCCATCCAAGATAGAAGCGGTGATGAGGTGGGAAAGACCTAAGAGCGTATTTGAGATACAAAGTTTCTTGGGATTGGCTGGATATTATCGGAGATTCGCGAAAGACTTTTCGAGGTTAGCGGCACCAATGACCAAGCTTACCCAAAAAGGAGTGAAATTTATGTGGATGATGCTCGCGAGCATGCATTCATGGAATTGAAGAGTCATTTGACTTCGGCGCCAATATTGATTATTTTGGAACATAGGTTGAGGCACACAATCTATTATGACGCTTCACAACTTGGTTTGGGTTGTGTGTTGATGCAAACCAAAAGAGTAGTAGCGTATGGTTCAAGGCAATTGAAAAGACAAGAACAAAATTACTGGACACACGACTTGGATTGGCGGCGGTGATCTTTACACTCAAAGTTTGGAGGTATTACTTATATGATGAGAAGTTTAACGTGTTCTCCGATTACAAAAGTCTCAAATGCCTTTTCTCACAAAAAGATTTGAACATGAGGCAATGGAGATGGATGGAGTACATGGAAAACTATGACTTCGACTTACAATATCATCTGGGAAAGGCTAATGTAGTAGTAGATGCATTAAGTATGAAGTCATATGGTAGCTTGGTAGGCATAACCATACGAGAGTGGAAAATGATGGAAGACATCTCGGGAATAGGATTACATTTTAGTGAGGATAATGGACCCGTAACCTTGTTTACTTTTATCGCTCAACCAACTCTATTGAGTAGAGTGATTAAGGACTAAAGAAAGGATGGTGAGGTAGAGACTATTCGCACTCGACTTTTGGGTGGCGAGGTGGTGGATGGATGGGCGATTCATTCAGATGAGAGTTTGAAATTCAAAGGGAAAGTGTTTTTTCCCTTAGCTTATAGTGACGAGGTTCTAAAGGAGTTTCACAACTTGAGGCTTGCAGTACATCCAGGTGGTACCAAGATGTATCATAACCTACGCCGACAATATTGGTGGAAAGGTATGAAAAAGGATTTAGCTCAGTTTGTGGCGAGGTGCCTCACTTGTCAACAAGTGAAGGCTGAGCATCAGAGGCCAGCGGGGTTGTTACAACCATTACCTGTGGCAATGTGGAAGTGGGAGCATATCACTATAGCTTTGTGACGGGGCTTCCAAGGTCGAGGAAGAGTCATAATACAGTTTGGGTTGTGGTTGACAAACTAACCAAAGTGGCTCATTTTCTTCCTATACGAGTGACCAATGATGTGGATACTCTCAGTAGATTATACATTGAGCAAGTCCTTAGACTTCATGGCATGCCAGTTTCTATTATTTTAGATAGAGACCCACGATTTACATCTCGATTTTGGAAGAGTTTTCAGATAGCACTTGATACAGATCTCCACTTTAGTATGGCATTTTATCCTCAGACGGATGGCAATTCGAGCGTACTGTACAAATTCTGGAGGATATGCTACGGGTGTGTGTACTTGATCTTCAAGGTAGTTGGGAGTATCACCTTCCATTGGTGGAGTTTTCATACAATAATAACAATCAAGCTGGCATTGAGATGACTCTATTCAAGGCTTTGTATGGTGGGCCGTGTAGGTCACCTGTTTGTTGGACCGAGGTCGGAGAGACAATTTCCTTAGGGCCAGATTTAGTTCGAGGGACTACGGAGAATATCAAGATAATAAGACAATGGCTTCTTACAGCTCAAAGTTGTCAGAAAAGTTATGCCGATAGGAGACGACGACCATTAGCATTTGAGGTGGGGGACCATGTCTTCCTAAAGGTCTCACCACAGAGAGGTTTGATGAGGTTCAATTGTAGTGGCAAGCTAGCACCATGATTTATTAGACCATTTGAGATTTTGGATCAGGTTAGGGAGGTTGCTTATCACTTGACATTACCACTGCAAATATCAAGTGTGCACAACACTTTCCATGTATCTATGTTGAGAAAGTATGAATCGAATCCTTCACACGTATTAGATTGGACAGACCTTGAGGTGGAAGAAGACATGTCATACAAAGAGAGATCGATTCAAGTTTTGGATGCTAGAGAGCAACTATTTCGGGGTAAGACCATTCCATTGGTAAAGGTACTTTAGAGACACTACGGAATTGAAGAAGTTATGTGGGAGCGGGAACAAGAAGTCTGCTCAAATTATCCTGAGTTGTTTACGACTTGAGATACGTTTCTAATTTTGAGGACAAAATTCCTTGAAGGTTAGGAGGTTGTGGAGACCGGGTCCAATTTTGACCAGTTTCTATTTTAAGCATCATTTTGGCTCTAATTTCATTTTATATGATGTTTAGCTTGTTTTAATTATGGAAAATATGTTTGGGAAGTTGTTTTAAGGTTTTAGAAAGTTTTGAGAATATTTGGAGAAGTTTGACTTTTTGGGTCAATGGGTCTTGGGACGCTGTCCGGGTGAGCTCAGGAATCTAATTTTTTTTGAGAAAATATGATTTTTGGTTATGAACCAATCGAAATGTTTAAAGAGTTAAGGAAGCGATTTCGGTGCCATTACCGCTTTTGAAATAAAAAACGGAGGTCGGGAGGGTACGATAAGTGACTCGGGGTGTTTTGGTCATTTTGCACCCCAAGGAGATATATATATCTAGAGAGACTGAGATATTATCACTTTTATAGCAATATTGCTCTCTCTAACCCTCCCACGTCATCTCTCTCCCTTCTCTCTACATTTCGAAGGTGTTAGGCTTTGAATTGGGGAATGCCGAAGGCAAAGGGTTTGCTCTACTCGGCAAGGGCTACGTAGTGAACCGAACAAAGTCCACATCTGACAATGTGGAAAGGCTAGAAATTTAGGACTTCGCTTCCAAGACTCGAGATTTGAGGTAGGGGTGTGAATCTCTTCCTTATTTTGATTCTTTAGGTCATATAGTTGTGACATGAAACTTTACTTTGATAATTTTGTGAAAATATGATTTTCTTACATATATATATATATATGAAAATTATATTTTATGCATGGCTTAGTGATATTTATGAATGCATATTGTGAATTTGTATTCATTCGTGAAATGATGAGAGTTTTGATTCCATATGTTGAGTATATGCATAAAAAAACATTTTCTTAAAAATGAATAAGTGTTGTGATTTCCATAAGAAGATTGAAATGCATTGAATATGCGTGAGTTGAGAATTGAAATGCATTGACCTTGTAAATGTTATGCATTTGGTGAAAATTGTGAAAATCTTGAGGTTTGGTGAATTATGTGTCAATGTGCATTTATGTGAGAAAGTCGCATTTTTAGGGCATGTGTAAAAATTAATAAGGGTTTCAAACCATAGGGTGCAAGACCCAAAACTTGGCTAAGTGGATGTCGCTTCCGTTGGGTTAGCAACCCGTACAGCGCAAGCAGAGTATGTGGTCCCAAAGCTACTATAGATTGTGACAAGCTGAAGTCCTCAGTTGAATTGATTTCAGGTTACGTGGTGTGAGTTTACTTGTGAGTTGTGACTTCCTATAAATTGTATATGGTGTTGAAATATGAAGCATCACTTATGATTTTCAAAACATGTATGTTTTAAGTTTGAAAAGCATTAATACTTGTCATGTAGTCTTGTAGAGACTTCATATGCATTCATGCATAGCTGCCTGTGTTAAGGTAGAGTTGGTTGGATCATTCCTACTGGGCGTAGTCGTATGCTCACTCCCTGCCCCCAAACTCTTTTTCAGATAAAATTCTCATGGAAGAGGAAGCCTATAATGCACGTGAGGACTTTTGAGTTCATTTTTGGAAACATTTCTTTTGGATATGTAGATAGATGTCCATGCCAGCTTGTGGCATGTGGACTACGATAAAGATGTTATATTTACATTTGAATTATGTTGGTATATTTAAATTTCAAGTGTAACCGCCATATATGACTTATGTACGACTTTTGGAATATGAATGTAGGATGTTTAGTTTTGAATTTCATTATGTGTGTTGTGTGGATATAATCTCTTGGGAGTTAAATTTTTATGTTTTGAACATATGATGCATGTGATGGACCATTTATAATGTTTAGAATGATATAGAGAATGTATGAACATTGGGGAATGAGAAGTGGATATGAAGTTGGCCTTTTGTGGAAATTGTAGGATTTCTGTTGAGAGGATTTCGATTCCATTTCACACGATCGAAACATCTCTATTGTGCGAAATGGGAGAGTCAATCAATCGAAAAGTTACAGGGTTTTGGAATGGAAAAAGTCCCGAATGATGAAAATCTTCAATAGTACTTAATTTGCATGATCAAACATTTTGATTAATCGAATTGCACATTTCGATTATGCGAAATGCACATTTTGATTGTGCGAAAATAGGGACCAACAACCAGTGTTGTGCAAGTGTGGGGCCCTAGCTAGGGGTTGATGTTGGGACGTAAGTAGACACACGTATGCAGATAATTAGGCTTCCACATTGAGTTAGAGATTGAGGAAATCCATCAGGGTTTAAGGGACCAAATCACCTAGGGTTTTTGGTAGTCAAAAATCAGGGTGTGACAATTTGGTATCAGAGCATGGTAACATAGTGATATTAGAGATGTGAGATGATGATGTGACAACCTAATCACCCTCGGTTTTTGATAGTCGAAAATTAGGGCGAGACACTTTATGTGAGCAAAAAACTCGTTAATTTTCTAACTGGACTCTTGTTTAAGATGATAAAACTGGACCATTAACTGATACTGACGACCATCATTAGAGCCAGAATATAAAAAAATAAGCATGTCCTAAACCTCTTTGGCAGTTTCATAACTCCCAAATTCTATACTAATGGAAGAATTTGTTATGTTGCGGAGCCATGTGATAATCTTGTGATTATTGTTATTTTAATTCTCAACACGAGAAACAAAGACTTCATATTTCTCATCGGTATCCTTAACAGGTGATTTTCAATCCTTGTGATGTAGGACCAAAACTTGCGTCATTTAAGAAAGTTGCGCATAGATTGAATCTAAAAAATATAGTTGTCCCCATCAAGTGTAACGAAAATGGGGTGAGAAATCTTATTTTGAGCCACTTAAAAATTCCAAATGACAAAACAGACTGAAAAATTGGAATCAGTGAGAAATTTAAAGCGGAGTAGGCCAAGAAAAATTTGTCTAAGTGTTGTTATTTGCATGACATAAAAAGGGATGACGTTGTAGAAAAAGATGACGTGGCGGATGACACGTCGTTGACATAGCTAATGATGTGGCAAATATTATGTACATTTGTTGCTGACGTGGCACTAAAAGCTTAGTCATCGCTGACTTGGCGCACAAGGCAGCGCATGTGTCACTGAAAAAAAAATCAAAAATTTCTGGCGGCGCATGGAGGCTTCATTCGGGCTAATTTTTGTGGCAACTTGGTTGTCTAGTCGAGGGTTTCATTTTGATATATTCAGAAGATCAAACGGAGTTCCAGAAAATGAATTTTCAACACCAAATAAAAAATAGTTCTCTTTGGATGATGAGAACAATTAAGCGAAATAAGAAAATGAGGGTTTTGAAAACCCTAGCTTTGATACGATGTTAAAATAAAAAGAAAAGAGAGTGAATTATCTTTAAATTATATTAATGAATGAAATAGATACAATATATAGTGAAATCATATATATATGATGGATAGGTGAGTGGGTAGTTGGTAAGTCTCCAATCATAATAATTCTAATTTGATATGAAAAATGTTAAATATAAAATATACTAATGTATTTCAATAGTATAGTTTTTATATTTTTAAAAAATTACTTAACTTATTGATGCAATGCCATCATTTTACTTCATTTTATTTGCAAATTCCTTATTTTTGTGTCTAATATACAATAACATTATTTTCCCTAACCAAACAACAATAACAGAGGAGCTTTAAACGTCCATTATCATCTTTGTTACGTGATCACAATTCATTGGCTTATTGTTTTGGATATGTGGTAACTTCCACACATGCATACTCTTTTCTCCATTGAAGAAGCACAAACTTACAAGAGTAATAAAAATAATTTAATAAATCTTTACACCGGCATCTTGTAGATGACGTCAACTCCTAATCGGTAACAAACGTTGAATTTAAACATAATTTTTAAGCTCGTATAATAAACAAGTCAAATTATGTTGAGTAACACTCGTTAAACTCGTGAACAAATGCACTTTAGTTAATATATGGAGTCCAAATTCGGACATCTTTAATAAGTTCAACTCCTTTACTCTTCGTAAGCCCAAACTCGCACTTTCGTAAGCCCATTTAACCTGTTAGCCCATCATTACATACATGTCTTTTATCAACGTTGGTTGCTTCAACAAGTAAATATATTTGTGATTAAACCCTAATTATATGTTGCAGCACACCCCTAATTCCTTTCAACACAACATCGTTTACGCTCCTGCTCACCGGCGATGGGTCTCCAATAGATCTGTCAATCCTAGGAATTTCTCAGTGGCATTTTCTTTGTTGATGTTGTTCTAGTGTTGGTGGAATCATTTTCACCATTGACTTAGGGCCTGTTTGCTAACTGTTTTTGTTTGATGTTTATTGTTTATTTAAACAGATTGAGGGTAAAAACATGTTTGATAAATTTTGTTTTGTTTATAAAATCTTCAAACACTCTTAAACAAGTACTGTTTCTGAAGGCTTGATTTGTAAACAGCATTTTGATGTTTATGCATTTATGTTTATATAATTACTGTAGCAGTATGCGGAGCAATATACACTGTAGCGGAGAGATTTTTTACTGTAGCGGGAATAAAACAAATTTGTGCTTCTCTTTCGCCTCACTTTTGCCCTAGATTAGAATTAGTATTTTCCAAGATGTTTTCTCCTCCACCTCCAGCCGCCATCTCCTCCACCTCCAGCCGCCATCTCCACCACTAGCCGCCATCTCCTCCACCACCAGCCGGCTTCTCCTCCACCAACGAGATCTACTTCACCGATTTCTCTCTCCTCCAACGCGATACAGGTTTGTGCTCTCTCATTTTCTCGTTTCTCAAACTCTCTCTTTCCTCTCACTTTCTCAAACTCTCTCTCTTGTCTTGAATTTATGCTGTGTATGGCTCTCAAAGATACTGATATATATTATATTTATGATTCTTGGTTTGTTGATGCAAGAATGATAAGATGTGACTTTTGATTAAAATTCAAAAGACATGTTTGGTAGCTATTGGTTTACTGTGACAGGTTAACGGGTAATACGTGAAGCATCTGTTATATATATATATACATGATTGTAGTCAAATAAACCTCACTTGATATCTGTTATTATGACCGAAGTTCCTAAATTCAATTCCTAAAATTTATTCTATGTGAACGAGAGTTTGAATCTTGAGAATAGTCATTTTGTGCAAATAATATTTATCTCTTAACTGACTCAATTACCCAACTACAGGATAACCACACTTTCTCACAAGAAGGTTGAGGATTATAGATTTTGATATATTCTTTAACTTGCAACCACGGGTAGCATGAGAGTCTAATTCAGTACAATTTTCACTTTGCTTCCATTTGGTTATGCATAAACATGATGGAAAAGTGCAATGGAAGTTTTTTTTTCAGATGTGTAAATTTATCCTAGAATCCTTCGTCTTATACAAAATGAACAATTTGACTCTTTAACAAAATTATAATGACATATATGCTTTTTATTATGTCTATTATGTCCTTTTTTTTATATAAAATATAGTGTTTTCAAAAAATAAAAAATAATTAGGTAAAATTCTTAAATAATAATAGTGAATGTTGTGAAATCATATCTGCATGTATATATATAAAATAAAAATAAAAATAAAAATAAAAATTGGGTAATGAATATTTAAAGGTTATGCATTGCAGATGAGAAAACTAGATTCCATATGTAGAAACAATAAAAAAAAAAATATTTAAACTCAAGTTCAAGTCCATTAAAAGTATAGATCCCTTATTGCAATTCATGTTCAAGGAATTTATTTTACCCATAAATGGAGCTAATGAAGGCCCTTCCAATACAAAAATCTGAAGAAAAACAAAGAATATCAGAGAGAGAACAAGAAGGCGAAATATATGTAAATTCATAAATACCCACAAATTTTGTGAATGAGGAATGAAATTGAGTGTTGCAGTAAAATAAGTTACCTGAACTAAGAGCATTTCTCTTATGAGATTTGTGTGAATTCTTTCTATGATAAATCCACAAACATTAGTAAAGACAATATGATTGCACCAAGTGTAGAGGGATTATGCTTACTGCATCTCAAAGAGTGAAAGAAGACATAAAACTAAACACTACTTATTATGGGTTAAGATATACAAGTGACAGCTATGAGTCTTTGTGATAGGCATACATCATAATTATTTAGGTTGACCTCTTTCTAATTCATCATCGCCATTTTTATCATAATATCAATTGCATTATTACACCAATAACTTACATATGTAAACTATCTTAGTCAGCTTCTCATTATTTTAACAGACCAATGGAGTGATACCCATACTATTTTTTATGTCCTCATTTCTGATGTGATACATCTCAACTGTCTTGCATCAAGTTTTGTTTTGTCTTATAGCATCTTAGCCATGAAATAGAGCTGACTTAGTGGCTGGTTCGTTATCCCTAAACTTTCTCTACATTTAGATTGTAATATCTAGGACAGAGCTGGGGCTCAATATAAAGCAAGGCTTGAGGCAAAGACTCTAAAATGAGGCCCTTTTTTTATTGTTAATAAGTTAGTTTTTGACATGCAAATAAATAAAAATTGAGTTATTTAAGAGCTGAGGAGCAACTTATAGAAGAAAATTTTACCTAAAGTGCTCAGTTTGGGAAAAAATTGGCAAGAAATTCAAATAATTATACCAGAAGATATGCTTGATATTAGTGATCTGAGAATGAAAAACTGAAACTTCTTGCAAAGAAAAAATGTAAATAAAAGAAAATTGAAGATTAAAGAGAGAGAGAGAAAAATTTGGTAAATTTGATTACAACCTAAGAAGACCACTTAAAATTTAACCCAATGAGAAATGGGAATAATTATAAAGAAAAATATATAGCATTAAATGTTATCTTTTTTCTTTTCTTTTCCTTTCCACAGTTCAGTAACATTCACACTAGACTTATAGTGGGTTCTGTGTTGCATTTGAGCATATCTTGAGCCATTATTTTGTTCTTGAGTTAATTGGGTGTTGCCATTCCTTTTATAATTTTTTCAATGCTAATTATAATTACTATAATGATATTTAGATGGATCTAAATGATGAAAATCTCTCACAACTCAACACTCAAACATCTGAGTTAGAGGAAGAACCTAAGAGAGACAATGATGGAAAAATACTATAGAATGATCAATCTGAGGAAATATTCATTCTCTTAATAGAGGAGGAAGTTAGAAATGGAAACCGCAATACATCAACCTTCAATGTCAAAGGGTGAAATAATTTGCTAGCGAAAATGATTAAAAGAACTGGTGGATATCCTTGGGAGAAGCATCAACTTAGGAACAAATTCAATATCATGAGGTCTGACTATAAGATTTTCAAAAGTCTCATGCAAGAGTAGGGGTGCACACGGTACGGTTCCTCACGGTTCTTGGTGGAACCGGAACCGGAACCGTTACCAACGGTTCCTAATTTTCGGAACCGGAACCGTTGGGGGTTGGAACCGTGAGGAACCGTACCGCGGTTCTCGGTACGGTTCCGGTTCCGAACCGCGGTTCCTTAGGATTTTTTTTTTTTTTAATGAAGCTTGAAAATACAAAATATATATATATATATATATTCATTAAATAAATGTGAGACCTACAATCTAAAAATGACACCCTATATATATATAATTATTATATTATATTATAGATATATATACATTACATATAATGTATATATATTATGTATAGTAATTATATTATAATATAATTATTATATATAATATATGATAATATAATTATTATACATAATATATATACATTATATATAATTATTATATGTAATGTATATATATATATTATATATAGTTATTATATTATATATATATATACACATATTTAATATAAAACGGTTCCGGTTCCAAGGAACCGTTACCCCCAACGGTTCCGGTTCCGGTACGGTTCTACTGGTCCTGGAATCGGAACCGGAACCGTTGGTAACGGTTCTTAATTTTAGGAACCGGAACCGGAACCGTAGCCACGGTTCGGTACGGTTCCGGTACGGTTCCCCTCAGTTCCGGTTCCGACGGTTCTTTGTGCACCCCTATGCAAGAGACAGGTGTCGGGTATAATTAGACCACTGGAATGATAATTTTAAGTGATGAGAGATGGGAAAGATTGTCAAAGGTTAGTAACATTTACTAGCCACTTTTTTTTATTTTATTTTTTTTAAC
This sequence comes from Cornus controversa, assembly GCA_026545225.1. Classification (NCBI taxonomy): domain Eukaryota; kingdom Viridiplantae; phylum Streptophyta; class Magnoliopsida; order Cornales; family Cornaceae; genus Cornus; species Cornus controversa. The sequence goes on along the minus strand of CM048845.1, from coordinate 1,048,107 downwards.
AATTGCTAATATACATGAACTTGTAGGTTTTTAGGAGCTGCAAAAAATTCAAGAAAAAACCATGCAAGCACTAAGACAAACAAAGTTTCATCTTTGACGAGACAATTGCAACTGGCTTTCATGCACGTGCATCCATGAGAGTTCCTTCTCGTCATGAGACTAAAAAAGAGAAAGAACATTTTCGTCCAAGTTACAATTTGGATGATGATGATGATGAGGAGGAGGAGGAGGAGAGGGGAGGTCGGCAACGAAGCCGATCTCCAATAATAACTCGTAAGAACAAAAAAGAGAACTTCACGGTTAGCATGTCATCAGCTTTGGAAAAATTATCTGATAGTAACGTGAGGAAAGCTAATGCATATGAGAAAAAAGTTGAGGCATATGAGAAGGCACTACTTACTCTATCTCCTCCTGTTGGATCTGCTCCTGTAGGGTTGAGTGCTGATAGTGAGTCTGGTCAAGGAACCACACCTAAAGCTGATGTTGACATGATGTTTAAATGCATGTAGACCATAGACTCCCTTGATGGGATTGATCACGTGCAGTACTCCAAGGCAATTACACATATGATCAACATTCCATTGTGGAGGAATGTGTTCCTTAAAATGAGTGATGATAGGAAGAAGGGTTGGATAAGCACTCTTTGAACTTTGTGTGTTGGAACAATGTTTGATTTCTATTTTAAGTTTGTAATCTCTTAAATAATATTTTAACTCTACGTAGGTGGACATGTATGGATGTTTCGTATGCTATGTATTGATGTTTTTCGTTTGTAGACATGTTATATGCTATTATTATGTTATCATTTTAATTTTAATTTTGATTTTATTTGTGTGTCATTACTTGTATGTTTGTAATTATGAAATAATTGTAATTATACCAGGTACTTGATATGGATCCTAGAAGGCTTTCTCTTGATGATGACGATGATGAGGATGATGACGAGGAGCAATTGCTTCTTCTCACCATTTTGAATGAGTATGCGAACAAATTTGTATTTAAGAGACCGTGTAGGAATTTACGTTTAACTGGTAATGATTTTGTATTGGAGGTATTATATAGTGACTCAACAAGATGTTTTCATTTGTTTCGAATGGAACAACATGTCTTTATGAATTTCTGTAATCAGCTAAAGAATTTAGGGTTAAAGAAAGAAAGGTATGTGGGGGTACAAGAGCAAGTTGGAATGTTTTTACTAACTGTAGGTTTAACGCGACAAATTGGTTTGTTTCTGATAGATTTCAACACTCTGGACAAACAGTGTCCAAATACTCTCATCGTGTTCTAAAAGTGATTCTGTTATTGGCGAGTCAGATTATAAGTCCACCAAATTTTAATGTTGTTCCTCCAGAAATTCTATACAATCCTAAACACTATCCTTTTTTTAAGGTGCATTTCATTGCAATCTATAACAATTTTTTGTGAATAATTATATGCATTTTATTCATTTACATGTTAACTAATAATTTTATTATAGGATTGCATTGGAGCTATAGATGGAACCCATGTGAATGCTATTGTTCCATCTTCTGATCAGGTTCCTTATCGTGGGAGAAAATCAGACACGACACAAAATGTGTTGGCAGCATGTTCTTTCGACATGCAGTTCACTTTTGTGATGGCGGGTTGGGAAGGAAGTGTTCATGACTCACATATCTTAATGCAATGTCTCAGTAAGGCTGAAAATCAATTTCCATTACCACCAGAAGGTAATTGAAATATCATTAACGGTTTAAGTAGGGGCAATAATTAGACTTTGAAGTCATTTTATTGTTCTTTGAATGCAGGTAAGTATTACTTAGTTGACTCTGGTTACAGTAACATGCCGGGGTTTCTAGCACCATATCGTGGTGAAAGATACCATTTGCAAGAGTACAAGAGAAGTCGTAGAGGACTGGTGCATCGTGAGGAACTTTATAACTTCAAACATTCATCTCTTCAGAATGTTATTGAGCGTTGTTTTGGTGTTTTAAAGGCAAGATTTCCTATATTGAGGTTAATGGCACCGTACAACATAGATGTGCAAGCAGATATTGTGATTGCATGTTGTGCAATTCATAATTTTATTAGGATGGAAGCACGTTTAGACACTCTGTTTGCAGAATATGGAGATGAAAATATGGAACTTGAAAATATGAGGGCCAGTACTTCTCAAGCTGCCCCTATTGAAGTCAATGTCAATTAAAGTGAACTTCGGCAAATGAGTGAATTTTGTGATATAATTGCTAATGAACTATAGAATGACCATGTAACACGTCATTGAAAATGTTGTTCTAAATCTCATTATGATCTGTTGGCAGTGACGTGATTTTTGGTGCATATCAGATTAGTAATGAAATTTGTTTTGTAATATAGCACCTTGATGGTGGCATATATTTTGCAAATGCTATAATTTTGGTGAATGAACATGCAAACTTTCTTTTGGTTAATTGAATATATTTTGGATTGTTTTTTATTTTTTGGTGAAAATGAGTTTTTGTTTAAGCATTACTATTTCTACATGTCTATTTTTATATTAATAATTGTAACAATCAACATTGTCAAAGAATGACTATCTTTTCTTACTTTATTGTGTTGATTTTTTTTAAAAATAATTTAAGGTTAACAAACATATTTTTATGTTTATGGTTTTTAAAACAAGTCAAACGTTTTTACGTTATCAAACAATGATGCTGTTTATGGATAAACATAATCGAAACATAAACACTGTTTATACAAACACTTAAACAATAAACAATAAATATAAACGGTTAACAAACGGGCCCTTATTTAGGAAGATGATCGGAGATCGAAGATCGGAGAAAGAGAGGGTAACGATTTTCTTCCATCCGTGAAAACAGTAACGATATAGATCTAAAGTTTTTCGATTATTTTTCATTTTTTTTTGACACGTGCGAGCTTGAAACGAATCGAACCCGTGCCGAAATGATGGCGAGCCGAACTCGAGCTTAACTTGGCCAAGCTGGCCCGAGCTCGAGCCGAGCCATCACACCATTCTGGCTCGGCTTGGCTCAGCTCAGCTCGGCCTACCTGAAATCCCCAAAAACCCTAATTTCGATCAAAACAACCCCCGCTCTTTCTAAATACTCCGTCTCCACAATGCCTCTCCATCCCCCTTTTTGTCTCGTTATATATGTATATATATATAATTAAACATATACACACTTTCTCTCTCTAGAACTATGTCTCTCGATGGCGTTGTGGATCGGAGAAAGGAGAATCATACAACACCAAGTGCTGGCAACGGGAACGGCGTCGTTGTGGCGAGCTTGCCATCGTACTCGACACATCGTCTTCGGTTGAATCCGAACACAGATCACAAGCCAGACAGCTACGAGGACCTTCAATTGGACTTCACTCCCCTGCTTTTCAGCTCTCTGGAGAGGTACCTACCTCCGAGCTTGTTGAATGTGTCGCGCGATGCTAAGGTTCAGTACATAAGGGAAATTCTGGTTCGCTATTCATCTGAAGGCGAGCGTACTCGAGTGAGTATATAATGGGAAATATATATGTGACATGCGTGTGTGTATTCAATGAATCTGTGTTTTCGTTGGTATGGTTTTGAATTGAGGTTTGTTTGCCTTGTGAGAAAGTTGAGGAAAGGGAAAGAAATAGAAAATTTCAATTTTATGTTTCTTTTTGTTTGGGTTTGCAGAATTGATAAAAAACTACTTTAACTAAGCTTTTAAGGGCAGTAGTGGGTGCAAACAATTACTACTTGTTGTTGTATAAAAAGGAAAGATAACTGGGAAAATTTGACTCGAAATTCAGTTATAACTTTCTTGAATTTTGCTTTTACTTTTACTTTTCCGACTTGGCAATCAGAAGGATAGTTATGGCATTCAATTAATCTTTTTTATTCTGGTGTTCAATGTGTCTGCGAACCAATTTCAGCCATAAAAGGGCCATGGGGGATGATCAACAATATTGGTGTTCAATGTGTGAAACTGTGAAAGACCCCGTTGGCAATGAGCTTATGGTCGAAATTATGTTATGGCTGCAAATATAGCTGCTGCTGGTTATGTGCACCAGGTTCCTAGGTCTGTTGTATTATTGCATCAAGTTTGTGAAAAGAAAGAATAACAAAGTGGTATTATAGTTGGCTTAGATCTTGGATCCCCCTGTCTTTCCCCTTCTCACTTGAGTGAGGCTTTTTCCATAATACAGCTAGGAAGTCTTATTTCTGCTCTGTCATGGTTAGTGTTGTAACCACTGATCTTCTTAAGCATGTGAATGCCTTAGATGTACTCCATATTATCCTACAGAATTGGAAAAGAAAATTCTTGATTCTCGCATCTGCTTCTAGAAATTTCTTTAAAATGTAGCCTATTATAGTGTGTCATTGTGACTTCGTTCATACTCACTGGATAGCTTTTCTCGTGTCTCTTGTTGATTTTTTGCATGCTTTGGTTCCACCATTTAAATATCATAATTAAATCACATATACAAATGCTAAATCTTTATGTTATAGCTTTTTATATCTTAGAACCGAGAGTAACAAATTACAAATTGGATTTAGTGCACCTTTATTTAGATTATTATCTCATGGCCTCCCACTAAAGAAAAGTAAATAGATAGGTCTTGTGATCAAAATATCACATTTGTAGCTTAGATAAGCTTGAATATACTTTTATTGTTTATGTCTTTGACTTGTAAGTCATTTTTGATGTGCTTGATTAACTGCAATTTGAATTAGATTGTTGTCTTTTGGTCTCAGTAAAAGAAAGGCAACAGACAGGTCTTCCTTGGAAGAGTTCTGTAGTAAATAATCACTGTATCACCAATACATGTCAATAGGTTCCTTGCCTTTCCTTTTCATGTGTAGGGTGACAAGCGACAGTTTACAATTTCATAGTTAATCTCTCTCTCTCTCTCTCACACACACACATTCTGTAGTCTCCCTTCTCTTTCCCTGTCGCATGCAAAAAATAACTTCCTAGGTGTTATCTCACATGTTGGTGACCCCGATCCACATACATCTGTCCACATTATGTGACTCATGGCCACACAATTATTCTGACCATACCTTTCCTATGTATTTTCTCACTGTATTTTTTCTTACTATGCCATTGTTCATTTTCTGTTATTTCTTTCGTAAATTGATTTCTACTATATTCTTCTCGCCAAACAAAATCAGTGAATTTTATAATACTTTTACCAGGTCCAGAGGCACAGAGAATACAGGCAGAAGATTATTTCAAACTATCAGGTACATCCTTCGGTGATTTTTTTCTGACAATTAGGACGTCTGAACAGTCTGTTACTTTCTTATCTATAGGAATTTCGATGATTGTCATCCCTGTGATAAAAATATGAATTGTTTTTATCAACTTTCATACATTGATTGCCGTTGTTACGTAATAGAAACAGTGCATATAGGTTGACCTCCTCTATATGGTGGGAAATGTCTAGAACTCAGGCTAATTTTGGGCTTGAATGAACTCCAGGAAAAGAGGGTTAGAGAGATAAGTGACTATTTGACTACTATTTTCATTTGTGTCTAAACAGGGTGTAAATATTAAACATTCTAAGTTAGATTTTCAAGACAACTAGAAAAATTATTGGTAAAGATCTCTTCACGCACCCATCCAACAAATTAAAATATTCTTCTTTAGTTAATAGGAGAAATTTATTGAATGTAAATCTTGAATTTTAATTTTGATTCTTTAGTCTGTAGATTCTTGTGTTAAGTCTTACGAACATCCATAGTGTGTGCCATAACAAGGAAGAGACTTGGTATATATGTTAGAAATTTAGATCTGATAAAGTAAGATTAGGTTTCAATCCCGTAGAATCAATTTTCTTATCCTACTCTGCCGATAACATATAAACATTGAAGCTCTTTGTTTCCTTTTTTGTTTTTTCTTCTTAATTGTTTCCTTTTCTTTTGCAGCCTTTGCGTAGAGAGCTATATACTATGCACGCTACAAACTTCTTTGTCCCCTCTTTTCTCAAGGCAATCAAGGAGAATACGGAGGAAAGTTTTAGAAATATGATGTCTGAACCCTCTCCTGGAGTTTTTACATTTGAAATGCTGCAGCCACACTTTTGTGAATTGTTGCTATCTGAGGTATCCTCTAGCTTTGTTCTTATCATATGGTGTGCCTAGTTCATTTATCTTGCAGTTTAGTATTTATGTTTTCTTATAGGTTCTGATTGCTTAGGTAGAAAATTTCGAAAAATGGGTTCATGAAACAAAATTCAGAATCATGCGACCAAACACAATGAATAAATATGGTGCTGTTCTTGATGACTTTGGCATGGAAACCATGCTTGAAAAGTTGATGGAAGACTTCATACGTCCTTTATCAAGAGGTAATGTATTTCTATTTAAAATTAGAATGAGAAGAAAAAAAAACTAAATAAAAGAAGCTATGGGACAAAGACAAGGATGATGGTGATGAAATAAAAGAGCTGAATAATGCCTCTACATGTTCTCCTAATCTTCTAATTCTTCTGCTGCTGCTTCTATTCTGATTTAAGATCATGTGCAGTTTTCTTCCTTGAAGTTGGTGGCTCCACATTGGATTCTCATCATGGTTTTATAGTTGAATATGGAATTGATAGAGATGTTGACCTTGGTGGGTGATTTCTTCAAGCTTTCTTCCTCTCTTCCTCCTTAAAGCTCTTCTGTTTCATTTGCCTCCTAATATGAATAAAAATTGTTCATTTTTATTACATCTGTTCTACTTTTGGAGTAACAGCATGATCAGAACATGTATAAAGGTGAGTCGAAAGTTATTTAGGAATAAAGAATAAAATGAGGTTGCCATGGTTATATTGACCATGAATTGACTTTATCAACAACTCTGATTTGATTATTTCATTGTTATCTGACCTTGGGACAGCTGAGAGCACAACATTCCTTCCTTTTTTTGATCAAAAGATTAAACTTCGGTACAACTCACTTGGATGGGGATTGGGGAATAATATAGCATTGGGGAAAATATATCTACCTGGGACATAATAAGGACACAATCAGCTGTTTTCTTCAGTCATTATTATTTTTGCTGATGTTATTATTGCAATTTATTAATTGGGTGGTGATATTTGCACTTTACTTTTCTCCAGTTACTTTTGTTTAAACAAATGATAAAATTACCCTTCAAATTACATTCCCACTGGAATTATTAAAAAAAAAAAGAAGATTACAATTGCAACCCCGTTTTGAGGGTTAATTTGTCATTTCAATTATTAAAAAATTCAAGTGGTGTGCAAGTGATGAAAAGTGGAGTGTGAGTAGTATCTCTTACTATTATTATTATTGTTCTTATTACTACATGTATTATTGTTAAATATGTTTGTGTCTTGTGCCTTGAAACTTTTGGCATGGATATCATGGCATTATTTTTGGCTGAGGATCTCAACTACTTAACAATCGCAGGTTTTCATGTGGATGACTCAGAAGTCACTTTGAATGTTTGCTTGGGAAAGCAATTTTCTGGTGGAGAATTGTTCTTCCGAGGTGTGAGGTGTGATAAGCATGTAAATACAGAAACTCAGCCAGAGGTATGTTCATCTTTAGGATTAGTTCTATTTGACTGCTGTTGATTAGTCATATTCACTGAAAGTTTCAGTTTGGTCTTAGTTATGCCGTGCTATTTTAGTGGTCTTTTTATTTATTAATAACGGTCTCAATGACGACCAATGGAAGGCTGTGTTACCCAGACTCGCTAGCACCGACTAGAGTGTCTGTGTCGACACAACATGACACGGACACCGATGCGGGATATCTGTCAGACTCTTCATTTTGGCTACTGGACACGGTTGATGATGAAGACATGACTGATGCTTGTGTGGGCTATTTAGTGGTCTTTTTATTTATTAATAACGGTCTCAATGACGACCAATGGAAGGTTGTGTTACCCAGACTCACCAGCGCCGGCTAGAGTGTTCGTGTCAACACGACACGACACGGGCATCGACGTGGGATAATTGTCGGACTCCACATTTTGGCTACCGGACACGGCTGATGACGAAGACATGGCCGATGCTTGTGTGGGCTGCCATTTACGAGCTTAGGAAAATGCTAGTTCAGTCGAAAATGGCGTCTTTGGATCGTTGAAGATGAACCTTGTTGCACGTGCTGGCTTTGCCAAATTTTTTCCATGGCCGAAAGCATAGTTGTCAAAGGCACGGTCCAGGCACGCCTCAGGCTCAAGGCTCCTCAAGGCACAGTAGTTGTGCCTGGACCAAGACTGGGCAGGCTCCTTCAATAAGGTGTGCGCCTTTGCATTTGAGGCGATAGGCGCAAGTTGCGCCTCAGGCGCGCCTAATATAAAACACTTATTTTTTTCCTTACTTGTTAGCATGTGTTGTATTTTTGTGTTCTAGTGGACTTTAACCATATAATACAGTCCCTAACGGTAAAAGAAATAAAAAGGGTCAATCAATAAATTTGATACAATCAGTCGATTTAAGGCTTTTTGGAAGTCAATATACAATGGGATGACAATATGCGATTTGGGCTTTCTGGACGTCGAGCTCTTCTCCGACAATTTCTTCTTTGTTTTTTGTTTCTTTTTTTTTTCTTTTCTTCTTATTGTCCTGTTTTTTTATTTTATCTATTCACCTTTTCTTTTTCTTTTTCTTTTTCCTTTCTTTTTATGGTCTTTTAGTTCTTTTCTCTCTCCCTCTTTCTTTTCTTTTTATTTTTCTTATGAACTTTTAATTTGTTTTTATTTTGTAGTTTGTTTCTCTAATGCGTGTAATAGTTGCTAAAGCCTATTATTACAAAAAACATCGAAAATCTTGAAATTGGGATATTATATATTCTCATTTTGTGGTTTGATGTTCTTGTACTTTTGGCTAAACAGTAGTTTGAGGCTGTTGAGCAACTCTTGTTGCTAGCTTTGTATTATTGGTTACAAATTTTATTTTATTTTCAACTTGTGCCTTGCTTCAGTTAGACTTGCGCCTCAGGCTCCAGGAGGCCTTAGCGCTTTTGTGCACCTTGAGCCTTTAACAACTATGGCCGAAAGTGTGTTTCACGCATTTGTTAATATCTTGTAATTTTAATGGTTCAAGATGAGGCCCTTTAGTTTTTAATGGTTCAAGATAATGCCAGGAGTATGTTAAAAGATAAAATTGTTTGCTTTTTCCGAAAGTGGGTTACCGCTGTAGTACACTCATGAGACTTTTGCTTTTAAAGACGGTGAGTTACAGTTGTAGACTCTCTTTAAATTTCTTTTTTTTTCTTCTGAAAAGTAATGCAATTATATTAATATCCGTAAATGGACAAGAGGGCCACGACCCAAGAACAAAAGAGGCTACTGTCGCCCAAATTACAGGCGTAAAAACCACTTTTGAGTAAGAATCAAGCCCAAAACGCTAGCATAACAAGCCCAATGGTGAGACCCATTAATTTATATTGGCCAATTGGGTTATAGTTGTTTCACAATTCACACTTCTACTATATTGAAGTATATTGAGTTACAATATATTATATTTATATTGAGGATATAATTGACTTACTTGATAATTTTACCTAAATTTTTCTATAAATATTATATTTGTTAATATTTTGTATAAGGTGTCCAAGTACCCCGTGTCAGATTTTTGGGCACTTTAAATCTATATCCCCGCGTCTTAGGATTTGATAGATTGACGAATCCAACCCTTAGACACACACCCATGTCCGACACTCATACTCGAGTCCAGGTAACAAAGATGGAAGGTAGATTTTATCTTTATACTTCGGTAGTGATGGTGAACTACACTAAGGCAATAGTGTAATTACCAAGCTAGTGCGATGACTACGTTATACAGTGAGATTATTGTGTTTTCCTTTTTCATACTTTTATTTTAATGTCAAGTAGGATACATATATAGATTGAATTTTGACCTTGGTTGTTGAAATATAAATGACATGGTTGATAGCTTTCTCATATCACTTCTTTTGAAGCACAGAAGGATCATTTTATAAGTGTTGATAAAATAAAATAAAATTGAAGAAACAAATTAAACAAAAAAGAACATAAGAATATAACGTGGTTCGACCACTACAGCCTACATCCACAACACACAAAACTCAAAGGGCTACATCACTTTTATTATATTCTCTCTTAGTTTTGTTTAAAATGACCACCTCTTTTTATAGGTGAAAGAATATATGTGATAAATATGGAAAATACATTAATGGAAGATTCCTAAAATCAATCCCATAAATTACTCCAATATTATATTCTCCAACACCCTCCCTCAAGTTGGTACATGGAGATTTTAACTCAAATGTCCAACTTGAAACTAAATACGAAGTTTTGGAGGATCCGAGTCGAGTTGATCCTAAGATCTGAGATAAGTTGATCTGGAGATCCAAGACGAGTTAATCCGAAGATCCAAGACGAGTTAATCCGAAAATCCGAGACGAGTTGATCCTGAGATTCGAGACGAATTGATCTGAAGATCCGAAATGAATCTAGAGTAGGATATGATAATCTGCTCTGATACCATGTTGATAAAATAAAATAAAAATGAAGAGAGAAATTAAACAAGAAGAACATATGAATATAACGTGGTTCGGCCACTACAGCCTACATCCACGGCACACAAAACCCAAAGGGCTACATCACTTTTATTATATTCTCTCTTAGTTTTGTTTACAATGACCATCTCTATTTATAGGTGAAAGAATATGCGTGATAAATATGGAAAATACATTAATGGAAGATTCCTAAAATCAATCCCATAAATTACTCCAATAATATATTCTCCAACAATAAGCAATAAAAATTCTTATTATTTAATCATCTTTTATTTGTAGGCCACACTTTCATTTATGATAAAATAACAAAAGATACTATGAAGAAAATGTGTTTGATCTTGGATTCGAAGTTTATCAAAACACAAGTCAGAAGTTACAATAGAAGTAATGGATAATGCTTAGTTTTGCTGCTGTAGGTAAATTAGCAGATTATTGAACTTTAAATTTCACTTCTGCTGTAGCGTGGCGAACCATCATTTAAATATTTTATTTTTTTGGCTGAAATTCTCCAGGCTTATGGGGCTTGTTCTCATCCTACGCCTTCCAATCTTTATTACTTTATTTCCATCTTCCATTTCTTTTTAGAGTCTGTAACATTGGGAAGGTTGGGAGTTCATCCCTCTCCTCCTTACTGAGGCTTACCTTTCTTGATTATTTTGGATTGGAGATGATGGTGTTTGAAATCTAATGGCTCCCTTTCATTTATATATTCGTTTAAATTCTTTTGAAAAGCAAGCTTTATCCCTTCCTGTGGCTAAAAAGATTTGGAAAGCAAGGTTTTCCCTAAAGTTAAGGATCTTGTTTGGTCAATACATATAAATTGCTCTAGGCTAGGAAACATTACAAAGCTTTAAGCTCGAATATATGGTGATATTTGCTGGAGAAGCGAACATGCAGTATCCTTTTTGTTCATGACCTTATATTTTTGTCTTCAACAAGCACACTTAGCCTTAACAGAGATCTATTGGGTATTAGGGTTAGTCCTAGGGAAATTTGATACCTGCTTGAGAGTTGTCTTCTTTCATGATGTGCTTTCCTGTGAAGTGGAGCTATGGGATATCAGGATATGATTCCTTTCTTATCTTCAATGTGTTTCCACCTCCAATGCTTGTACTGTGATGCCTATGCATGTTGTTTTCTATGACTAGAAGGCTGTGTCTTATTCCCAGAGCAATGTAGCTCCTATGTTGTGGAAGCCCCTACCAGTGGACAAATCGCTATAACAGAATTGTTTTCAAAAGTGATATAGAAAAGAAAAGTGATATAGAGGTTCGATTCTTTCCTTTTCTAGACCAGTTAGGTCTGTGTTTGTCTTTAAGAAAGAGGTTATAGCTCTCCTGAAAGGCCTCAGGAAAGCTTTTATTTGTGGTCTCAAACTGCCTAATAGAGGAAGATGCTGAGGTGGTTGTTGATTAGATGCAATCTCGATCTCGGTTTAGTTTGCAATATGGTTTTTTCATGAGAGATCCTTGAAATTTTCAAGGCTCTTTAGGCGGAGAGCATATGGATTCAAAGAAGGGAGCTTCCACGATGAAGCTTACACTTTTGGTGTCATTGATTTTGCTTTAGGAACTCTTGTTTCGAGGTGATGGACAGGGTGTGTAATGAATGGTTGGTGGGGCTTTAAATTTGTTTAAGTCACTCTTTTGATATTCCTGTTCTCCTTTCAACCATGAAGGATTCTTACCCTTCAAGCCTCTGCATCTTTATTTCTCCTTGATCAAATTTCTTGCTTCTAATGACAAAAAGAATACCCACAACGAGTTTTGAGTTTTGATAGGACTAGATTAAGCAAAAATTGATCTTAAAAAAAAAACACTTCGCATGTTAGAGCTTTGATATGAAATATGAAAGAAGTGTATAATGTGATAAAGACCTATAAAAAGGTGTATTGTTAAACAAAGAGATGGTGTTGAACTGTTCTGACGTAGCTTTGTATGTTAAGAAGGTGGGCAGATTCGTTGATTCTCTTTCCTTCATATTTTTTTAATCTGTGATTAATTCCAAGATAGGGGTCATTTTACTACTCATAGGTGGCTTATTACGGCCTTTTGTGTATTCTCTTGGGAGCGCTCCCCTCTTGAGCGCCTTTTATAAAATATCCTATTTGTCAAAAAAAAAAAAATTGTAGAAATAAACAAATCAGTTATTATTGTCCAAAAGTTTCTGCTTGAAGTTGAGTTAGGCATCACCAAAACCTTGGCAGGCTCCCGTTGCCGATACCCCATTTGATATCATTGGTTGGTTGCACATGCATCTAAAATGCCTTGTAAAGTAAGTTGCTTGGTGACCACCATTAATGACTTGGTTGTTCAATCTTTAAATGGGGTACTCCACTATATACAACTTTTCTACTTGTAACTTCCACCAAATATTTTAGGGTAAATTTCACTGACACCCTAAGGCTTGCCCTAATTACACATGGTGGTCGAGAATAGGCCTAATTACACCGAAGAACGTTTGACGACGAAGAGACTCCTAATGGGATGCTTAAATTCTCAATTCTTTGTACTCTCTCTTATTGGGTTCAAGGTAGAGCTTGTAACTCCACGGAAGAAATGGTCGACTTCTTAGGTTCCTTCGCTTTGTAATTGGTTCTTGTTCAAGGGTCGCCCCTCCCTTTTTCTGGGTGCTTTCTAATAAATCTTTACTTATAAAAAAAAAAAGGTATGACGTGGCATTTCAAATTCACCCTTCCATTGTCTAGCTGTCAACGCAGTTAAGTAAATTTTTTTAAAATACCATATTTGCTCTTAATATGTTAAAGAGACTCAAATATGCAATGTGTAATTATGAAAACCCTTCTCTCGCCCACTCCATTTGGGTTTGTGGTGGACCAGAAAATCATTTTGCGTAAGACAAGTAAATGAGCTGCCACCTTCGAGATTTTGATCAAACATCCACCTTATAGAGGTCTCTCCTGGGTTAAGCTTCAATAGAATATGTGTGTGTGTGTGTGTGTGTGTGTGTGTATAAGGCATTTGTACTTCTAATATCAAACAGCTTCACAAGCTTCTGGTTTACGAGACACATACACAAACATAAGGGATTTCCAAATTTGTTATTTGCACACCTAGAAAAAAGAAAAGAAAAGAAAAAAGAGAGGCATTTGCATCCCAGATTTCGATTCTCTTCTCTGGACTCCATTAACACTCTTTCTCATCTCATCTCGTCACTTGACAACACTCACAGCGATAGACCGAAATCCTATAAGATCTCTCTCTCTCTCTTCATCTCTCTCCAATCTAGTAAAATTATATTTGAACATGAGAACATAGTAAACCAAATTGAATGGAATGAAATTCGGCAAAGAAATCGAATTTAAACGGTCCATAAAACTCACAGAACAGTAGCATATAGGTACGCCTATAACACCAATGTTCACCATTAAATCTCAACAAGAATTAACCAAACAAATTGACTCAAACCATGACTAAAACTTGTACATACATATATATATATATATATATATATGCAGATTAGCAAATTCACATACACCAAAACTTGATAATCTCAATGGGAAATGAACATTGTTACACATCAACCCAACATGAAACGATAGCAAACGACAAGCCAATTGTGTGTGTGTGTGTGTATAGACATGTTTAAATACCCACAAACGTACATGAAATTTGGGAGTTTCTGAAGTAAATCACAAGCGAACACATATAATTGTTATTTGAAGTTAAAGAAAGGCCATATATACCTTGGTTTTATGCTTTAATTTGTTGCTGGAACTAGGTTCAAATGATGGCAGAGTACTTTGATCGCAGTGTGTGAGAGAGGAGGGAGCTGATCGAAGGGTTGAAGAGAGAGGAAGGAGGTGGTTGGTGGCGGTGGCGGGAAGATAGAGAAATAGTCTTTCAATGGGGATAATTTGGTCTTTTCACCTTTTAACTTTTTATTTTTTGGTTTAAAATAGTGTTAAACCATCTCGGGGGAAAAATGAGAATTCACACAAAAAAGTAACGTTCATTTGCTGATTACCGCTGGCAGTGGTAGTTTGTTCTCCTAGGTGACATTGCTCAATTAAATTTTAACACACGTCTAAAAAAATTAAAACAAAACCAAATTCATTATTATAGGTTACCTGGCTGAAACAGGGCTTCGTGACTCTCTCTCGTGCATCAAATTTACAAATCCCCACCACCATCGCCACTAACCACCACCACCTCTGCTCCTACCCTGTCTCCCCACTACTCTTCTTATTCTTTGTCTCCCCAAATTTCTCATTCTCTCTCATCTCTGTAAAAGTGACAATTTTAATTTATTCCCTTGGCACCGACCGAAAAAAACTGCTGGGATCGGAGAAATTGGAACCGGAGGTGGAGTTAATGATCACAGACGAACCAAAAGTTGAAGCCCCACCTTTGATGGCTGTCCAAATCAGAAACAAAAGTGGTCGATGGCAAAACAATACAAGGGTGGATGAAGTCTCTGGTGCCGACGGTGGTTGTGGTGGTGGAGACAAGGATGAGGGCAAGAAAAAAGAAGTGGTGATGGCCGGTGGGTTTGCTGGATAGAGAGAGGTGATGGCCGATGGGTTTGCTGGATAGAGAGAGAGTAGTGAGAGAGATGCGAAAGCGATGGGTTTGCTGGATATAGAGAAAGCGTGTCCATTCAATTTGGGTTTCCCTTTTTTTTTTTTTGATAATTAAAAGATTCACTAAAAAGTGCCCAAATGGGGGACGCATACCAAGGAACAACAAAAATCAAAGCCTTAAGTTATCTACAAAAGTTAAAAGGGACTCTGAAGAATTACAAAAGGATCCCTCCGACCAAAAGTATAAAGAACTAAGGATAGAGCATCTAAAGACTTCCCAGGGCTGCTCTTTATCATCAAGATCTCTTGTTCCTCCCATTCCATAAAGCCCCCCATAAGCAATGAGGAGCAACCCTTCGTGAATGTCTAGCATCATGCTGCATCCGAAAACCATCCCAAGCTATAATACAATTCGCCACCGACTTAGGCATGATCCACTGCACTCCAAAAATGCCGCAAATCAAATCCCATCCCTCCATAACTCTGGGACAATGAAGAAGAAGAAGATCAACAGTTTCATCTGCCCGTTTACACATACAACACCAATTCGCCAAGATGTGCCCTCTCTTCTTTAGATTATCAATGGTCAAAATCTTCTTCATGGACGCTGCCCACACAAAGAAGGCCACCTTCAAAGGAGCCCTAGATCGCCAAATTCCTTTCCACGGGAAAGGAGGCCCACGGGAATCCACCAAACTCCGATAAAATGACCGGACCTCGAATCTCTCATGACTTGTGCTAGTCCAGACAGCTTATTGCACCCCGCCCTGGAACAGACCTGTCTATAAAGTACGGCTAAAAACTCCGTCATTTCCTCTATTTCCCAGTCGTATAGAAGCCTCTCAAACTGAACATCCTAAACCAGTCGTCCGCCATCAAGGTGATAGCACTGAGCGACCATTGCCTATCTATCTACTGCAATTTTGGCAAGTCTCAGATAGATACCCTCCAACGATCACCACACCAATGATCATTCCAGAAACTTGCAAACCTTCCATCCCTAACCCTAAAACGAATGTGCTTGGAGAACTTATTCCAGCCCTTCACAATATACCTCTATAACCCAACCCCAACTGGAGTTCTCAATGTTAGCGAGCACCATCCCCCTCTATCCTCTCCATATTTGAGACATATAATCCGCCTCCAAAACTTGTCTCTCTCCTTACCAAACCGCCAAAGCCACTTACCCAATAAAGCTTTGTTGAAAAGGTTCAGCTTCTTCACCCTTAGCCCTCCCCTCTGAATAGGACAACATATCTGCTCCCATCTTACTAGATGATATTTGGGCTCCTCCCCCAGGCCACCCCATAGAAAGTTCCCCTGAAGCCTTTCTAACCTCCTTAAGACAGAAGTCGGTAGTGGGAATAAGGACATAAAGTAGGTAGGAAGGCTCGAAAGCATGCTCTTCATCAAAATTAGTCTACCCCCATTCGATAGGTATTGTTTATTCCACCCATCTAACCGTCTATGTTACCTGGACTCGCCGAAGTAGGCAGGAGTGTCCGTGTCGACACGACACGGACACGGACACGGACACGTGATGAGTTCGACTCTTCATCTCATCTAGTGGACACAGCTGTGTGTGGGTTGCTGTGGTTGCCATTCACGATGTTGAAGCTTACTGGTTCAAAATTGGTTCGTAAATGGTGATTTTGAAAGGTTGAAGATGAAGTTCTTTTTACGCTGCTATCTCTGCCCAATATCTTGCACATGGCTGATTTTAATGGTTGGTTAAGATGATGCCAGGTGTTTGCTTTTTAAGAAAAATATAATTTCATGCCTTACAGTTGTACACCACTTACTATTTGTAATTTACTTATAGTTGTGTACAACACTTACCCTTATAATTTACTGACTTACAGTGATACTACATCACTTACTTTTTTTAATTTACTACCTTACAATTACTTTCTTACAGCTGTGCCTTACAATTACTTTCTTACAGCTATACCACACACTCCTTTACTTATAATTAATTTTTCGAAAGGTTAATCTTGAGTTGTAACTTTTCATTTTATTAAATATATAAAGTAATAAAATAATATAATTTTACAATTCTTTCTCATTTTGTAATAAAATAGTAATAAAATTGATGGTCCATACATAAAAAATTATATATATTTTTTTCCTTGCAAGTGTCCAAGTACGTACCCGTGTCTAAATATTGGACACTTTTTAGCCGAGTCCCCGAATCCTATAATTGATAAATTGACGAGTCCGACCTCTGGATACGTACCTGTGTCCGACACCCGTACCCGAGTCCGGGTAACATAGCTAACTGCCTCTCGAAGCGTGGCACAACAGGATCTCAAGAAGAGGCTCTTCGCGCCTTCACACCTAACGGAACACCCAAGTAAGTCAAAGGAAAGAGTCCACTCTACAACCCAAAGCATTTGTCAAATGATCAATCCCTTCCACCTCCCCCCATAGGAGCAATCTCACTCTTTTCGTAATTCACCTTCAAACCTGAGACAACCTGGAAACAAAGCAATACTCCTCTCAAGTACCTCAACTGCCTCATCTCTGCGTCACAAAACACAATAGTGTCATCTGCAAACAGCAAATGAGAGACCTCTATTTGGCAAGCCGAATTCCTCCCCACCTTGAAACCTCTGTAAAAACCCAGGTCACGAGCTCTCTTCATTAGTCTGTTAAAGGCCTCTATCACAATAATGAATAGGGAAGCGGATAATGGATCCCCTTGCCTCAATCCTCTCGAGCTACCAAAGAAACCAGATGAAACGCCATTAACCATCATCGAGAATTTCATCGTGGAGATACAGAGACTGATCCAACCCCTCCATTTCTCCCCAAACTCCATACTCTCTAGGAGATAAATCAAGAAGTCCTAGCTCACATGATCACATGTTTTTCTCCACATCAAGCTTACAAACCACCCCCGGATCTCTAGAGCAAGTTCAAGCATCCGCGCACTCACTAGCCACCAAAACTGAGTTCAGAATCTGACGACCTCCTACGAAGGCCTTTTGCGATTCGGAAATGATTCCATCCATTACTTCCTTCGATCTTATCGCTAAGATTTTAGCAATAATCTTGTAAATACTTCCCACCAGACTGACGGGCCTAAAGTCTCGTATGTCATCTGCCCCTCCCTTTTTCGGAATCAAAGCAATGAAAGTAGCATTCATGGACTTCTCAAATTTTCCATTCGCATGGAAAGCATGGATAGTTGCCAACACCTCCCTCTTCACCACCTCCCAATTATGGTGGAAGAAAGCTATAGAGAAACCATCTGGACTCGGGGCTTAATCACCCTGACAACTCTGTAGAACAAAAGTCACCTCCTCCTCAAAAGGCCTCTCCAAACAATCCCTATCCTCCGCCAAAATCATAGCGAACTCCAAACCCCCTAGAGAGGCCTCCAATTCGAAGTCTTCCTATACAATCGCTGATAAAATGATGTCACACCTCCTCCTCTTTATTCAGCACAACTCCATCCACTTTGATTCTCCCGATGTGATTGCCCCACCTATGAGCATTGGCCTACAAAAGAATCTCGTGTTTCTGTCCCCCTCTTTTAACCATAAAGCCCGGGATTTATGTCTCCACAAAATCTCTTCCAAAACAGCAATCTCCTCAAATTTTGTCTTATAATCCTCTCTTTTCGATCTTTCCTCCTCCCCTAAACCCTCCAAACTCTCCTTTCTATCCAATTCTGCTATTTCTCCCACAAACATGTCTTCCTCCACTAAAGATTACCAAAAGACTCCTTATTCCACTTTTTAAAGTCCTCCTTCAATCTACGAAGTTTCCCTACAAGAACGAAATTGGGAGTGCCCAAAACCTCATAACCAGTCCACCATCGTTTCACCATCTCCTTAAACCCTTCCGCTCGAAGCCACATATTTTCGAACTTAAAAGGTGTTTTCTTCTTTCTCAAGCAACCACAATCAAGCAATAGCGAGGCATGATTTGACATTACTCTTGCCAGCACCACCTGAGCCACGTTCGGGAATCTCTCCTCCCAATCTCCCGAGATTAAGAACCTATCCAATCGAGAGAGAGTCGAAACATCTCTACCACTGGACCAAGTGAATCAAGCTCCCTCTAGTGGTAAATCAATCAATTTCTCACCATTTATAAACTCCGGGAAGGAAGTCATAGTGGCTGTCCATCTCCTGCCCGAAGACCTCTCGTCCGGGGATCTAACAACATTAAGATCTCCCCCCATGCACCACGGAACCCCCTATCGCCTGCAAACATTAGACAACTCCTCCCACAAAATGCCCCTCTCCTCATCTTCCACCGGACCATACACTCCAGAGAACATCCACTCGGCTCCATCTTCTTCCAACTTGAACAAGCAAGAGACTGAATATCTTCCTTTCCACACATCCACTATAGACATTCATCTCTTATCCCAAACCACCAAAATGCCTCCTGCCGCCCCCTACCACATCAAGCACCTCCCACTCTAAGAACTGCCCACCACATACACTTCTCACCATGTAAAATCTCGATTTTTTTTATTTATTTAATTACGTGGTTAATTAATTGTTAAGCATGATTATATAGTAATTGCATGCTTGTGTGTGTGGTTTCGGGACTACTTTAAAAGTTCTAAAAAGGGTTTTAAAGTACCTTAGGACCATAGTGGGATGGAACCAAGGTTAGGATAATTTTTCGGAATTTTTACGAAAAGTTACTATTCATGGTTCGGGTTTTTCGGAAAAATAACTACGGATCACTTACGTGACGTAGGGGTATGAATGAACTTTGAGGGGCTTTAGTGAAGTTTGTTGAAATGAGGGAGTGCCATTTTGCGATTTAATGGGAGTAGAAAAGGGTAGAGTTGCAAAACTAAAGAGATGAGGGGCTAATGTGCAATTTTGGAAAACTTTTTCTATAAATATCCCAAAATGTTGACTTTGTCATAACTCAAATCAGATTTCTCTCTCTAGAGATCAGCTCTAGAGCTTTTCCTTCTTCCCTCTTTCATCTTTTTGGTTGATCTTAGTTTTGGAGGCTTAGAAGTGTGATTCGGGCCTCGGGCTTGGAACTCTCTTGGTTTTTGAGCTTGAATTCGAGGTAGGGGTGTTCTTTTTTTATTTATTATCGATTCCTTAAGAGTTTTGGTTGGGTTTTAGTGGGTTAACATGCTAGAAAAGACTTAAAGAATTCTGTTTTAATTTCTTTCTTTCTTTTTTGGAATAAGCATGTGTTAAAAGTGGTTTTTATATGTTCTAAGTGGAGTCCTTGAATTATATATGCATTGTATGTGTATATGGTTGATCTTGGTAATTAAAGTGTGTTAAAAGTATGTGATTCTTGCACTAGAATTATATTTTGAGCATGTATGTCTTATGTGCTAGTTTGAAAATGCATGATATCCATTTAGACCATGTATGAGTTATTGGGATAGCAAGTATACGTGTTGCACGCTATGTATTGATTGAAAGCATGTAAAGGACAATATTGTCATTTTTACAATTGTAGGATTTCTTGTGAGAGAAAGGTTGTTGCATTGTATATGCATGCTTTAATATAAGTAGCTTATGATGTACTTATATTGAACGTGATTTAAGTGGCTTATGATGCACTTATTTGAAACTATGTATTGTTTGATGATTTTGGGGAAAGGTCGGAATAAAGTAAGATGAGCTCAATGCTCAGGGGTGCAAGACCTCAACCTTGGCCAAGTGGTTTCTTCTAGACCATCGGGTTAGCAACCCGTAAAGATAGGAAGATAGATATTTAACCCAAGGTACTTATCTGGTTACTACGAATACTCCCTACTCATGGATTGATTTTGAGTTTATTTGACTTTATGTTTCAAGCTTTGTTATGAATTGTGATATTCATGGTTATCGTTTAACTTGTACAGTTGTGAAATGCTTTGTGTTTACTTATGGTAAATTAAGCATGTTGGATATGATATATATATATATTGGAGCATGATTTGCGCACTATATTGTCGATGTTATGAGCATTGAAAATATGTCATGTAGTGTATAGGAATGCTATGACTGCATAGGGGGTTTGGATGTCTCTACGGAGCCGTCGTTGCTCACCCTACAGATGTGTCACGTTTTTCAGGAAAAAGTGACGGAAAGGATGTTGCCTCGGGCCTTCTTTTGGGCTTTGGATGTTTTTATGGTATACATATATGCCATGTGTGAGTATTTTGAGAAGAACTATATATTTTGTATGTGGAACGGATGTATTAGCATTCTAGACATGGGTACTTTTATATTGTTAAGCAGTGGTCCCATTAGTCTTCTCTATGTTGGACAATTGTGTATATCGGGATATGGTTGGACAAGTTACATTTTAATGTGTGTATGTAACTCGGTTATATTTTGGCTTTAATGATGTAAATGTGTTTTAAAAGTAACTTCCGTGGTATTGAGACTCTGTTTGGATGAGGGTGGTCTTAAGAGGGGTATTCTGGTAATTTCATCCCATATTCACACCTAATGTCCTATATTTGTTTCGGTGTTGGAAGTTGGGGTGACAGCTTAGTATCAAAGTTTGTTTGTAGTTGTAAGGTGTTTAGGTTTTATTTAATCACCTCCATTTTCCATGCCCTTTCAGGTGTTGGAATTTTGGGGCGTGACATACCATCTCCTTGGATACATTGCTCAGTTTAGTTTCTTGAAGACAAACCACTTGAGCCCCCCACTTGCGTAAAGCCCACTTCACCACCTTCCTCTTGCCCGGATCATTAAGCCTCCGGACATTCTATGAAACTATGCGCATCATCATAGACAAATAATGGCTTTCTCCTCCTTCCTTCTCCCCCCTTTGCTCTTACCCCTCTCCGACCCACTTCTCCCTTCATAGTTGACATAGGAAATAAGATTACGGAGCTCCCTTTCCCCTTTCCAAGGAGTACTCTTCTTTCTGCCGGCAAACTTCTATTTTCCTTAAATAGCGCCATAAATTCCCATGGTCCTCTCATTCTCTCCAGCATTTGTCACCCCCAGACTTTGGCCCATCTCCTCCACATTGTTTCTCAACCAACTCTCCACTTCCTCATTTATAGTTCGACTTCCCTCATATCCCCCTTCTTCATTAGGTCCCATAGCTGCCAGTGGGTGTGTTAGACCCAATCCTTCCCCTTCCTCTTCATTTCGGGTCACAGTAGCATGGTTAAGGACAAAAGGATCAACAGGAATACCTCCCTCAGCCTCATTCCCGCCAATCCCCCAATCAGAGAAACTCCCATTTCCATTTTCAGATTCAGTTGAATCTGTTGAACTGGATTCATTCCTGAACTCTCCTAAGTCCTCCCTATTGTGGATTTTCATTTCAGTTAATAGAGTTGCTACAGCTTCTTTTTGAAGACTCAACTGAATTCCTTTCCCAACACAGAATAATCCCTCTATAAAGTCTGTTTGGCTTGATTGATAGTCTCCGTGAAGCATTATCCCTTAACCTGACTTCTCCCCCCACTTTCTCAGCTGCCAGCAATTGCTTCGCCGCAGGACCTGGGACAACACCCGTTCCATTCCTTCCTCCGTTAATCACCCAATTGTCAGTGAGGTCCCTTCCCAATCTCCCTTTAGAGAAAGAAGAAGAAGAAGGAGAAGAAGAGAAAGCAGAAACAGGGCAACAGGGGCTGACCACCTGTGCTCAGGCTTATCCTGTCCAGTGTCATTCTTCAGGCCTTGTTCCAATCTCGATTTCATGACCCATTTCTATTTTTTTTTCTCGGCCATATCTTCCCCTTGAGAGATTTTTTAGAGAAGGATTGAAGCTCCATCGCCACTGTATTCCGAGCGCAATTGGACTGAGCACCTGTGTCCTGTATAGTTTCAGAGTTTCTGTCCTTCCTATCGTAATTGTGCTTCTTCTCCGACCGTCGCCAAACCACCCTGTACTCATGAGCATCCTTGTTTCTCCTTTCCAGCACCGCCACGTCGTTAGCTGTTGTTTTGCAACCATTGAAACTCTGTGAGATGTGCTGAAGGAGAGATGAGGCTCTGCGAGGAGGTCGGTTTGTGTGGTTGTTCTTTGGTCCATGTAAATAAGTTTCATTAAGCTCAAGCCCAAACTTTGTGAGCCTAGACGGTTGTAGCAAATTTTTCCCCACGTTGGGCTTGTAATACTTGTGGTTTTTCTTCTAGCTAAAGGAGCCCAATTGCCCTTCCTTGAGTCCAGTCCATTATGAAATAAAGACCCATCTTCCTTTGCTGGGCTTGTAAGAGGCCCAAAACGATTATTAAGAGAAGGCCCACTTGTTTTGAAATCAAGTTTGAATCTCTAATGTCACGTGAGCCCTTAATCGCGTGGCCCAACCCCTTCGTGCCACATTGCCCTCCAACTGTCGCCCACTCCATCTGCCCGTTGTCTACTGACGACCCATGTGCCCATCTACTTTTTCCCTCATAACCACGCGTTTCAGGCGCTTGACCGTCCTCTCGTCCCTGACCTCTCACCGTTCCCACCCTCTGTCATTCCTTTCTCCGATCAATCCTATCAGAGACACCATATCGGTTCTGGCGAGCTTCTTTGTCCCTCAAATTCCACCATTCCTCTGTTATTAGCTCCCGTTTGTCTCGCCCTGCGAGAGACACTATAGTTGGCACCATCTTTGACTGTTTCTCCTCCATTAGAGCCACCTTGTAATAGAGTCGATCATCTTCGATCCATATGAAATCTGGAATCACGCCACCCTCCCTGATCGAAATGGTAACCTTCGAGGCATCTCTCGTAGCATCGGCCTCCACCCCAACAAAACCTCCACATGCCTCTCCCATAGTAACAAACAAAGAGTCGCACCAGACATGGAGCCATAGTTGTCAAAGGCGCGCGAGGCGCAACCTCTGCGCCTAGGGTATGCCGAGGCGAGGCGCCTTCAAAGAGGCGCGCGCCTCAATGCTTGAGGCGCAAGGCGCAGCCTGTAGAACCTGTTTCACTCACTTCGGAATCTGTTTTTCTGTGTCATTTGTTGTTAATTGCCATGAATATGTTTTTTATTTGCTCTCAATTGTAGTTGTTCTACATTGTTTCACTCACTTACTACAAATGTTATATTTTTTTAAAAAAAATTCAACTTGCGCCTCACTTCAGTCAGGCCCACACCTCGCCTAGCGCCTCAGGCTCCAGGAAGCCTTAGCGCCTTAGTGCGCCTTGAGCCTTTAACAACTATGCATGGAGAGGCAAGCCGAAGAGCAATATCCGGCATTCCTTTCTCACCCTCAGTCCACAGGATATTCCAGTAAGAAAATACCACACATCAATCCTCAAGGTTGCCTCACCCCATGTCCTCCTACCTTCAAGCAGGAATCTGATAGCCTCGGCATGTGATGACAACTGAAACAATAACAGTGAATCCGGCATCGGTGCCACCCTTACCCCACAGGATACACTCTAGACCTTAGTTGCCCATTCTGCAATTCTTTCAATCGACCCAACCTCTTTGTCGAATTTACCGATAAGGCACGCCTGTAACATCTCTCTTCTCTACCACAAGCCAGCGTCATCCACTTTGAGGCATGGTCCTCTCGTCTCCGGCGCAGGCAACGCCACAACCTTCCCCCCCTGAGAACAGTCTTGGCAGCCAAGGAACCTCCACGTACAATCTTGGTGAAGCCATCCCCCTTGTATCTCTGGAGAGAGGGTGTGAACAGAGTACACCAGTACAAGTTCGATCCGACATCTGAATAGCCGCTACTCCATTTCCCAAATTATTGACACCATCTCCATTCTGCGCATCCGCCTTCGATGATGCTGCAGCTGCCGCCGCTTTCCCTCCTCTCTTCGCTGCAGCTGCCGCCTTCTTGCTCGCATCCGACCCCATCTTGAAGGATTGAGCTGAGTCAAGGTCGGAGGTTGTTTGTACCAGAAACAGAAAGATCTAGGTTTTGTTTATGGAGATTTATTGTGGAGTAGTTTCTCAGTTCTCTTCCTTTTCCTTTCTGGAGAGAGAGAGAGGTTTGTGTTATGCCTGATGACGAGGGTTTTTGAGAATCCACCATAAGTACAACTATTAGCACAATCAACCAACAAAATACTCTGTGAATAATCATTCAGTTACTTAAATACCCAGTTCAGGTTTTTATCTTCGCCATAAACTGTCCTCAATCCTCACCTATTATTTCATGTGAAAGCAACTAATCACGTTAACATTACAGTACCACGTGAAAACACCTACTCTAACAATCAATTCCATAATTCCCTTCAATTACAAGTGATTCCCATCTGAACAGTTAGGCTAAGCTATATAGGGTTTATATACATACACATATACATAAATGCATACTGTGAGAGAAACGCCAAAGGAGTGTGACGAGTTTTGCTGCACAGTGAGAAAGATGGGAACTTGAATTCAGACGGGTCTTAAGTTTTTAACCTGTTTTAAACGGGTTTAGTTATTTTCAAATTTCGGACACGTGTTAGATGTTGGTTGGATCATGTCATCTGGCAGAACGAGCTTTGTCCTTTCCAGGCAGGACTCAAGCATTGTCCTTTTTGTTGGGGTGGGGGTGGGGGGTTTAGTGTAATTTACCCAAATTTTTATGTATAGCTTTGCAACTTAATTACACTACAACTCAGTTGTTTCTGTTCATCTAGACTTTTAGATTGATTATTTAAAAATATGCATTTATAGTTTGTTCTCATTGTAGTTATATATGGAACTTGTCTATGGTGCAGTTCAAGATGCATAAGCTCAACTTTATTGTAGAATTTTAGCATATTATGATCCCCTGCAGATTATCACAATAAGTGGCGACTCATTTGGAGTTTATCATGGTGCATTTCATAGGAAATACTGGATTATTCCCATGTTCCGGGAAATGCAATTCTTCATCGTGGTCGCCATCGGCATGGTGCTAGAGCCACAACTTCTGGGCACAGGATTAACTTACTGTTATGGTGCCGAAGGTATCTCTCTTCCTCAGCTTTGCTCTTTCTTTTTGTTTTAAGCTTCATTTTATTAAAACAACATTATGTTTATCTACCAGAATATATATATATAAATTGTTATACTAATATTACTGACATCTCCAATTTCTTTGAAGCTAGAACTTACTAACTTCCTCTGAGCTTCACATTCCTCCTATGTGAAACTTTTTCCAATTCCTATACTGTTGAAAGATCTATTTACTGTTGCTTTTAATGTCAATAATATAATGATAATTGTGTGTGAAATTTGTAATTTGGCCTTAAATTGAATCTATTTTCTGAAGATGGGTCAATGATACATCAGAAATTCTGGTGTTGGTTTCTGATATTTACCTCGGTGTATATGTTAATGCATTTGTATTGAAGTGCCTACTGATTAGAGGATAATGGTAAATGGTATTCTAGATTCTTCATCTTCTTTCTCTCCTTTAGTCTCACTTATGGTTAAATTTTATCATGCCTTTTGGAGGATATCAAGGACTGAAGAAGCAAATACTAAAAAAATGAAGACCTTATCAAGTTCTGAAGAATTAAAAACAATTAATACCTTCATAAACTTCGGCAAATGTGGCTCAACCGAAGTGGTTGATTGGAGTCTTTTGTTCTTTAGTGTTAATATATATCTCCAGAGATCTTCTTGTTTCTTTTATACTGATACCGAATGAGTTGGATGGAGGCCAAATCATGCTTCCCAATAGCATCTTCCTGCCTTTTCTGTCGAACCTTGCAATGTAGAGATACATAGAAGGGTAGGGTATCTCTTGGATGCATCCAACTGAAATAAGACTTCCAAAATTGAACGTGTCACTTACATTGAATAACAAGTTTTCAGTACTCTCTAGTCGTAATGCATGTAGGGCACTTTCAGTGTGGAGGGGATATGCAATGTCTGTGTGCAAAGTATTGCTGGGAGGGGTACCGAATATTAGGGATTTGTCATCTAGAAAGTTGAATGTGTAATTTGTACTCTTTTGTAAAAAGAAATATAAATTAAAAGTGTCATTATCCAGTCTTCTATTAAATAATTGAGGGTTTAGGATAGTCGGATGGAATACAAACCTAACCTTTGGTATTATTTGCACTACGTGACTTCTATCAAGATCTGGAACCTGTGTTCTTTCACTTGACAACCCGAGCTTTTTACAATGCAATATTGATGTAAAATTTTTTTTGCTTCTTTACACATTGATGTTTATGCAGAAGCCAAAGGCTAGAAAATCAAAACGATCATCATCTTCACCCAAAAAAAAAAAATGAAAGAAAGAAAGATGATACCTTTCAATTGTTGATCGTTTAAATTAAGAGTGGGGTGTGCTTGTGATAGTTTTCAGTGGGGAAGACAGTGCTGTCAAAGCTGTTTGTACGGTATATGCTCTTTGTATATTGTAGTGCATGCCTGTACCCACTGTTCATTGTTTTAAACATGACCTTAATATTACATATTGTGTAAATTAAAATTCTTCCTATATATGACAATCCTGACCTTATATTTACTAATGCTAGATTCAAGTAATATATATTTTTCCTTTTACTGTTCTTAAAAAAAAAAAGTTTAAGAGGATCAAAGTTATCTTATTTTTCATTTGAATTAATTTGAACATAATTCAGTCTTGTTCATATATTTGTGTATAAGGTAATCTAACTGCTTCCATGGGAAAATGGCATTCCCCCCGCCACAACACCCACCCACACCACCACCACCACCATGTTACATGGACTCTTTAAAAGTAGATGAAGTATTCGTGTTGGACACACAATACTTGGACATCGATATGGGACATGTGTCCGATACTACTGGTTGATAATGCACCTAAATAGCATATCCAATAATTCAATTATATTATATTATTGCCTCAAAATGAGTGAAATGCCTATATTGAATACTATGTTACTAAAAACATTATTTTACATTAGAATATAAAATAAAAATATTAGATGATATGCCTATTCAGCAGTGATCCTCTGTCCTTCTGTTTGGAAATTTGACACGTCCGACGCTTGGATATCTACTCGCACCCAATAGATTTACCTGAGCCCTTGTAATATACTTCTCCTCATTTTTAGACCTGAATATGTTATACCTTATTTAGAAGGTGAATAAAAAGGTAGAAAACTTGACCTTGTTGACTCTTTAATAAAATTCAAGAATGGTTTGTCATTTTGCAATCAGATCTTCAACTGTTCTTGTGGTGGGGGTTATGGTGTTTTGATATTGGTTGGACCAAATGATAATGTTTTAAAACTGCATGTGTAACATGCCATCTGGACTCTTTTTTTTTTTGACAAGTGCCACATGGACTTTGATAAAAGTTGTGACAGCAATGGAATATCCTCCCCCACCCTGCCCGCTCAAGTACCTGCGCTGAAACATGTTCCGATATGGATGTTTTCTCATACAAGAATCAAACCGGACATGCCATTTTTCTACTTGTGATGATGGAAAATAAAGAAAGTTAGAATTGAGAGAGAGAGAGAGAGAGATGGAAATATATTTTTTCCTCTACATTCTATTAACTTCCATTTATTTAAACCTTAAGTAGTAACAGTATCATACAATGTGATATTACAAAAAATGTACTTATAAAAAATTATGATATAAAATATAGTGTAGATGAATATGCATTATGCAGGGTGAGTCTGTACCCAACTTTTGGATAAATTTTAAGTGTCGAGTCCTTATATTCAATAGTTTGAGTGAGGGGAGTTATGATGTTACAAACCTTTACCTGATATATGTATCCTGGTCAATGTAACATAAGTTTAGGGTTATAGCATAGCAGAACTTCATTTTGTTTAAATGATCCATATGCATTTTTATTTCTATATATGATATTGATTTTGAAAAAGTTCTTGTGATTTGTATATATTA
This sequence comes from Cornus controversa, assembly GCA_026545225.1. Taxonomy (NCBI): domain Eukaryota; kingdom Viridiplantae; phylum Streptophyta; class Magnoliopsida; order Cornales; family Cornaceae; genus Cornus; species Cornus controversa. Next base: position 1,019,340 of record CM048845.1, on the reverse strand, counting down.
ATAATCCCAAGAATTGTGAGAATCAGGTCTGTATTGACACCGAGGCCTTTGCTCAAATACCGCCCATAATCAGAGAAAGGGAGTGGATTTTCCCTCGATGATTAAATTACTAAATTTACCATACATGCAATCTTTTGAACACTACGAAAATAGCACATTCTAGTCCAACTAAACATGGAGACATGCCATCCTCGTATGAGCTTTTCCTTCTATGTATGTTTATCTGTGGATCTACATACATACAAGAGAGAGAGAGAATTGGGGTAAATAGGCAGGCAGATAAGAAGGAAGAGTGAGAATTGTGGTTTGTACTCCTGAAACCATCGATCTCTTTTGGTAAGTCTGAACTAGTAATGTATACTTGAGCTAGCCTTTTTTTTTTTGGTATCTTGTGTTTATATGAAAACGATCAAAAGAGCATCATTAGATGGATGACTTTAAATGTTTTGCCTCAATATCTATTGCAAGTCTATCCTTTCTTTTATTATAAAGTTTGGATAAAACTTTATTATGAAGTTGGGATTTCATCATTATCATCATCATCATCATCATCATCCTTGCCTTAATTCCATATAAGTGGGGTCGGCCACATGAATTCTCACTCTAATATTTTCTATTATATGCCATTTTCCCTACTAAGTTTAACTTGTTAAAGTTATTTCTAAAAACTTCATCTCATGTTATTTTTGGTCACCCTCTCCGTCTCTTACCTTCTATTACAACTAGTGATCCTTGCTTCATCAGCGCATCACTAGGTCTCCGATATATGTGTCCAAGCCATCTCAATCTACTCTCATTTTTTCACCAATGGGTGCTACACCTAATTTTTCTCACACACTCTAATTAGAAAACTTATCTCTTCTAGTCACTCCAATCATCCACCTTAGCATTCTTATTTTCGCTACATGAAGTTGTTCTTGTCCCTTTTTTAGGGCCCATCACTCCGTCCCATACAACATGGTCTAATATTGGTCTTATAAATTTTTTCTTTTAGCTTATGTGTTTTTCTTTTATGACATAATATTCTACTAGCTTGCCTTCATTTCGTCCAACCCGCACCTATTCTACTAGTTGTCGCTATCTATCTTTCCATCATTTTGTATTATTGATCCTAGATACCAAAATTGGTTGTTTTGAGTAACCTTTTGGTTTTGAAGTTCTATCATTATATTATCAATGTCCGAATCTTTGTTAATTTTAGACTCCATATATTCGGTTTTAGTTAAATTAATTCTCAATTCCTTCGTTTCTAAAGCATTTCTCCTTATTTCTAGTTTTATTATTAAGTTCTCTTTTGACGTATCTTATAACACTATATCATTGGCAAATATCATGCACCATGGAATTTCGTTTTGGAAGTCTTTTGTTATTTCATCTAATTGCAAAGAGATATGGACTTAGCACCGATCCTTGGTGCAATCCTAAGTTGGGATTTCTGCACAGGAAATCTGAACTGGCCAGCTGGTTCTTGTGCTGCAGTTCCAAACTTCGTGATAGAAGTTTATCCACCAGTTGATAATGTAAGCCCAAAACTGGATGAAGAGAAAGTAATTTTTCAATAAATATTTGGAGTCATGAAGCTTCCCAAGGTTACTCTTCTTGGTAATGGCAAGAATTTCTGAATAGTGTTCTTAATGTTACTGCTATCCTTCTCTTGCATCTTTATGGGCTGAATTTCCATAAGTATTTCTTATACATATTTTTAAGGATTGTGTTGAACATGATCTTCCGCTTTCTACAGTTCCATCTTTAGAGAGCTAAAAAAGTACCAGAAAGATTTCTCTAGCTGGTGTGGAGAGTGTCAACGTGAGAAAAAAGAAAGGCAGCAGCAGTCTGTTGCCGCTATCAAACTGGTATAGTACATGTAAAATTCAGCAAGTAGAAGTACTCATCTTCGAAGATTTCATGAGACTTTTGCCTTTGGTTTTTGCTTTGTCAGGAATTGCTGAAGTGGGAAGGAGAAGCTACTTCTTGAGCTGTCACCTGCTGGATTTGCCTTTTGAAATTGTAATATAGCACAACTCTCAACCTTAAACATCAAAGCATCTTTTTGTTGGTAATGTATGAAGGATGAAGGGTGTTGTCTGTTTTTGTGGTCTGCAAAGTAGCTGTACATTCAAATCATGTCAACAGGTGCTCTGTTGATCCTTTTTATCAACTGGCCATCTGGCCACCTTTGGTGTTATAATAATTTTTTGTAAGTTACATGATATCCTTTCAGTGAATATAGTAGTTTGTTTGTGAAGTAGCTGACTTTGCGTCAGACAATCGGTTCAGTTGGTGATAGAACTTTCTCGCCTTGTTTTGTTCCTTTTCTTACTGTAATATTCGTCTTGAATGAGCACAGTTATTCAGTTGATGATGAACTTTTTTGCCTTGAGCACGGTTCTGTGTTGCATGATAAAACCCATCCTCGTAATTGTGGCTTGGTGGTGTAGAGAAAATTACATGTTATTTCAGCTCGAGTGATCTTGAAACTTCCTGTGTGTTTCAATTCAATGCTGTTTTGAATTTTCAATTTCTGTGAATTTTATAAGGACTTGTGGACTTACGGAGAGAGTATACAAATCTGGTTGAATCGTTTGGAATTATTCTTGCATTCGGTAAAATAATACCGAATTATGTGATTGCATTCGTTTGAGTCCAAAATTGCATTTCGAGTTGAGAAAAATAAACGCCAGTTTAAAACTGTCATGGATAATATCTATACAATAATCCACATAATCAATTAAGCAGTTAATTTGTTAATATTTTAGTTTAATTGGATATTTTTAAACTCAAATGTGAGATTTTTTCTACCAAGCTTTAGGGTTGCAAATGAACCAAGTTGCGCGTGAGCAGTTCGGGTTTGTTTGTTAAGTAAATGAGTCGAGTTCGGTTTCTAGGTTCGTTTAATAAACGAGCAGAGCCCAAACAATGTTGGGTTTGGCTCGTGTAGGCTTATGAACATAAACTCGTTTATGTTAGTGAACAAAGCTTGTCGTGAATATGTTCATGAACATAGGTTTATGTAGGCTCATTTACGTTCATGAACAAGCTAAAACGATATTGAACACGAGTTCGAACGGATTTTTTTATTAAACAAGTCAAGTCCGAGCTTCTCAAAATAATGACGAGTCCGAGCCTGATCTCAATTTTTTAAGCTTGTCACGAACTTGAGCCGAGCTCGAGCGAGCTCACAAACAAACGAGCCCGAGCAGGCTCGAGCTGGACTCGACTCGGTTCATTTGCAGTCCTACCAAGCTGGAAACATAATCTTTTGAGTGAATTGATTTTGGCTGATCTCCCTTTGCAACTGACAAATGGAATAAATCACCCTTTATGGCGAATTTAGGCCTAAGATGGCATACAAAGATTCAATAGCAATATATTGGCCTTTCAAGACAGGGTAGCCCTCATGCGTGCTATTGAAAGGAAAAGTTAAGACTCCATGCACATTTGACCAGAGATATTATTTTTACACAATGTAGAAGCAATATATTTGACCCCATTCTTTAACCTTCAATACCTAAAATCTAACTTGAAGTTTAATCAGAGCCGTCAAGCAAAGCAAAGCATCTAACAGATCCTATCCTTCAATTGAATTACCTTCTCATGAGAGCAATTAATAGAGAGCAGGAGGGAGTTATGAACCAAAACGAATCACTTATTTAGACTATTACACATGCCTCTGCTTTCTAAGAACCAAAAAAAATCCAATCTGAAAAATTGAAGTTGCAAAAAATATCTCGAATGTTTCCAAAACTTAAAAGAAAGAAAACGTACATTAAAAAAATGATAATAAAAAAATGATAAAAGTTGTAGCAACCATTTGAATTACATTTCCTTCAATCTAAATAAGCTTTCGACATGGTTGGTGATGAAGTCTGACGGGGCAATTTTAGTTGGATATAGCAAAAGACGAACAATATAGCTTGTCTAAATTTCGGCTCTTCGGAATTTCAGCCGACATGAAATTTGGTTGTAAATAAGATAAGGATAACACTCATCTCTCTTATTCTAAGGAGGGGTGGTTTGTTTTCTAATACAACACGAAGACCAATCATATATAAATAGAACCACTCGTTTCCCGAGAAAGGTACATCACAAATCAATTTAATAAATCTCCTTTTGTACCATATTTGATCATGTATTTATTTGACCGTTGGAGTGTATTAGGCCGGCTCCTGCCAGCGTAGTCACATCTCCTCTATTTTGCAGGATGGCGCGACGGACCGGATTGTGAAATTTTTTGCATCATTAGTTGGCGCCATTTGTGAAAAACAAAATTTCAGCATTTCTGCATCATTAGTTGGCTCCACCACTATAGACGCACATGAGGGTTTCATGCCAAGGGGCCCTATCTTCCATGTTTAAAGGGGAAACTCATGTCAAAAGCAATATAACCAGGCATCTCTGTCAGAGGGGTGAATTAAAAATATTCCAGAGGTCTCCTAAACCACTTGTCCAATAGCTTGGACAAGACAATGTCCTGCCTATGTACTTCCTGGTCGGGCGGCCATGTCCAGTTAACACCTCCCCTGACAATGTGTCTGACGGTTTGGCTAACTTGTCCGACTGCCTCACTGGACAACCTATCTGGCCTATCCGCTAGGCTAACTTGCAACTTATACCACCCACTTGGTAAAGTGAAAAAGATAAGTAAAACCAACTGTTACATTACTATATTATTAGTTTGATTATATATATGTCGCCTTATTCACTTATTTCAATTTCTCTCCCCTAAGTTGGGCGATACTCCATAATTAATATAAGACTTTTGTCCATCTCCGATTCATTGATAAGTTGCCTATCTTCTTCTAACATTAATGTAAAGAGGATTTAACAATTCTCCTGTGCCTACAAACAAGTAAATTATCATAAATCTTGTAAATTATCATAAATGACTCATTACCCAATGAGTCGGTGCATAACAACCCAAATGGTGCTACGTTTATATATTCTCGGCATATGTTGCTCACATTCTCACAATATCACAAGGGTATTGTGCACATATATTGGATAGTAATCCATTTGGTCTATAATTCAAAGTATGGTCTTTCAACGGGTGGCACATGATAAAAAAAATAAAAAATAAAGAGCAAGCTGGCTAGTTGGACCGGCCAGCCCTCTTGGCTAGCACCCCTCCCATATGGGAGGGGAAATGCAACAATATATATATATATATAAAGGAAAGAGAGATGAACCTACCAGCCTTCTTGCATGGTCAATGGTTTCATTAAATATGCAATAGGGTTACATTCATGCTTGGTTATTTGATGCGAAGAGATATAGAAAATTGGGTCTAAAGTGTACACACACACACACACACACACACACACACGAGCTAATTGAATTATATCAAATGTTGCGTGCGTGTATAGGCTCATATATAGTTGACTCATATATTATATATGCACTGCTTTTTGTCCACCAAATTAGTTGATGCTTTAGTGGAAGAAAACTTTTAAGCTTTTATATTTGAATATGCTTATATTATGAATACAAAGCTTGGTCAAAATTTTGTCTTCTATTCAAAATCAAACAATCAAAATGATTGGAAACCCACATGCATTCCCATGCACATTGTCACACCTCGAAATCTGAGTCACCTCAATCCCTTCTCCGAAACTCGAATTCCGAGAGTGAACCCATTCACTCTACCCCATGAACGATCCCAACAATAATCATGCTATAGTATCATGCTCTAATACCATGCTGTCACGCCCCGATATCTAACATCTCTTATACCGTCCATATAGTCAGTCAGTTCATGGTTGCACTGAGATCCACTCATTTTGTAGCAATTCTTCACATCCTTCATTATCTCAAAGGATGTTTCACGAACTTCATTTCTCTTTCTAGTCACCACTTGTTCTCTGTGCTTATACAAATGTATATTGGGCAGGAGACCCAAAGATTGTCATTCTACTACAGGATTTTGCTTCCTTCTTGGTGATTCACTCATCTCTTGGCGTCGCAACAAGCAGATTATGGTTCCTCTGTTTAGTAAAGAAGCTGAGTACAGGGCACTTGCTGATACTACTTCTGAGCTTTTGTGGTTACGTTGCGACACCCAAAAATTGAAGGTGAACCCGTCCATTAAACCCCCAATGAACTTCATCAAAGTCTCAATTACCACGGAAGCATAACTCTACATGCGCACTCATGGGCGCATATACTCATTATCATTCACCTCAATGGGCCCCACACTAGTCCATACGCCTATACATGCTCACTCATATCCTATAAATCATGAAATTTCATCCCATGGTAGTTTTGGTCGGCTAATACTATCCTTCGGTTTGTTGAAACCTGGGTTCAGCTGATCCCAAAATAGAAAATACACTGGAATCCAATCCTAACTCAATCAGTTGGTTGGTGATTAATTTTGGTCAGCTAAAAGGATGCTTTCAGCCAGTCGAAACTCTCCTTCAGCTACCTAAAACAAGTACCCAGATTTTCAATGTTTTGGATCTCACACATTTTAGTCGGCTGATGCAGAGGGTAGGTGACCGAAAGTGCAAAAATGCCTGCAACCTGTGTTTTTCAAGTCCAAATGCATATAACAACTATTCACAACCATAATCTACTCCAAAAGCATGATTAAAATCCATTAAAAGCAGTAAAATCCACTCTTTTTATCTAAGGATCCAAAATGGACACTTTGGGCACGTGTCCCCCCATTATCCTCCCTAATGCCTTCAATTCCATCAAAAACATTCATACATTATACAACATATAATTGATACATAATTCTATCATCCTTACATCCCAATCCGTTCATATTTGCATCATTGAGAAATATGCACACAAACTCATAAGTTCAACAATTGCGAAGTCTAGCTCCAACTACAAATCCCATAATCACAACCATTTACATTCCCCATCCATAATGGTTATTAAGTACACAAATGATCCATCCATACATCTCATAAGAAATCCTCACAGTTTCATAGTCATGAATTGAATTACATGCATATACTCCAAAAGCACCTAAAATTCATAAATGATTACGAGAACATTTCAACATGCCACAAGATGGTATGGATAGCCAAATCCATAATATCCAAAATAAAGCAAAAATGCTATAAAGTAATCTACTTGAGCCATTCAAGTCTCGTCTATCACGGGTGCCTTATTTGAAAATAGTTTGGGAAAAAAAGGGTGAGTAACTCATCGACTTAGTAGAAATACCCCAACCCACCTAGGTGCCGACTCGACACCGACCTATATGAATGTATGCCATTACACTGCATGTCACTTTCAACATTCATATATTCATGCAAGCAATGCATATTAAGTAAAATGCATTAAAATATATATCATGCTTAACATATGATCACATAAGCATAAAGATATAAATTTTCTCTCTCGGACCTAATCCGATATCCCAACATGATTTGGACCGCTCCGACGAATCATGTGACCTTGGACACTTCCAATACATTTGTATGACTTGGACAACTCCGATAGTGTCATACTCCATTGGCAATATGTTGGTTTGCCTCAAGGTGAGTGGACAACTCCGATGCTCACCAAACATGGATGTTCTCCGACTTTAGGCCTTTGCCTTGGTATGATGGGACCATTCTGATGGTCAAACCTCATTGGGAAATAATGCCTCTTACATAGCATGGCTGGACAACTCCGACATTCTATGCACGATTTATTTTCCTTGTTCCCTCACAAGAACCTCATATATGCATTTCAAACATAATATGTCTAGCATGTTATTTTCATGCTTCTTAAATGCACAAGCTAGTTCTAAAGGTACATAACATGCATTTCTCACCACATATGTCAAAACTTGCATATTATTCACATATGCCTACCAATCTCTAATATAACACATATTGTTCATGCTTCACAAAATGCATACACTTGCTACGTACAATTAGCATGCATTTCACACTACATCATCAACACATAATCACATACATGTTCATTATTGCACATAATTACATATGCACACAAAAATTAGCATATATTTATTCATGCTCTCAACTTTACACATTTCACATACTAGCCCCTCATGCTATATATATCACAAGGTATATCAATTTTGCATAGGAAGAACACAAGGGAAGGAGAAAATATCAAATTCCACCCCCCTCACTATTCTCATCCATGCAAAACTCAACCTACACCTCACTATTTCACCCGAAACCCAAGAATTGACAATTAAGAGAGAAGGAGAACTGCTACCTTGAATTTGGAAGCTTTCAAAACAATCTCCAAGAATCCCACCGAGGTTTACCTTTCCAAAATTCAAGATTGTTCAGTTCAAACCGAAGCCCTTGCGGAGCTTTATGCACTTTTCTTCTTCGGCAAACCTCAAATCTAAGTTGAAGCACTCCGAAATGTAGAGAGAAGGTGGAGGGATGAAGTTGGGAGAAAGAAGAGAGATAAATAGTTGTGAGAAATGGCTGAGATCTCTCAGCCCTAGAAATTTATAATATCTGGGTACCAAATGACTAAAACACCTCCAAGCCACTTAACGTACCCTCCCGACTTCCATTTTCGATTTTGAAAGCTCCTACGGCCTTGAAATCACTTCCTTAACTCTGTAAACATTTCATTTGGTGTAAAACTAAAAATAGTTATTTTTTAAAAAATTTCGGATTCCCAGGCCCACAGGGACCACATCCCAGGCTCTCGTTTGAACAAAAAGTCAAACTTCTCCAAATGTTCTCAAAACTTTTCAAAACCTTAATACGACATCTCAAACATGTTTTTCACACCTAAAACATGCTTAACATCATTCAAAATACATTTATGGTAATTATGATGAATAAAATGCAAACCGGCCAAAATTGGTCACAGTCTCTACACACATGCACTACTGATAAGTGTTCAATTCTATGCATTTGAACCCTCTTTATTGCATATGTTAGTTCCATTTTTGCGTTTACCGAGATATGTTTACGGTATTTTTGTGTTTTTGATGTATTGCAGGTATTGGAGTAAATGGAGCAAAGTTGGAAGTTTTCTGCAGTCAAGAGATGAAATCAGAAACTGTTGCCAAGGCATTTCGATCAATCGAGATGTGGATTTCGATCAATCGAAATTTCGATTGATCGAAATCTCATTTCGATTGATCGAAATCTCGATCAATCGAAATGCAATTTCGATCAATCGAAATGCTGCAGAGCCCACTTGGCCACTTGCTCACCTGCTCTCCCACTTGCAACAAAATCCCCCTTTTTGCACGACTTAAGGGGATTGTCTGACTTGAACAAGACTTTTGGGGGCCTTCTTGATACAAGAGATATATATAATGATATATATATATATATGGTGGGCCCAAAGGAGCCAAAAAGCATACAAAAAGCACCAAAAGCCACATATCTCATATCTCTCAACATATACAAATCAGAAGAAGAAGAGAGAGACCTTCGGGAGAGGAAGAGGAAGGGCTGAACCAGACCAAGAAGCTTCATTCTCTTCATCAATGGAAGGGTGCAAGGCAACCATGAGCAACTAACTCTTCTACTAGGGTGTTGGTTTCAACCCCTAGCCATGTAAACTTGTTCATCTTTGTAGCTCTTGGGACTTGTAATTAAATGTTGATTATTTAGCCTAGTGATTATGTACACAAATACATTTCTTTTATATATTCATTTGATTTGGAATTTATTCTTGTCTTAGAGTAGGTTTTGTCACTTGAATGCACAACATTTGCATATTCCACAAGAAGTGCAAATGATGGCTAGATAATGGTGTTTAAATGAATGTGTGATGCTAATTTGTATAGACCATGCCAAGACAAGGTAGTTTGGATGCATGTAGTGTTCACTTAGAGAGTAGAGTAAGTAGGTAGTTAGTTAGGTTGAAGAGCTATGCTTGTTGAAGATGGATTATGATAGGTTAGCACACACATTGATCTTTTGATATGTCATTGAGGTCACAAGCCTAATGTCATTGTTAGGCATTTAATTAATGAATCCCTTGCTTGCTACACTTATGAACATGTGAATGGCTAGGGGTGGAAACCAACCCTAGTTCTCTCTCCCAACTTTACTTTTTAATTTTATTGTCATTTCCTTTATGCAATAGTTTCTAAACACAAAACCAAAAATCTGTTTTGTTTGAATTAAAGTAGAATTAATCTTTCTCTATGACAATTAACGACTAGTCCTCGTGGGATCGATACCCTCTATATAGAACCTTATCTGCAAAGATTCGTGCTCTTGCGAGTGGTTAAATTATATTTTGATAAAAAGGGCAAAATTAAGCTTGCAATATAATTTAGTTCCGACCACATCAAAATTTTGGCGCCGTTGCCGGGGACTCTACGGTTTAATTGTCGCCATTGGAAGATTAAATCTGGTTTAATTCTTAGGCTAGAAATTCTTTCATTCTTTTTGTATATATTTCTTGTTCTTATATCTTAAACTTCTTGATTTTAGGTATACCACATTGCGGGCATCTAAAAGAATTCAAATTGGAACCCTTTGTGAGTATAACTTCAAAAACTGGTGGTTTGAGTTCATTCACATTCTTTTGTATATATTTTTGTTACTTTTGTGTATAGCGGTGTTGTTCAATTGATAATGCATGCTAGGTAGACGGTCATTGTCACTTCCTTTGCTTCCTTGTAATAGTGAACTTGAACGAACACTTAGACGACGTAGAGGAACCTCTAGGGACCCTATTTTGCCTAGGACTGAAAACATGGATCCAAATGAGAGACAACCTCCCGGTCTACCTCCTTTTAATCATGAACAACCGCCTCCACCACCACCTCCTCAAGGAGAGTTGCTTATGGACTTTTACCTTCCGACTACATTTGAAGTACCTTCGTGTATTCAATTTCCGGATGTAGCGGCAAATCAATTTGAAATAAAGTCCTCCACCCTCAACCTTCTTAACAGCTTCCACGGTCTTCCTAATGAGGATCCATACCGGCACTTAGATTACTTCTTTTCCGTGTGTTCCACCATTCGTGTACCACACTTTACGGAGGATGATCTAAAGCTACGTATGTTTCCATTTTCCCTAAAAGATAAGGCTAGAAGTTGGTTCAATTCCCTAGAACCCAACTCCATCCATTCTTGGGCGGAAATGCAAATAGAGTTCTTAAAAAAATACTTCCCAATGGGTAAGACAAGTGATATTCGGCGAGCAATCACCGGATTCACCCAAATTGACCAAGAACAATTCCATGAGACGTGGGAGAGGTTAAAAGATCTCTTAAAATCTTGTCCGCATCATGCTGTCCCACAATGGCAGCTAGTGCAAAGTTTTTATGATGGGGTGAGTGAGCAACATAGACAAATGATAGACTCCGCGTGTGGGGGTGGGTACCTTTTGAAAAGCCCCGATGAGGCATGGAAACTTTTTCAAACCCTAAGCAACAATTCAGCTCAACGCTCCTCCACTAGGAAAGGGAAGGCCACCCAACCTTGTAGAGGAGTGCATGAGATTTCACGGGTAGATGAGGTAGCCATGCAAGTAGAAGCTTTGTCCCGAAAAATGGATTTAATCATGAAAAATGGGCTGCCTACTCCTAACCAATCTGTCCAAAATCAGGAGGGATGTTCGTTTTGCTATAGCACTTCGCATTTTGTGCGAGATTGCCCTATTGCCGGGCAATCTCCCGATTATGCTCAAGAGCAAGCGAATGCCTTGTACGCTAAACAAATGAATGATCCATATTCGAACACGTACAATCCTGGTTACAAGAATCATCCGGCTTTTTCATGGAAGAATCAAGAATCAAGTCCCCCTTTCCAAGGGCAAAATTCTTTTAATCCCCAATCTCAACAGCCGCATTATAGGCCAAACCCTCAACCTTACAATCAAAGATCTAATTACCAACAACCACCACCTCCTCCGAGAAGCCAAAGCTTTGAAGATCGAGTGATAAGCAATCTTGAGGCCAACACCCGCTTATTGCAAACTCATTCTCAATCAATCTCTAAGCTAGAAGCCAATGCTCAATCTATGGCTAGGTTAGAAGCTCAAATCGGGCAACTAGCTAATGCCTTAAATAGAAGGGAGGAAGGTAAGTTGCCAAGTCAACCGGTGGCGAATCCCAAGGGTGTGCATATGATTGAAGATCCATCATCTTCAACTTGTAATGCTCCTCCAGAGCAAGTTCAATCAATCACAACCTTGAGGAATGGAAAAATCATTAACTCCAAGGTAGGGGAGGAAGAGAGAAAAGAATTTCAAGAGCAACCTAAAAATCCAAAAGAATCCCAATTAAATCCAAAATTGTTGCCGTTAAATCCAAATTTGCAAAATACCCCTTCAAATCCAAAAGGAAAAGCAAGTGAAGTTATGTCACCATCGATTCCAAATCTTGACACCTCTTATGAACCTCCGGTTCCTTTTCCTCAACGATTGAAGGAACCTTCTCATTTCGGGAAGCAAGGAGAGAAAATCCAAGACATGATGGAGATCTTCAAACAAGTAAAGATCAATCTCCCTCTCCTTGATGCTATTCGACAAATTCCCTCTTATGCGAAATTCTTGAAGGACTTATGCACTCAAAAGCGCAAATCTAGGAATAATGTTCCTAAGAAAGTCCTCTTAACTGAGCACATAAGCTCCATTTTCCAACATCAAGCCCCTCCTAAATTCAAAGATCCGGGTGCTCCGACCATTTCGTGCACTATCGGAAATCAATCTTTTGAAAAAGCACTTCTTGACCTAGGGGCTAGTGTCAATTTGCTTCCATTCTCAGTTTACCAACAACTAGGTTTGGGGGAACTCAAGCATACCACGGTTGTGTTGCAACTTGCCGACCGTTCGGTGAAGCAACCACGTGGCATCATTGAGGATGTCATCATTCAAGTGGACAAATTCTATTTTCCGGTGGACTTCATAGTCCTTGACACGGAACCGGTTCAAAATCCGAATCATCATATTCCTATCATTCTAGGTCGTCCATTCTTGGCCACGGCAAACGCTTGCGTTAATTGCCGTACTGGAGTGATGGACATCTCTTTTGGGAATATGAAAGTCCGCTTGAACATCTTCAATGCTTCCCACCACACACCCGACGATGAAAGTGAGTGCTTTTGTGTCGATGTAGTGGACGACCTTGTTCAAGAAGCACTTCCTTCTATTCTTTCCACGGACCCCTTAGAGGCATGCCTAAATCATTTTAACCATGACGATTTTGACATTGAGCAATCCATATGTGAAGTCAATTCCATGCTCGATGTTAATACTGTCATGGATTTGCCTAAGTGGAGAGTTCCGAGAGAACCCTTGCCCCCTTTGTCCAAAACTCCCCAAACTCCTTCTTTAATTTCCCCACCACAACTTGAGCTCAAGCCTCTTCCAGCTACACTCAAGTATGTTTTCTTGGGCGCAAATGAGACCCTTCCAGTCATTATTGCTTCCAATCTCACAAATGCTCAAGAATTGGAACTCATAAAGGTGCTCAAAGAGCACAAAGAAGCAATAGGATGGAGTGTGATAGATCTTAAGGGAATAGACCCTTCTGTTTGTATGCATCGCATACACTTGGAAGAGGATGCAAAGACCTCAAGGGAGGCACAACGTCGATTAAATCCAAATATGAAGGACGTTGTCCTGAAGGAGGTGGTGAAGTTACTAGATGCGGGGATCATATACCCCATCTCTGATAGCAAGTGGGTTAGTCCCACTCAAGTGGTTCCAAAGAAGTCTGGTATTACAGTGCAACCTAATGATAAGGGTGAATTAGTTCCCCAACGCACCACCACAGGATGGAGAGTGTGCATTGATTATAGGAAATTAAATTCAGCCACTCGGAAAGATCACTTCCCCCTCCCATTCATTGATCAAATATTGGAGAGATTGGCCGGGCAAAGCTTTTATTGCTTTTTGGATGGATATTCCGGCTATAATCAGGTTGCTATAGACCCGAGGGACCAAGAGAAAACCACCTTTACATGTCCCTTCGGCACATTTGCTTATAGACGCATGCCCTTTGGGTTGTGCAATGCACCGGCAACTTTTCAACGGTGTATGATGTCTATCTTCTCGGACATGGTGGAAAAATTCTTAGAAGTGTTCATGGATGATTTTTCCGTTTTTGGACCTTCATATGAATCATGCCTCCAAAATCTAGCTTGTGTTCTCAAAAGATGTCAAGAAACCAACCTAATTCTTAGTTGGGAAAAGAGTCACTTTATGGTTCAAGAGGGTATTGTCCTAGGGCATATTGTGTCTAAGCGAGGAATAGAGGTTGATAAAGCCAAGGTTGAGCTCATTTCCAAACTTCCTCCACCATCCACGGTGAGAGAGATTCGTTCATTCCTTGGGCATGCGGGATTTTATCGCCGTTTCATCAAGGACTTTAGCAAGATTTCTCGGCCTTTGTGTCGCCTTCTTGAAAAAGAGTCTTGCTTTACCTTTGATGAAGCGTGCCTTGACGCTTTTGAAAAACTCCGCGCCATGCTTACAACCGCTCCAGTTCTAATCCCTCCAAACTGGACTCTCCCATTTGAGATTATGTGTGATGCATCCGACTATGCCATGGGTGCGGTCTTGGGGCAACGAGTAGACAAACTGCCACATGTCATCTATTACGCAAGTAAAACCCTTTCCGAAGCTCAAATCAATTATACCACAACGGAAAAGGAATTGCTTGCGGTAGTATTTGCATTAGACAAATTTCGAGCTTATTTATTAGGTTCAAAGATCATTGTCTATTCGGACCATGCTGCCCTCCGGCATCTTTTGACGAAAAAGGACACCAAGCCTAGGTTGATCCGCTGGATACTCTTGTTGCAAGAGTTCGATTTTGAGATTAGAGACAAAAAGGGAACTGAAAATGTGGTAGCTGACCACCTTTCTAGAATTCTTGTTGAATCCCTCCATAATTCCATTCCAGTTTGTGAATCCTTCCCGGATGAACAACTCTTTGTCATCTCTCAAGAAAGTATCCCTTGGTATGCGGATGTGGTTAATTATTTGGCAACCGGTAAAATACCATCTTCTTGGACCAAACAAGAGAAGGATCGTTTTCTCTCCCAATCACGATCATATTATTGGGACGATCCTCAATTGTTCAAATACTGCCCCGATCAAATAATTCGTAAGTGTGTACCCAACAGTGAATTCCAAAGCATTCTTAAATTTTGTCATACACTCGCTTGTGGGGGACACTTTAGTGCTAAGAAAACCGCAGCAAAAATTCTTCAATGCGGATTTTTCTGGCCGACACTTCATCGGGATGCATATTCATTCTGCCGCTCGTGTGAGCGATGTCAGCGCCTCGGCGCGATGTCTCGGAAGGACATGATGCCTCTTAACCCTATTCTTATCATTGAAATATTTGATGTGTGGGGCATTGACTTCATGGGACCATTTCCACCCTCTACTGGTCATGAGTACATACTTGTGGCGGTGGACTACGTATCTAAGTGGATAGAGGCCGTTGCTACCAAAACCAACGATCACGCAGTCGTGGTTAAATTCATACAAGCTAACATTTTTAGCCGGTTTGGTACGCCTCGGGCCATCATCAGTGACGGAGGTAAGCATTTCTGTAACCGGTTCCTTCGAACCTTGCTTCTCAAATACTCCGTCACACACAAAGTAGCCACCCCCTACCATCCTCAAACTAGTGGCCAAGTAGAAGTATCCAATAGGGAGATTAAGAACATTCTTCAGAAAACTGTTCGGCCTGACCGGAAGGATTGGTCATTGCGACTAAACGACGCATTATGGGCATACCGAACCGCATACAAAACTCCCATTGGAATGTCACCTTATCGGTTAGTTTATGGCAAGGCGTGCCATCTTCCGGTTGAATTGGAGCATAAAGCTATGTGGGCCACCAAGACCTTCAATTTTGACATGAAAAAGGCCAGCTCTAATCGAAAGCTTCAATTAAATGAATTGGAAGAATTGCGACATGACGCGTATGAGAACGCGAAAATCTATAAGGCAAGGTCTAAAGCCTTTCATGATCGTAATATTCGAGTCAAAACATTTTCGCCGGGCCAAAAAGTTTGGTTGTACAACTCGCGCCTCCATTTGTTTCCCGGAAAACTTCGCTCCCGTTGGGATGGACCATTTTTGGTTAATTCCGTCGCCCCCCACGGAGCGGTGGAATTGAAGGACTTGAAAGATGGCTCGATGTTCAAAGTAAACGGGCAGCGCTTAAAAGTGTGCGTGGATGACCAAGTCACCACCGAATACGTGGATGTCGTCACTTTGACGGATCCCGTGTATTTTGACTCGTGAGCCGATCCGGACGTCGCGCCATAGACGTGTAAGGTGGCGACGCCATGGTCGCTATCAAGCTTCCATGGTGTCCCTTTAATCCAAAGTAGGTTTGTATCTAAGCAATGTAGTATCTAATTCCCCAATATCCAAGTCTCTGAAGCATATTTTAAACTGACTGTTTTTGAGCATTTCGATTGATCGAAACCAAAATTTCGATCAATCGAAAATTTCGATTGATCGAAATTTTGGTTTCGATTGATCGAAAAATTGCAGAGATTTGCCAAGTCCAAAGTCCCGAGAGGTGATATTCTTCGATTGCACTTCGATAGGTCTTTGATCGATCGAAACTTTCGATTGATCGAAATTGGATTTCGATTGATCGAACTAAAAGTTCGATTGCATCAATTAAATGTTCGATTGATCGAAGTAAAAATGTGATTTAGGGAAGGAATGTTCGATTGATCGAAGAGACAATCTCAATCCATCGAAGTTAGTTTCGATTGATCGAAGCAAGATTTCGATCAATCGAAATTTCGATTGATCGAAATGCACATTTCGATCAATCGAAATGCACGCGGAGCCTGCACGTGAGCCGAAAATCTATTTAAACCGTTGGGCTTCCCTCCCATTTTAAAAGACCATCCGACTTCTTCTCTCCCTCTGTGCGATCCAAGCCCTATCCAAGCACTCCCGAGCACTCGATCTTCCATTCCCGATCATCCGCCGCCATCCGACGCAGTCCGATCCGCCGCAAGCATCTGCGCGATCTTCTCTTCGCGGCTGCGCGTGGAGTTTTCTTCGGTTGAGCCGTTCATCTTCTTCCTCACGAGGTAAGTGATGCATGGCTACTTTTTGTTTATTCTCTCGCCATTTTTGATAGTTTTACAGCGGAATGAACATAGTTAGATCATGTTGGGGTGGATGGTTGCGAGTGCGATGTCCGAATCCAGTTTTTGTGGGTTTCGGGGGGGTAGGAATTCAAGCGGGAGTGGGATTTGGCATTTTCTTCATTTCAAACGCTTAGTGTTCGGTGTATAACCGTGGCACCTTCGTTTCGGTTGCGCCTGTTCACATTGCCTCTTCGAGTGCAACTTTTTGCATTTTTGTCAGTACCTTGGACTAGGACTTCATTTTTATTTTTTTTATTTTATTTTATTTTTATTTTATTCTTTTAGTCTAGTAGTAGTTTCACTTTCTTCTTATTCATCTTTTATTTACGTACCTTTTGGAATCCAGTGCAGACTGTTCCGCGGCCATGGCAAGAGTGAAGAACGCCGCCGGTGCTGTTCGTGACGTGCCCGGGCGAGCCTTCCGGTCTCGGAAGTTCCACCCGGAGCAGGTTTTCGACTTAGCCGAGTTTGAGAGGCGTCCCGACACCGAGTGGACGGTTGCCGAGCTCAGGAGGCGTCGCCTCGACCGGCTATGCGTGCCTCCCGCAGACGTGGCACACGAGCGCCTAGTGCAGGTCTTTTACGAGCATATGACCTACTCCTGCACAGCGCCAGATACACTCGAGACTACCGTGGCCACAGTCACGATCACGATTACGCCGAGCCGGATTGCTCATATGCTCGGCATTCCTCACCAGCAGTCGCCGGACATGGTTGGCCCGGACGGTCAGCCACTCTATAGTGCCGCGCTCCCAGCAGATACCACGCTCTTCTCGATAGTGATGGACATGTGTGGCGGGGCGTTTACCACGCCCAACCACAACTGCACGTCCAAGTCGATGTGCCCGAGCAGATATTGGTTCCTGGACACCGTTCTCCTCAAGAACGCGTGTCCGTTGCAGCACGTGGCCGAGCGCAGGGGTGACCTCCTCCGTTGCCTCTATGCTTTCCATACAGGCGCTTGGTTTTCTGTCCCATCGCTTATCTGGGGGCAGATGCACAAAGTTTGGGATGGCCTCGTCAACAAGAGGAAGAGGAGAACAGCGAGTTGGCGGCTTCCCTTTCCATTCCTGATCGCCGCTTTTCTCAGCAGTGCCAGTATACCAGTCAGTCGGACTGACATTCAGTTGGCACCGCCCACCCGCTTCACATCTACACAGTGGGATCGGGTGAGGCGACACTTAGAGCGACAGGACCATCAGGGTGATCCACCAGACGATGTAGATATGGATGCCCCAGTGGAGATGGATGAGGGAGAGCCAGCAGGGGCTGAGGCGGAGGACGAGGAGATGGAGGAGGAGGAGATGGATGTCGCTGCAGAGCGGCATGATATCTTAGCGACAGGCTATTCCTGCCTGGCGGCTGACGTAGAGCGGCTCCAGCAGGGTTTTGACGAGCACGTCCAAGTGACGCAGAGTCAGCTGGCGGGTATTCGGACGGACATTTCTTCTCTGGTGCAGGGCCAGAGAGCGATCTTAGATGAGTTCCGAGCCTTCCGGCAGGATCTGCAGTTCCTGTTCGCAGGTCGAGCCTCCACCTCCACTTCTGCTCCCGCCGAACCACCACCACCACCACCCGCCCTCGAGTAGCTGCACTTTATTCACCTTTTATACTTTACTTTCTGTATTTTACTTTCTTTATTTTTGATAGGCCATGTTGGCCATGTTTAGTTTCTTTTTTGCGTATTCCGCCTACATGTACCCTTTGTACTGAAACGCATTTTCATCTTTATGGAATACATTTATATTTGCTTTTATGACATGTGTTATCTTTACTGCCTTTTCTTTTTGCTTTCCGTCAATTTATCTGTTCTCTAGACTTTGACTATGTATGTAGTACCACTTGTCTACTTGTTATATGCGATTCAGTTGATGATTTCCGTTTATTACCGCCTGGTTTTAATTCCCAATACTGTTGAGATTGCTTCAACACAGTATGGCGGTAATAAAGAAAGGCAGCCCCTTTGCGTGCTATACGTTAGCGCGCCTGGATAGTCAATATCTTGTCGCATAGACCTCTTAGACAATCGGGAAACACCAGTTCAGACCATTAGATTTACAGTCATATTGGCATTGTCTGTTTGTGCATAAGTATTTCATTATGTTCTATTTATCTACTTTTTGTTCCTCGTAATGCTCGTGGTATCCAGTTGGTATTCTGTGCAGATTTTTCTTATTTACAGGATGACCGCTGCTGTGGACTTCCATTTTTCTCGCATTCTGCCATCCCGGTAACTTCTTTCCTTGCTCTTCTTGTCCAAGCATTGAGGACAATGTTGCATATAAGTTTGGGGGTGCGGTATGCTATACCACTTGCATATGCATGCAATGTTCAGTCATTATGTTGAGTGTCATTGTAGAGCAGTTTTTTTCTGTGATATTTTTGCATGCTTGCTATGATGTCTTGCTTTGTAAAGGAAGATCATTCGAATAAATGTCCGAGGTAAATGCAGCAGGTAGTTAAGAACTTTAACATTGTAAATACCCGCACTTTTGCAAGCTTTATAGTAGGCTAGAGCGGTCTACATTTTTGTCCAAACTCGAGCACGTACAATTCTTGCCCTAAATTTGTCCTTAACCGCACAAATTCGCACACATGCAGTTTAAATTGTGGGGTATAAGTCTGAGGGAGAATTTTTGAAAATTTCTGTTTTTATCTGAACATCTTAAAGAATAAGTTCTTCCGGTTGTTGTAAAAAAAAAAAAAAAAAAAAAAAAAAAGAAATAAAAAGAGAAAAATATGCAATAAGCCTTCTCACTAAATAAACCGGATTTCTATGCCTCAAAGCAGGAAATATTCGTGTAAAGGTGTGTAAGGTTGAGCAGTAATAAGCGGATGGCTTGCTTACGCTCATCGCCTTGTAAGCTCGGTTATTAAGTCCGAGGGGTGCTTCTTCGCCTAATGCCCTAAAACCAATTGGTTTGGGAGTCATTGGCCCAATGCCGCTACGTGGGCTTACAAGAAAGCAAAAAGAGCTAAGCATTGCACAGTCATCCGCACATGAGCAATCATGAATGTTTTGTGATAATGAAACAGCCGGGTTGAGCATTTTCAATGAGTTTTTCTCTTAAAAGCAGATTTGTTCGTTTTCTTCTCCAAATATGACAAAAGCCGCACGTTAGAATGCATGTTCACTTTTCAAAGAGGATTTTGGGGTTGGAATTGTTATAGTTGTTCGGGCTGGCCAGCATGTGGGGACTGTCGTTCATTTATAGCTTGTGAAAGTCCATTTTTGCTAATGGCCGCATAGTTCTGTAATACTTGTTGCATTTGCCAATTGTGAAATGAATGGATGAGCGCCCTTTATCTAGTTGATGACTGAGCATGATTAAACTTTTGTATAAGATAGTTAATTTCATTTTTGTAATATTGTATTGCTAAGGGACTAGCAATATGTAAGTTTGGGGGTGTGATAAGTGTTCAATTCTATGCATTTGAACCCTCTTTATTGCATATGTTAGTTCTATTTTTGCGTTTACCGAGATATGTTTACGGTATTTTTGTGTTTTTGATGTATTGCAGGTATTGGAGTAAATGGAGCAAAGTTGGAAGTTTTCTGCAGTCAAGAGATGAAATCAGAAACTGTTGCCAAGGCATTTCGATCAATCGAGATGTGGATTTCGATCAATCGAAATTTCGATTGATCGAAATCTCATTTCGATTGATCGAAATCTCGATCAATCGAAATGCAATTTCGATCAATCGAAATGCTGCAGAGCCCACTTGGCCACTTGCTCACCTGCTCTCCCACTTGCAACAAAATCCCCCTTTTTGCACGACTTAAGGGGATTGTCTGACTTGAACAAGACTTTTGGGGGCCTTCTTGATACAAGAGATATATATAATGATATATATATATATATGGTGGGCCCAAAGGAGCCAAAAAGCATACAAAAAGCACCAAAAGCCACATATCTCATATCTCTCAACATATACAAATCAGAAGAAGAAGAGAGAGACCTTCGGGAGAGGAAGAGGAAGGGCTGAACCAGACCAAGAAGCTTCATTCTCTTCATCAATGGAAGGGTGCAAGGCAACCATGAGCAACTAACTCTTCTACTAGGGTGTTGGTTTCAACCCCTAGCCATGTAAACTTGTTCATCTTTGTAGCTCTTGGGACTTGTAATTAAATGTTGATTATTTAGCCTAGTGATTATGTACACAAATACATTTCTTTTATATATTCATTTGATTTGGAATTTATTCTTGTCTTAGAGTAGGTTTTGTCACTTGAATGCACAACATTTGCATATTCCACAAGAAGTGCAAATGATGGCTAGATAATGGTGTTTAAATGAATGTGTGATGCTAATTTGTATAGACCATGCCAAGACAAGGTAGTTTGGATGCATGTAGTGTTCACTTAGAGAGTAGAGTAAGTAGGTAGTTAGTTAGGTTGAAGAGCTATGCTTGTTGAAGATGGATTATGATAGGTTAGCACACACATTGATCTTTTGATATGTCATTGAGGTCACAAGCCTAATGTCATTGTTAGGCATTTAATTAATGAATCCCTTGCTTGCTACACTTATGAACATGTGAATGGCTAGGGGTGGAAACCAACCCTAGTTCTCTCTCCCAACTTTACTTTTTAATTTTATTGTCATTTCCTTTATGCAATAGTTTCTAAACACAAAACCAAAAATCTGTTTTGTTTGAATTAAAGTAGAATTAATCTTTCTCTATGACAATTAACGACTAGTCCTCGTGGGATCGATACCCTCTATATAGAACCTTATCTGCAAAGATTCGTGCTCTTGCGAGTGGTTAAATTATATTTTGATAAAAAGGGCAAAATTAAGCTTGCAATATAATTTAGTTCCGACCACATCAACTACCATGTGCATATGGCTATATGTCAATCTCCATGCATTGACGTTTGACTGCTAACTTATACACCACATGCATATATGTACTATCATATTCAATATTCAAACCCACATAACGTTCAACCATTGATGAGATATGTCTGTTTTTAAATGATGAACGAAAGTTATGCTATTGACATGTGTTGGTTTATTACACACACACACACACACACATACACACATATATATACTTGCCTCTCTTAAAGGAGATTTATAATTTGAATCACTTAATAGCTTAGTTGTCAGTTGTTGGTCACTAATCCATTTGTCTCAGATATATGTATTCTTATATCATGAAGGGTGTAATGCTATTGTAATATTATGGACTCATGTCTGTTTATATGGCCAAAAAAATATAAAACCTAGTGATCTGTTGCTTGTTTTGAATTTGTAAAACTGATCTGGGCACAATACCTTAACAAACTTGGCACATGGTGATGCCAAAATAGTCCACTTCAATTTGCAATTGATTCGTTAATTTTATTCAATGATATTATATAATGTACTTTGGCATATTAATTGTCTTTGATAAATTTTTGGAAATTGATAATTTCATGTATCCCAAATAATTTTTTTTAAAAAAAACATATGTGTTGAATGTGTGCCTTACATGTCAAAAAGGCAAGCTGGCTATTTGTAGCACTCCTAATGAAAGATCAAACATGTGACTAGTATTTTTGGATGTAAAACCAACCTGTTCCTTTCTACTCATACTTTTTTTTTTTATATATAAAAAATGGTGAATGAAATTGGTGGTTCACTGTTCTAGTGTCCATATAGATATGTAAATTTATATGCAAATAAAGTGACTTGCTTACCTTAAACTATTAACTTACATATGTCGTTTGTACGGATATATGCTAAGGTATATATGTCAATGTATGAGCTTTGCTTGTGTTGGATTGAGAAAAAGAAATTTTTTATTTTATTTTGTATTGCTGCAACAGGGCCTACACCACACTAGTCCCATATATAGAGTAGAAAATTATTGGTGTGTCTACATAATGAAAACACATACTACAACAAACTATATGCTTATAAAACAATTCAAGAGGGCAAGAAGCGTGAGTAACAAACCTCTTCTTAAAAGGTCGAGCTTATTCCTCCCCTTACTAAAGGGGTGAGCCTAATCCTCCCCTTCTTAAAGGGGCGAGCCTATTCCTCCCCTTATTAAAGGGTTGAGCCACAAAATTTTCCTTATCAAGGAGATATCAACGACGGTGGTCTATGAACCTCCTTATTAAAGGAGCGAGCTCACTATTCAACTCAACTTGTGGTGGGATGAATTAATCATGAGATCCATGCAAAACTACTTGCTATGGTGAAGTGAATACACCTCCACATAGGGCCCTTATTGAAAAGGGTAGGATGAATTAATTCTGAGATCTATGCAAAACTACTTACTACGGTAAGATGCACACTTCCATGAAAGGGTCTTTCTTAAAAGGGCGGGATGAATTAATCTCGAGAAAAGGTGACCAACGTGCATACACCTCCACAGAGGGCCCTTATTGAAAAGGGCGGGATGAATTAATCCGAGATCTATGCAAAACTACTTGCTATGGCAAAGTGCATACACCTCCACGGAGGACCTTTATTGAAAAGGCAGGATTAATTAATCTCGAGATCCATAGCGAGAGGACCCTTCTTAAAAGGGCAGGATGAATTAATCTTGAGAAAATGCGACCAACATGCATACACCTATACGAAGGGCCCTTATTGAAAAGGGAGGGATGAATTAATCTCGAGATCCATGCAAAATTACTTGCTATAAAAAAGTGCATACACCTCTACGAGAGGACCCATCTTAAAGGGTAGGATAAATTAATTTCAAGATCAAATGCGATTTCCTTGCTAAGGTAAGACTATGTCACTCATAGGGCTCTTCTCAAGGGACATGATATCTTAGTCCCGAAGCAAACATGCGAGCTCCTTACTAAGGGGGTTCCACTTTAAAAAAATTGTTCAGAAAATAAAAGTCTACTTCAATTGCTTGCATGTTTTCATTAAGTTTGTAAAATGATAGAGTATAAGTATATGATGGTTGCAAGCCACAATAACAATAGAAATTAAAGATAAATAAACTAATTATAATCCACAGAGCTGGAATCTTCGTCATAAACTGGTGGAATCATTATTATCGTCAGTCAGGTGCACAATTGCTACATAGATTCTTAAAACGTGTAATACATGATTGAGAATTGGGGGGTAATTGATGGAGCAATTTTAGTTGGATATACCAAAAGGTGAACAATATAGCTTGTCTAAACTTCGGCAATACGGAACTTCAACCGACGTGGAGTCTGGTGTAAGATAAGATAAGGATAACACTCATCTCTCTTATTCCAATGAGGGGCAGTTCGTTTCCTAATACAACACGAAAACCAATCAATTATAAATACAACCTATCGTCTCCTGAGAAAGGTACGTCACAAATTAATTTCATAAATCTCTTTTTGTACCATATTTCATCAAGTACTAACTTGACTGTTGGAGTGTACCTGGCTGGCCCTCGTCGGTGCAGTCACATCTTCTCTATTTTGTAGGATGGTGCGATGGACTAGATCGTGAAAATTTTTGCATCATCAAAGTCAAAATATGATGAAAGTAATTTTGATAGCTTGCAGACCTTCCTGGCTCTTTTTGTTTCCATATTATAATAAAAGAATTTTGATTTGTGATACTGAAATAAAATCTAATCTGTATCCTGAGATCTCTTGGTGAAAATTGTAAACTTTTTTACCCAAAAAAAAAATAAAGAAGAAAAATCTCAACACCAGAGAGTAGCATAGTGGTTAAGTGATCTCTTGGTGCGAACTGTAAACTTTTTTACCAAAAAAAAAAAAGAAAAAAGAAAAATCTCATCACCACCAGTTAGGGATGTCAATTTAATCCGCCCCTAATGGGAGGAGTTTGAGATCATACTAATCGAGTTAGGGGCGGGTTTGAGAAGAGAGTTTAAAACCCACCAAGCTCCAAACCCACCCTGATTAATAATAAATATATGAATAAATATTCTTTTATTAGCTATAACTTTTATTTTTTATTTATGATAATTTTAAATTTTAACAACATTTTTGTTGTTATCAAATTTAAGTATTTGTCTATACTTAATTCTTTTTTACAAAATTTATCATAAATTCGTTCAAGTTTGAATTGTATTTCTTAAAAAATATGTATAACCAGACACCCCAAACTCGCCTAAACTCTGATACGGGGTGCCCTGAAGAGGGTTTGGAAAGAAATTTTTATTCGCGGGATGGGTTTGGGATAAGGTTTTACCATCCTGAACCCGCCTCGTTGACATCCCTACTAGCAATACTACAAATCAGTTATAACCATTCTTTTAGGGGTTAACTAGGGAGACCCATCTAGAATCTCCTCTCTTTATAGAAAACCCTAATAGTCACAACTCTTTGCCCTCCGCCGCCACCACACCGTTGCTCCCCACATTTTCTTCTTCTCTCTCTTGATTCTCTTCCTCTCTCTCACCTCTGAAAACCTAAATCTTCAATCTATTCCTCTACAAATCCATTCACAATACCTCACAACTGAAATTAAAATTAAGACGTTCGCCAAATCAAAAACGAAAGCTGCCAATCGGTAAAATAATACAGAGTTAGATGAGGTCTCTGGTGCCATCCAATTTAGAAAGAGAGATCTGTAAAGAAGAGAGAGAAAATTTGGAAGAAAAAAAAACAAGAAATCAATGTCGAACTCATTTAGTAAAAATAAAACCCACAAAAATTTTACTAAAAATTGTATAGTAATAAGCAGAGTCGAACCATTCTCATGTGAGGTTCCGAATGAGCTCAAATTCAAACACTAATTTTTGGGATGAAAATGAATTATTTTTAAAATATTTTTTTATTTTAAAATTATAATGAAATAAATAAAACTAACATTAGTAAAATAAATCTCAAGGGAAGGGAATCCACCACTATGGATCCACATAAATAAATTCTAATATTTTTATATAAATTTTTTCAAATAATCAATACACTTCACCAATCCAATTACAACTTAGAAAGATGAAGGAAAATATGGCATAAAAAGCAAACTTGATTAGATATGAGAGTATTTTTTTACTTAATCTGTTGTACTTTTGCTAGGTAAATAAAGGTAGGCATTTTTCGAATTACTATTATTTGGCAAACACGAAAAATCCTACCTCTAATTTTTTTTAAAATAAAAATTCAGAATAGAAGAATAAAAGAATGCTCTTGGGAGGAAACATTATACAAGAATGTAAAATTACTTACTTATATTTTACCATGGTGGCTTCATCATTCCTTTGAGAGGAGTGTTTACAAGAAAATATTTAACATTACACTTTATTTTTTTTTGCAATTTCTATCTCCTTCACCAACCCCTAAGACCCCCTATTTATAGAGTTAGAGCAGAATGGTTTAGGTGGGAAAAAGAATTTAAAATACAAAAATTTAAAATACAAAATTAGAATAAGATTTTGATTTCCATATCTTCAATTTGAATTATGAACCGCGGACGTGACCGTGTGAACATATATTTTCTAAAGTTTTGAACTTAAGATGTAAAGACCGGGACCAATTTTGGCCGGTTCGCATTTTATTCATCATAATTACCATAAATGTATTTCGAATGATGCTTAACATGTTTTGAGTGTGGGAAACATGTTTGGGAAGTTATATAGAGGTTTTGAAAAGTTTTGAGAATATTTGGAGAAGTTTGACTTTTGGGTCAACGGGCCCCAGGATACGGTCTGGGTGGACCCGAAAATCTGAAATTTTTTTGAAAAATAATTATTTTTGGTAATAAACCAAAAAAAATGTTTAAAGAGTCAAGGAAGTTATTTTGAGTCCGTAGGAACTTTCAAAATCGAAAACGGACGTTGGGAGGGTATGTTAAGTGGCTTAGGGGCATTTTGGTATTTTTACGCTTAAAGTGATATAAATATCTGAGTTGCAGATATATATCTCATTTGAAACTTGACCAATCTCACGCCCAGTCATATCTAGGGGTGCACAAAGAACCGTCGGAACCGAAACCTGAACCGGAACCGGAACCGTACCGGAACCGTACCGAACCGTGGCTACGGTTCCGGTTCCGGTTCCTAAAATTAGGAACCGTTACCAACGGTTCCAGTTCCGGTTCCAGGACCAGTAGAACCGTACTGGAACCGGAACCGTTGGGGGTAACGGTTCCTTGGAACCGAACCGGAACCGGAACCGTTTTATATTAAATATGTGTATATATATATATAATATAATAACTATATATAATATATATATATATATATATATACATTACATATAATAATTATATATAATGTATATATATTATGTATAGTAATTATATTATCATATATTATATATAATAATTATATTATCATATAATTACTATACATAATATATATACATTATATATAATTATTATATGTAATGTATATATATCTATAATATAATATAATAATTATATATATATAGAGTGCCATTTTTAGATTGTAGGTCTCACATTTATTTAATGAATATATATATATATATTGTATTTTCAAGCTTCATTAAAAATAAAAAAATAAAAAAAATTCTAAGGAACCGCGGTTCGGAACCGGAACCTTACCGAGAACCGCGGTACGGTTCCTCACGGTTCCAACCCTTAACGGTTCCGGTTCCGGTTCCAAAAATCAGGAACCGTTGGTAACGGTTCTGGTTTCGGTTCCACCAAGAACCGTGAGGAACCGTACCGTGTGCACCCTACTCATCACCTCATTATGTAGCTTTTGACTTTTTGTATTTATTCACCTGGTGGTCAAAACTATTCACCTGAAGCTCAACAGCTTAATAAAAAGCTACACAATGCAGCTTTGAGCAAGAAGTTCCGGCAATTTGAGCAAAGAAATTATCAGGTTGGAGTACTACTCAATAGAGTAGCAGAGTTTTAATTGAGAGTTTAGTGACTTTTCCAATTCATGTAAGTAGTATGATTATAACTTTACATTGGACTATTATTCTCTCCGATGTGACTCCTCTCCAGTGAAGGTGTTTGTAAGTGACACTAATCACTATTAACTCATAACGTGAGTTGACACTCATACTTACCAATGTTGCCACCAAAGAAACTGCGAGAAAGTCTTGTCTTTTCATGCTAGGTCTTGTCTTTTCCTACCAAGTTACTCAAACATCCACATAGCACACTGTCCTAGGATTTTACTACTGACATAGTCTTCCACTGGCCAACTTCACACTATCTGGTTCGCCAATAAAGTACTTTCATGCTTAAAATATGTATATAATAATAAAAAAATAAAGTTTCTGCAAGACTCATTTTTCTCTTAAAAAAAATTCTTCAATTCATGTTAATTCTCAAAATTCGTGACAGGCAATATATATATATATATTTATGGGGTAAAGTGCATAAAACCCCCTTATAGTTTGAAAAGTGTGCAAAAAACACCTCTCATGTTTACTTTGCCTCCTGTAGTTTGTTTTTTTTTTGTGTAAATTAACTCCTTTGACCTGTAAAATTACCATTATATCCCAAAAATTTTAGCACAAAAAATACCAATTTTTTTTATGTTAAAAGACCTAAATGTCCCAATTACCTTTTATTTATTTTTTTCTTTTCTTTTTTCTCTCTCTCACCAAAAGCTCTCGCTCTCTTACCTCACATCTATATATATATATATATATAAATTATTTTCTATACTTTTTTTTTTATTCTCAATTTCTCTCTCTTCTATCTTCCCACCGGCTCTCTCTCTCTTTAATATCACTTTCTCTCTCTTCTCTCTGGATAGAAATTGTCTCCAATTTGATGGTGGCCATTTTGTCTTCATTGCGCCAAAAACGGCAACGTTTTGGAGAGGGTTAAAAATTTCAGTAACTCATTTATGGTAAATACGGGCATGGAAAGTATTTGTATATTTGTACAGTATATTCTTTAAAAGGAGCAATACGTATCTCCTTTGAGACGGTTCCAATTTGAAATTCAGAACAAAAATCCTCAAAATCCTCCCTTCTAAAATCTCCTGAATTTCAACTCACAGATATTCTTGTTAGGGTTCCTATCTTCAACTTGTACGAGGAACGAGGAAAAGCTGAGAGAGTGTCTGCCTCCTTAGATTATCAAAAAAAATTCTCCATTGATTTCTTCAGAAACGAGGAACGAACAGATTACTCTTAGCCATTCGAGCTTCTTCATGAGCTTTCTGACAACAAAGGTGGTGGCACTCAGGCCATTTGTCTCAAGGGTTCTTAGAAGACCCATTTGGGACAAAACTACTATACATTATTATCAACAAAGCTTAAAGTTATCGATGCATGTGTTCAAGTAGGGATGTTAAGCTCAATTGTGTTCTACTTAAGCTCAATTGTGTTCTACTGCAGCTCAACAGTTTGATTGGTTTTTGTACAAAAGCTCAATACGTCCAGGTAAGAAATTTGCTCCTACCTCTCTATTTAACTATTTGTTGTCAAGAACTGCAATGAAATTTGTTCTGTTCTTTTTATCTCTCTCTCTGATTTTGATTTTTTCTTTTTTATTTTACCAGGAAGTGTTTACAGATCTGAGTGTGAGGACTTGATGCTTGAAAATTTTACTGATTCTATTCTTTTTTATTGAATTTGAAATTGATTGTTGCCTTTTCTGTTGATTTGGTTCTTGATACTTGAAATTATCGATATATTAGGTTTTAATCTTGATTATTTTATGATATTTTTGTTTTGTGTATAAGTTGTTGTTTATTAGGTTTTAATCTTGTGTGTTCATTGTTATTGATATATTAGGTTTTAATCTTGTGTGTTCATTGTTATTCGATTCCCTGAACAACACCAAATTCTATAATAATTATGTGAACTAACATTTAATTTTTAAATTATGGAAGCAATTGATGTTTCTTTTTCTATTACTCTGTTTTCAGATTTCATCTGGCATCATAGTCCAATTTATTCTCCAAGTGTAGACTAATGGAGTTTGCTAAATAGAAGATAGTGGATTTTAAGGCATGGACTAAAATGAAAACTTGTGTTATAGCCAGTTGAAAATTGTTTGATCACAAAAGAATGTTTATGATTGGGATTTTAAGGCATAGACCAAAATAAAAACTTGTGCTCTTATTTGCTTGGAGCAGTGATACGCTCTTTGCTTCAGAGAGATTGAAAAGGTCCTGTGCCTTGTTCGGCTGCACTGCTTTGTTTCTTTCGATTTTTCTGAATCGGAGAGTAAATGATTTTCCATTTGCTTGTAATAATTTGTTGTAGAGGGAAGGATTCAGCTTTTGAATACAATTGATAGATATGGATTGAGTTCGAAAGTACAGAAATATATATGCTTGTAGGTGGATCTCCTTGGCCTAGCTGGACATCTCGAAGAAGCATGTGAAATACTTCAAAAACATGGTTTTACCACCTGATTTTATAATTTGGGGTGCTTCACTAAGTGCTTGTCAGATTCATCCGAACTTTAACTTGCTGGTCATAAAGTTGGTGAAATAATAATGGCATTGGAAGATGCTAATCTGTTTTTTTAATAGTAATTCAGAGCAATTGTTTTGACATGTTCAATCACATACCATTTTTGCACCGGATCAACTTTTGTCTCCAGTGTTAAGGATCAACTTTAAAAGTTCTTTATAGCATTAATTGTTGATGTGTATATATATATATATTGCAGGTCCATTCAATTGTTTTGACATGTTCCAGGCTCTGTTTGTTCTTGGTAATTGATCACTTTGTTTTGCATATAATTAAAAATTTTAAGTATTTCTTTTTGTGTTTTATTGTTGAATTTGGTTCATTTCATTTTTTGGTTTTCAATGTAAAATGTGGTTGTTTTCAATTTTGTAGTGGTCTTAGAAGCTTCTCAAACAATCCCAAGCTAAATATTTTTCCTTTATTAGCTATGATCACCACCAGTAGCTGAAGAATATATTTTGCTTCCTTTTAGATAATTTCTGGGCAAAAATTACTCGTGATGACAAGGTTTGCCTGTTCTTGTGTTATTTTCTTTATGGAAGATAGTCTCATTATTGTATATATATTCTGAATGGAATTTGAACTCTCAGGATAATCTAGTGCCTAAGAAATCTACATTTCCTTTTGGCATCTAAGCTCTTTCAGATTATGTCCACAACAAGACTCTAAACGTACATTGTTTGACAGGTATTACATCATTTGAACTGAATGATGCATGTCTTGAACCTCCATTTTTTGGAGCAATTTTACTTGTGGCAAAACAATGCCTAGTTCACTTGGTCACGAGGAACAAGATGCCAAAACCTTTGCTTCATGGGTATGATTTCTAGTGGTCTTCTGTTATGAATATATTTAATTAACTTAATTTATAAACAATGTATAACTGCAACATGGTTTTCTTCAATAGAAAAGCATTGAGGAACTATAAAGAAAGAAACTTCACTGAACAATTACAAATTTGTTTTTGATTACTACTATCTGGTCAAGTTGTGAAGTAACACACTTACATTGCAGGGTATTGATTATATTGGAAATACGACAATTGTAATAACTAATTCGGTAATTAAATTATTTCTGTATTAATACTTCAACATGGCTGTAATGAACGTAGATTGTCCCATTTTCTTTTCACTGTGTATGGTGATTCTATTAAACTGTAATCATATTTTTCTTGTCCAATTTGATACATTCAGTTTTGTGCATCTCTGTTGGTTTGACAAACATTTCTACTTGTGTGTTAAGGGAAACATCCACCTGGCTTTTTGGGGAGCTAAAGTAGGACATAGCTGGAGAACTACTAATGACATTTCTGATACATGAGAAAGGTAGTATTTTTGTGCATTTAAAATTTATATTTGTATTTAACACCATATATATATCTAAAAGACTAAAATAATTCTTTCAATCTTTTCATTCTTCAACAGTATGGTCTTTAGAGCAGACATGAATGAAGTTTATTCTAAGGTAATATGTTGCTTGGTTTTTTCTTTTAATAAAATGATTGATGGAATCTTTATTCAGGTTGAGTGTAGGGAAAGGTGATACTTGGAGGACGACTAAGTAGATTTTTTTGTTTTGTTTAATTTATTATGATTAGATTTGTATCACAAGGACCTGAAACCTTGCAACAATCAATATCTACATATTTTTTTTGGATGATTGTATTGTAATTAACATTTTTTACTTTAGTTTATCTTATTACAATATTTTGATTTTAAATCAACAATGTTGCTTTTATACGTCTTCAATAGTTTGTATACATTTGTTTGATCTAGAGAGGCCAAACTTTTCATATTTCTTCATTTACTCTTTACGGCATAAATTGTTTAAAATCTTGAACAAATCTAATGAAGTGGTATTAAACAACAGTGGAACTTTTGGTAGCAGATTTTAGTGCTGCCAAAAGTGAGACTTTATTTCATAAAAAATCTTAATTTTTAATTTGTAAATTATTTTAAATTCATTGCAGTGACGAGTATACCCATTAATTTCATTAAAATTTTTAATTTCTCTTATTAAATGTCAATAACTAAATAAAGCTAATATTTTATTTTATTTTATTAAAAATCTCATTTTTTTAATCAAGTATCAATGATTGAATTAAGTTTAACATACTATTTTATTTTACAAGAAATTACAATTTCTCATATCACGTGTTATGGTTAACATTCTATTTTATTTGACTACAAATCTTAAATTTTCAAATCTATTGTCAAGCCTAAGTTAAGGTTAGCATTCTATTTTATTTTACACAATTTCTTTTATCAAGTGTCAAGGACTTGGTTAAAACTAACATTTTTTTTTAACTATAAGTCTCAATTTTTCAAATCAAGTATCAAGGCTTGAGTTAAGGCTAGCATTTCATTTTATTTTACAATAAATCACAATTTCTTATATTAAGTGTCAATGACTGAGTTAAAGTTAATATCTCATTTTATTTGACTACAAATTCCAATTTCTCAAATCAAGTGTAAATGACTAAGTTAATATTAACATTCCATTTTATTTGACTACAAATTTCAATTTCTTATATCAAGTGTCAAGAACTGAGTTAAGGCTAACATCTCATTTTATTTTACAACAAATCACAATTTCTCATATAAGTGTCAAGGACTAAGTTAAGGCAAACATCCCATTTTATTTGACTGATAATTCTAATTTCTCAAATCAAGTGTCAAGAATTAAGTTAAGCCTAGCATTCCATTTATTTGCCTGAGTTAAGGTTAATATCACATTTTATTTGACAACAAATCTCAATTTTTCAGATCAAGTGTCAGTGACTGAGTTAAGACTAACATTCCATTTTATTTAATTACAAATAACAATTTCTCAAATCAAGTGCCAAGAATTAAATTAAGGCTAACATCCCATTTAATATAATAGAAGTTCAATCACCACAATAAAATAACTCATACACAATTAAACTAATATCAAATATCAAATATCATGAACATTTATGAATTCAAAGAATACAATTAAGGAAGGAAAATAATACAACCACCAATTATACGAGCAAACACATAACCAAATCTCCAATACACCTAAATCATCGAGGGAGTGTAAACCTAACTCTAATCTAGGTTTCTGGGTCTATTCTGTTTTTAAGAACCCTATTTAATTATTATAAAATTTTTTACAATTTTTGAAAATTCATAACAACCCAAAGCAAAGGGAAGAATTTAAAAAATTCTCATTTTGAAGCACACTTTTTAAAACTAGTTCTATAACAAGGGAAAATTATTTCGTTATGAAATTTAAAACCCATGCCTATTCTAACCCCAAAAGATTAGATAAAAAGTTTGGGAATTTTTTAGAATTTATCAGTAATTGTAAAATATTAGTAAAATAACAGAAAAATAAAAATCTAGTTCTGAGTGTGGCACACTTTTTATACTACTTAAATCATAAGGGAACTCCATTTTGACTTGATATTTAAAACACAAGTGCATTCTGTCCCCAAAAGATCACCAAAATTTTTTGAAAATTTTTTGGAATTTTAAAAATATTTTTCAAATAAAAGAATATGAAAATCTAATTTTGAGACATACTTTAAAATCAATTTAATCACCAGGGAAGCACATTTCCACTTGGAATTTTAAACTCAAGCGTATTTTGTCCCTAAAAGCTTACCCAATTTTTTTTAGAATTTTCTGGAATTGAAAACAATTTTAAAAATTATTTTTCTAAATTAAAACCAATTTTAAAACTTTAAAAATACCCTAGGCCCAAACTGGGCCCTGGCTAGTGGGGCCCATTGCTGCCGTCCCCGGCGGCATGCTCCCCCATGCGCTGGCGGCACTCATGGGGGGCGCTGCCCCCACCCTCTTTTTCCTTTTTTTTTTTCTTTCTTTCTTTTTCTTTTTTTCTTTTCTTTTCTTTCCTCCAACAGAATGTATTAACAATGGTGCCGGAACTTTTCGGCCATTTTTCGACCACTTCCGGGCACCGAATCGTGCATATGAATATACCATTGAACTCGTCTCGATCTAAGCTACGCATTGATACCAAAATCACCCCCTCTCGCGGCTTAAATAAAAAACACCCAATTTCAAGTTTTAAAAATCTAAAATTTCAAACTCAAATTCCCATCAATCTACTCAATGATTCGCAACCAAATTTTCAAGGATTGTTCTAGGAATCAAGATCTACCTATTGATCGGAACAAAAATCCTAAAAAATTATGAATAAAGTGAACCTAATTTCATGTTCGTACATATATATATATATACACACACACACCCGCCTACACAATCATATATACATGTATATACATATGCAAAAATACCCTAAAGCAGTACCAAACCCCCAGATCCTTCATGTTTAAATCACAAAACCCACCTTAGTATGCATAATCATTTAATTTCATAATTAAATACAAAAAGAAATTATATATATATATATATATATATATATATATATTCCAGCAACATATATATGCAGATATTATATATATATATGTATATATGCAGATATTATATATATATATATATATATGTATATATGCAGATATTATATATATATACATATACATATATATATATATATATATATATATATATATTCCAGCAACATGTATATACAAATAATATATATGTCTACAGATTCAAAGGAGAAGAGAAGAGTTAAAACTTGCCTTTTTGTCAACCAAAACTCGTCCCTCCGAATCAATTTCTCTCACTTCTCTCTTGCATATATGTTCTTCCAGTCTCTGTGCGTGTAAACGACAGAACCCTACCATCTTTTATTTTCTTTTTTTTCCTTTTCTAGAAAACTAAATAAACTCCAAAATAATAAAAATAAACCCTACCCCAATCCAAAATTAAAATAAAGGAAATATACAAAGACCCAGTCCAAATAAAATAAAATAAAATAAAGTAAACTACACCAAAATATTTAAAGCACTCCAAGAACTTTAATCCAACCAATAAAGCAATTCAAAGCACTCGCAGAAATTTAATTCAACCAATAAAGTAAATAATAATAAAAATAATAATAAATAAATAAATATAAAGCATTTAGATTAAAATTTAATGACCTCAAAATTATGGGCTATTACATTCTTTCCCCTAAAAAGAGCAATTCTGTCCTCGGAATTCACCCCATACCTGAAATAAAAATCTCTGGATATTTTGCCTTTATCTCATTTTTCCTTTCCCAAGTGGACTCTGCCTCATTGTGGTGGCTCCACTGAACACGAACTAACGGAATGGTCTTAGAGCAAAGAACCTGGTCCCTACGATCAAGAATACAGTAAGGCTGTTCCACATATGTTCTGACCATCAGTCTGAGGGTGATAGGTTGTACTGAGATCCAGAACTGTACCCATCACTTGCTGAAAAACTCTCCCAAAACTCTGATACAAAATTCGGATCCCTATCTGATATAATAGACAAAGGCACGCAATGAAGCTTCACTATCTCTGCAATGTAAATGTTCGCGTATTGCTTTGAGGTGTAACTCGAGCGTACGGACAAGAAATGGGCTGATTTTGTCAACTTGTCCATTATCACCCAAATAGCGTCATGATTCCATTGTGAGGTGGGAAGTCTTGCAATGAAATCCATAGAGATGCTCTCTCACTTGCACTTCGGTATAGGCAGTGGCTGCAAAGATCCCGACGATCTTTGGTGATCAATCTTGATCATCTGACATGTGCTACACTTAGAGACAAATATAACTATGTCCCTCTTCGTACCTTTCTACAAAAATTGTCATTTCATGTTGTAATACCCCAAAAATTTGGACGTCAATTATTTTAAAGAATTTGAATTACTTTATATTATTATTATTTTTATTATTAATTCTTGTGAAATGTCTTGTCTCTATAGTTTATCATTTTAGGTGAGTTGTTTTTCTTTTATATGCATGTTATCATTTTATGTGGATTGCGTATGTTTTATAGCTTCCAATTATTTCAAGTAAATTTCTCTGTTTATATTTTTATCATTTTATGTGAATTGTTTATTGGTTATGTATTATTTTATTTAAATCTTTTAAATGCTTTGGTTTGGGTTAGGGAGGAATTTGGGTTAGAATGGTTGGGCTAAGAATATGCTTAAGTTGTTGGGCCAGGGTTATAGTTATATTATTATTGTTATTATTATTATTTTTAGTTATTTAGTTTTTAGAAAAACAATAATATAATAAAATAATTAGGACAAAAGAAAATAAGAAATTAGGGTTTTTGCCGTTGGCTTTACGCACAGAACTAAGAGAGTAAACGAAACAAAGAAGGGAGTGAAGGAACGATCGGGTGAACAAGTTGATTCGTCAAAGAGTCAAGTTTGAACTGTTCTCTTCCCCTTTGAATCTGTATACATATATATTATTTGTATATACATGTTGCTGGGATATATGTATAATATATATATTAATTGTCTAGACATGTTGCTAGAAAGTTGTATGCAATTAATTATGAAATTAAATGAAAGTTTGGTTGTGAACCGTTGGGTAGATTGACGGAAAATTGAGTTTGAAATTTTAGATTTCCGAAACTTGAAATTGGACTTTTTTATTTAGGCTGCGAGAGGGGATGATTTTGGTACAAATGCGTAGCTCAGATCGATACGAGTTCAATGGTATATTCATATGCGCGATTCGGTGCCCGGAAGTGATTGGGAAGTTTCTCCACCATTGTTGCGTGGAGGCTTCAGGAAGAAAAAAAAAAAGGTGGCCACGCGTTCCGCTGGTGCGTGGGGGCGCGTGCCACCTGCGTCGGTGGCCGGAAAAGTATTTTTGGGCCCCATTCGCGGGGACCCACCTCTGGGTCCGATATGGGCCCATTCCGAATTATTTTAGTATTTGTTTTGAATTTTTGAAATTTTTAGAAAAACTTAAAAAATCAGAAAATCATTTTTTAAAAATACTTTTATAATTCTAAAAATTTTCAAAATTTTATGCCAACTTCCTGGGAGCTTAAGGAGCTTGGAGTTTAAATTTCATGTCGAAATGATTTATCATTATCTTTAAATTAATTTTTAAAGTGTCTAAAAACTGGATTTTTCAGCTTCTTTAATTTTAGAAATTACTTTGAAAGTTTCAAAAATTTCCAAATTTTTACTGTAACTTTCTGGAGGCTAAATAAATTTGGGTTTAAATTTTTAACTCAAAATGATCTTCCCTTGTTGTTCTATTGATTTTTAAAGTGTCCAAAAGTTGGGTTTTTCACTTTCTGTAATTTTAGAAAATACTTTTGTAAATACAAAAATTCTCAAATTTTTGTTGTAACTTTCTGGAGGTTAAATAAACTTGGGTTTAAATTTTCATCTCGAAATGAGCTTCCCTTGGTGTTCAATTAATTTTTAAAGTGTCTAAAAGTTGGATTTTCACCTTCTTTTATTTGTTGAAAATATTTTTAAAATTTCAGAAAATTCCAGAATAATTTAATAGGGTTCTTAGAAGTAGAATAGGCCCAGAAACTTAGATAAGAGTTTGGTTTAGACTCCCTCATAGATTTGAGTGCATTAGGAGTTGGATTGGGTGTTTGCTTCAAAGTGGTTAAATTGTGTTATTTGATTTACTTGAATGTATTTTCCTTTAAGGATATAAATGCCGATTAAATACTTGATTATAGCTTACTTGTGAACGATTTGTCTTATGGTGATAATTTCATATCGTATAATTTGAATTACTTTGTTTGTGCAAATTAAAATCATAATGCACCTTGTTTATTTTATGTTTCATATTGGGAATGCATCTATACATTTTATTTGGAATGTAAGGATTGCCCGGCGTGTCAGGATCGCCCATACCTAATAAGGTATTTATGCATTTTATTTTGGCATGTAAGGATTGCCCGGCATGTCAGGATCGCCCATACCTAATAAAGTATCTATGCATTTTATTTTGGCATGTAAGGATTGCCCAGCATGTCAGGATCGCCCATACCTAATAAGGTATCTATGCATTTTATTTGGCATGTCAGGATTGTCCGGCGTGTCAGGATCTCCCATACCTAATAAGACATTTATACATTATAATTACTTTGTCATGATTGCCTAGATTTAATAAAATGCATGCATATGTTTCTTTACTTTGAACTTAAAGAATGGGTTCATTGTTGAATGATAAGGGTTTGTTGGGACAAAGTATAAGATGATTTTGATTTCTGAAAATATGAACTAGGTAGGGAATGACCAATATGTATACACTTATACCTATTAAGGTATCAAAGGATAAAATGGCGACATGTTAGGATTATTTAAACTTGATAGTATTTCATGTTATGTTTATTTCTGCTGAACTTAAGGAATGTGTTTACTTTTGCATAATAAGGGTTTGGGTGGAATATTATAAATATTGACTGTTGTTTTGGAAACATGAAACTGGATAAAAGAATAACTTGTATGTTAAATCTATGAATTTATTTTGTTTCCCTTATACTGAGGGTATGTATATTGGTTCTCTGATTGGGATGTAGTAGATAAAACTTGCTTGTGGGTTTAACTCACTTTGTTGATATTTCAGGTCTCAGACTGGGTCCACCGCGAGGATAGAGTTTTAGGGTTTGTTTGTAGCAGACGTCTCATCTCATCAGTTACAGGGTAGGAACTTGTCTTCTTCAAGAGTCATACTATGAACTTTTGAGACTTTGATTATTGGTATTAATTTTAGAATTAAAAACTTTTGTTCATTCTGGTTAAGGGGTCCTTGGGTTTTAGGACTTTCAAATTATATTACCGGACATATACTTGTTTAGTTAGCGGTTATTTTAATTCAGAGGAACTTTCTATTCTGTTTTTAAAAAATTGTTCATTATATCTTTTGTATTCTATGCTTGTTGCTACCAGTTGTATGTATCTCTCAGGTTTTGTGTATGAGACTGGCCACCTCATGCGCGAAATTTTCTAGGGGGTATTTCACATGTCTTGGTATATCTTATCACCTTCGGGGGTACTGAAAACTAAAAACTATGGCCTCACTCATCACTACCCTTTTCAAGTCGTCATTGTGAGGGACCATTAACCGCCCCATTGTACCTCAATCCTCCATCTGTAGCAACTATATAGAACGGTACCTCTCCAGATTTCAACTCAGCCACCTTTTCTACGAACTGCGAGTCAGTAAGCTGATCTGAAATTATCCTCTGAATAATAGTAGTTGTAACCACTACACACGCTACAAAAGCATCATCTAAGTCATCAACACGCTTCTCAAATCATTCCATTCTATTTTAAATAAAGCTGAAAGACTAGCAAAGGGTCGACGACTGAGTGCATTAGCTACTACATTCGCTTCCCTAGGTGGTATTGGATGGAAAAATAATAATTTTTCACGAATTCCAACTACCCCATGTTCAGCTCCTTCTGTGAGAACAGATATTTCAAACTCTTATGGTTACTGAACAATCTGAAAGTCTCCCCCCAAGAGATAATGCCTTTAGATCCTCCAGGCAAAGACCATAGCTGCTAACTCCAAATCATGAGTCAGGTAATTAAGCTCGTGAGGCTTAAGATTAGGTGAAGCGTATGATATCGGCCTCTCCTCCTGTATCAACACACAACCCAGACCCTGCAATAATGCATCGGTATATACCAATTACTCAAATCCACTCTGAGGAGTAGCTAAGACAGGTGCAATTATCAACCT
Organism: Cornus controversa; assembly: GCA_026545225.1. Taxonomy (NCBI): domain Eukaryota; kingdom Viridiplantae; phylum Streptophyta; class Magnoliopsida; order Cornales; family Cornaceae; genus Cornus; species Cornus controversa. Next base: position 979,389 of record CM048845.1, on the reverse strand, counting down.
ACTCTTCAACTCATCAAATGTTGCCTGACAAGAATCATCCCAAATGAGAAGCACACCCTTTTTAGTTAAATGGGTGAGATGGCTAGCAATCTTGGAGAAGCTCTGAATGAACTTACGATAATAACTAGCTAACCCCATAAGACTACGAATATTCATGGGTGAGGTAGGCTGCCCCCAATCCAATACTGCGGACACCTTGCTTGGATCAACCGCTATCCCTTCTCAGATACTACATGACCCAAGAACTACACCTCCCTCTACCGGAAATCACACTTCTCAAATATTGCATACAATTGGTGATCTCTCAGTATTTACCAAACTATACAAAGAAGTCTGGCATGATCTTCCTCTGACCTAGAAGTAGGCCTGGTGCTTGAAGCTAAGTAAATTACAAAGTCTATCTCACGACTCGGTGGTAGTCCTGGAATTTCCTAAAACACATCTTGAAAGTCTCGCACCACTAGAATGGAATCTATAGAAATTGTATATTCCTCCGAAGACTGCTCACTAATAAATAATAGGTGAGTACTAGACCCTCTATTTGATTGCGGCATAGCAACCAAACACATCTCCTACCCCAATATAGCAAAAATAATTGCCCTATCATGGCAATTGACATAGGTATGATAATACGATAACCAATCCATCCTGAGTATGACATCATTTGATTTCATATCCAAGACCAATAGGTCTGCCAAGAACCTGAGTTTGCTAATGTTTATAGTGACCTAACTACAGCGTTTCTGTAAAACTGTTCTAATCATCAATGGTATAACAATACTAAATGGAGAACTACACGGCTGAATGGCTATACCAGATAATCTCACCAATGATCGAGTTTACTATTTATTAGAACTGACACTAGTTTTGGTTCACATTCCTCCTCCTACGAGTGTGGCATCTGAATACTACACCAATAATAAACTAAGGTATAACATATGATTAGTCCTACACTTAGATTATATTTATCAGAATACGCAATGCGGAAGATACCGTACGACAGACCCTAAGGACCTGAGAATACATGAACCTGGAATGCTCTGATACCAATTGTAATACCCCCACAAAATTTCGCGCATGAGGTGGCCAGTCTCATACATAAAACCTGAGAGTTTTTTACAACTGATAGCAACAAGCATAGAATACAAAAGACAGAATAAATTTTTTTTAAAGCGGAATAGAAAGTCCATCTGTATTATAATAAAATGTTGCATAAATAAAGTACGTGTCTGGTAGTACAACTTGGAAGTGCCGTAACCCAAGGACCACATAACCAGAAAGAACAAAAGCTATTACTTTAAATTAAATAATCGAATAATCAATGTCTCAATAGAGTTCATAATCTGAACATAAAGAAGAGAATATGTTTCTACTCTGAAAACTGATGAGGAGAGATACCTGCCACAACCAACCAACCCAAACACTATCCTTGCGGTGGAACCCGCCTGGGACCTGAAATATCAACAAAGTGGGTTAACCCATGAGCAAGTCCTCTCTACTACATCCCAACCAGAGAATCTATAAACATACTCTCTATATGAGGGATACAAAAAAATAAGTATACACAAGTCATTTTCTTACCTAGTTTATGTTTCCAAAATGAAAGTCATCTTTTATATTTTTCCCAAACTAACCCCAATTATACAAACTTAGAACCTATTTTTTAAGTTCAAACCAAAGACACAAAAACAAGTATTCTATTAAACCTAGGCAATCCTGACATGCCACCTATACTATCATTGGATACCTTAATAGGTATTGGCAATCCTAACATGCCCCCTACCAATCCTTACATGCCCCCATAACATTATATAACTTAATAGGTATTGGCAGTCCTAACATGTCCCCTGGAAATCCTTACATGCCTCTACAACTAACCTATTAAACCAAAACAAAAGACCTAACCTACCTAGCACATTAATTTAATCTAACAGAAGTTTAATCACCACAATAAAATGCCTCATACACAATTAAACTAATATCAAATATCATGAACAGTTATGAGTTCAAATAATAAAATTAAGGAAAGAAAACAATATAACCACCAATTATATGAGCAAGCACATAATCAAATGTCCAATATACCTAAATCATCGAGGGAGTCTAAACCTAGCTCGAATCTAGGTTTTCGGGCCTATTCTGTTCCTAAGAACCCTATTTAATTATTATAGAATTTTTTGTAATTTTTGAAAATTCATAACAATCCAAAGCAGGAAAGAATTTAAAAAATTCTCATTTTGAAGCACAATTTTTAAAACTAATTCTATAACAAGGGAAAATTATTTCGTTATGAAATTTAAAACCCATGCTTATTCTGACCCCAATAGATCTAATAAAAGTTTGGGAATTTTTTGGAATTTATCAGTAATTTTAAAATATTTTCAAAATAAAAGAAAAAGGAAAATAAAAATCTAGTTTTGAGGCACACTTTTTATATTACTTAAACCATAAGGGAACTCCATTTTGACTTGATATTTAAAACCCAAGTGCATTTTGTCTCCAAAAGATCACCAAGATTTTCTAGAAATTTTCTGAAATTTTAAAAATATTTTCCAAATAAAAGAAGATGAAAACCCAAATTTGAGGCATACTTTTAAAATCAATTTTATCACGAGGGAAGTTCATTTCCACTTGAAATTTTAAAATCAATTATATTCTGTCCCTAAAAGGTTACCCAATTTTTTTTTATAATTTTTTGGAATTTAAAAATTATTTTTCCTATTTTTCTAAAATAAAAACCAATTTTAAAATTTTAAAAATACCCTGGACTGGCCCAAAGTGGGGCCAGAGGTGGGCCCCGGTGACATGGGGCCCATTTCTGCCATCCCCGGCACCAACATCGGTGGCACACGCCCCCAAACACCAACGGCGCGCGTGGGGGGCACTGCCCCCACCCTCTTTTTCCTTTTTTTCTTCTTTTTTTTTTTCTTCTTCTTTTCTTTCCTACAACAGAATGTATCAACAATGGTGTTGGAACTTTCCAGCCATTTTTCGACTACTTTCAGGTACCAAATCGCGAGTATGAATATACCATTAAACTCGTGTCAATCTAAGCTACGTATTAGTACCAAAATCACCCTCTTTCGCGGCCTAAATCGAAAACGCCTAATTTCAAGTTTTAAAAATCTAAAATTTAAAACTCAAATTCCCGTCAATCTACCCAATGGTTCACAACCAAATTTCAAGGATTGTTCTAGAAAGCAAGATCTACCTATTGATCAGAACAAAAATCCTCAAAAATGATGAATATAGTAAACCCAATTTCATATTCATACATATATATATATATATATATATATATATATATATATACACCCGCCTATACAATCATATATACATATGCAAAAATAACCTAAAGCATTACCAAATCCCTAGATCCTTCATATTTAATCCACAAAATCCACCTTAGCATGCATAATCATGTAATTTCAAAACTAAATAAAAAAAGAAATTATATATATATGTATGTATATATATATACATATATATATATATATATATATATCTCTAGATTCAAAGGGGAAGAGAAGAGTTCGAACTTGCCTTTTTTTCGACCAAAACTCGATCCTATGAATCGCTCATTCTCACCCTTCTCTCTTGCGTCTATATTCTTTCAGTCTCTATGTGTATAAACGACATAAACCCTACCATCTTTTCTTTTCTTTTTTTCTAGAAAATTAAATAAACTCCAAAATAATAAAAATAAAAATAAACCCTAACCCATCAAAAATAAGTATACACCTAGCCCAACCGTTCCAGCCCAACTCAACCCAGATTCCGCCCTAGCCCAATCCAAAATTAAAATAATGGAAAAATACAAAGTCCCAATCCAAATAAAATAAAATAAACTACACCAAAATATTTAAAGCACTCCAAGAACTTTAATCCAACCAATAAAATAATTCAAAACACTCACAAAAATTTAATTCAACCAATAAAGCAAATAATAAAAAAAATTTGTAACACCCCGAATTTTCGAAGAGAAATTCGAGATGTGAAAAATAAATAAAAATAAAATTAAAATAAAAGAAAGGGAAGTCCACAGTCTCCAAACCGTCCCTTAAATATATAAGTCCTGTACAACTTCTTTCATCAGAAGAAAATGTTAAATATAATTATTCCTTACAAATTTTCACAATAAATAATCTGTCTCATATATTGAGCAAAAAATAAATATCTAATGAACGGAAATAAATTCTAATGGTTCAACCGCTACCTCTTCGACCGATACAGCCAAATCCCGTAAATTGTCCACGTGTCAGCGTTCTAACCTGCAAAGTCTGGAAAGGGGTGAGCTCAAAGCTTAACAAGAATATGATGAACAATCTTTCATTGCAGCAGTAAGTTGACTTTTGCGTCATAATCTCAAAATAATTAAATTTATATTTAAATAAATAATATAATCAAATAATACAATTTAATCATATAACATTCAATGAATTTAAATGGACAAAAACATATCAGTAAGTACAAGCAATCGTGTATAATTTGTGCACCTAACATGACATAATTTAAATGTGCCAATTATACATCCAGCCCGAACTCAAAACTCCAACCCAAACTCTCCCTAGCCCAATTTGAAGAAAAAATAACAATAATAAAAAAAATAACAGAAATACAAGAGTATGATCCCACCTAAAAAATAATAATAAAATAAAATAAAACAACTTAAAGCATTTAGCATTTAAAACACTCAATAACAATTTAAACAAGTAAAACATTTAACATTTAAAACACTCAATCAACAATTTAAACAAATAAAAAACCCAGTTTAAAATTACATAACCTCAAAATTACGGGATATTACAAAAATAATAATAAAGAAATAAATATAAAGCATTTAGATTAAAATTTAATGACGTCAAAATTACGGGTGTTACAACAACTGTACTTTTTCCCACCAAATAAGGAAGTAAAGAATGGTATTAGACTAATGCACAGGAAAACTTTTGGTGTGGTTTCTTGGTCGCAAATCTTGATCCATTATTTCAGCCATGCAAAAGTTATTTTGTAGTTTGACTTTGGGAATGAGTTTTTCAGTTACTATTTTATTTAATAGTGTTTACTTTTATCATTTGTCATAGTGTCTTATTAGGTATTTGTGGTGTAGTGTTGAACTCGTAATTTTTTTGATTCACTGAAATTTAGTCCTTGAGTAGTTTGAATTAAACGGAGTTGTATCCTGTTCTGAAACTCGTATGTAACGTTGCATGGCTGATGGGTTTTACATGCTTAGCAGGGCGTTGCAATCCAAATTTACAGTCCCTTTGGTGGATGTGCCATTGGGAATATGTACTGGGTATGCTCATAGGAATTTCTGAAGTATTTTGATGGGGTCTTATATAATGAGACCAGCACTATCGCTGGTTGGAGTTTCTAGAAACAGATGCAAAGAATTGAGAGGTGAACAATAATGTTCACTAAAATACATTATAATTCTTCATTGTGCATCCCACAATGTGTGGGACCCATATTTAATATGCCATTACATTGAGTTGCAAGAGAAACCTTAATAATTTCATCTGCAAATACTCGCCACTGATTGATTGGTCCTATCCAGTTTTATTATTTAATTACATTTCCCTTGGTAAACATGTGAATCTCTGCAATGGCCTCTTTTAGAGGGATTCTACGTATAAGTATGTAACATAGATCATGATTCTTGTAACAAATAAAAAGATTTTTTTACATAATTTTTTTCATTTTATGGCTAATAAAATGCGTTGCATTCTATTTAAAAATTATATTTAAGGCTAGAAAAGGAAAGTTAGTCCAACGCACGAGGCTCCCGCCTGTTTCCTATATTTTGTCTAATGCAAGTTTTTTCCTCTAATTGTCTGAAACTTTTACACAATAATAACATTAAGTTATATTAATTTCATGACACAAGGTACTACAAACGTGCATACGAGGAATTTTTAGGAATGCTACAGTCTTCAATAAATTCGACTGTAAGTCTAATTTTTGGCAAATTAAATGAACTACTACATCTTAATCCAACACAACGACAAAAAAAATCTCTTCACGTTTTAAGGACTTTGTAACTTGTACTAATGGTCTGGTTGCTGTATTGGTAGGTTACCTTACATGACTCAACTCTCTTTTATCTTTTTTATACTATAATAGTTGTTTCGTATTCAAAAGCATAATTTTGTGTTTTTCCTTACTAAATAATAAAAGTGTGGTTAAAAGTATAGGATATGCTTGTTAATAGTGAAGAAGAAAAGACTGATTGCATATGTTATCCATTCAGCAATTTTATCATATGGATTTTTATCTCAATCTTTCACCTCTTTTAAAGTGTGGTTAAAAGAATATGTTACTAATACATATTTAAAAACTTATTAAATAAGTTTTATTTGGTTAGTCTTGTTCCAGAAGTCGAATTAAAAAATTAAATGTATATATAAATAAATCAAAATAATTTGTACATAAATTTTCAGAGTATGAATAAACGCATGTTGATACCAAAAATATTAATATTTTTGGTAGTTTTCAAAAACTATACTATGGTAGCTCCGGTGAAATGCTATTTTATAACTTATAATATATTATAAACTAAATTTAATAATATTCAACTTTTATTAAAATTGACCCATACTTAAATCATAAAATTTATATATAATAAATTTATCAAAAATAACATTAAATATATTTTAATGTAATTAGTATATATTATTAAATTCTACCATTATAAATTATACCATTTGGATCGTACAATGTTTTTGTTTTTGTTTTTTTTTGTTTTTTGCTTTCTTTTTGCTTTTATACGGTATATAATGCATAATATGCTTATCAGCTTTATTCACGTGCACCCCTCTTTCTCTTTTGCACATTTCGACTGTTCTCTGCATCTCTTTCAGAATTTCAGTACTCTTCATCTTGTGTGATAGGAAAATATATATATATATATATATACATAATGAGGTTGAGTAAAGTACAAGTGTTCTCAGAGTCCTCACATTTTCACTGCGTAAAAGGACACTCCTACTCGAACATTAATTACAATATGGTTGTGTTAAGTCAGGTCATCTGACTTGAATGTTTGAAAGAGTAAAGCGATAATAATCTATAAAATATTGAAGTATGTTATAAGAAGGAAAATAATAATAATAATAATAATAATAATAATTTAATGGTCAAAAATGATTAAAAAAATAATTATGTGATTCAAAATATTTTTTGTTATTTATGGTATAAAATTACTCTATTTAATAGTCACGATTACGAATGCGTGATAGTTTCCTAAGCACGGACATAATTTATATAATGTAGCTAGGAGAAAGAGGGGTGCACGTGAATAAAGCTGGCTAGTATGTGTTGGAAAGTCAGATTAATCTGCCCAAAGTTTTTTTGAAAAATGTAAAGGAATAATTTCTTTTCTTCCATCAAATTCATTCCTTTCATCCACCTTCATGGTTCACACCAGACAACTTGCAATTTTTTTTCTCACATTTACAATTATTATTATTATTATGTTTTTCTAGTCTAAAGTTTTCTTGTAAGAAATAAGTTATTTTATTTATTAATTTTAATATTATAAAAAAAAAAAAATATTCTAGACTTAATAAAAAAAGACAAAAAAAAAATACCAAAAAATTGTTTGATCCATTATATATATATATATATAAATTCATCTTCAAAATAGAAAAAAACAAATCCAGATTTATATATATATATATTGTAATACCCCGCTCCAACACATGGTATGATATTGTTCGCTTTGGGCCTGAGCCCGCACGGTTTTGCTCTTGGGTTTTACCCCAAAAGGCCTCATACCATTTGAAGAGAACATACTACATATAAGCACATCCCTTTTTTCATACTCAGGCGATGTGGGATTGAGCACCCTGTACCCTGTCAGTGTGGTAGCTCAGCCCAGTGTCTGTCTTCGCACCCGCCCACTCACACCCGTCCACAAGGATTACTACATATATATATACATATATATATATATATATATACATATATATATACATATATATATATACTAGTGTATGTGGACTATCATGTACTCGCAATCGTGACAGTTAGATAAAGTGATTTTAGACCGTAGATAGCAAAAGAAATTTTGGCCCACAAGATTCGCTTTTTAACCACTTTTTATTGTTAGATTGAATTTTTTATTTTTATTGTACCAAATTTAAATGTAATATAAATATATATTATATTATCTATATATCTATATTATACAGAAGCTTGAAGTACAGCAACTCAATAAAGAGAAGGGGGTGGAATCGGAGAACACATTAAAATATGAACAAATAGCAACAGTCATCAAAATGTCCTTAAACCTAACCCTTTTAAGAGTTGATGTATCACGCGCAAAGAGGTTGACTGTAGAGCCTTTTGCTGCCATTTTTAGGTCGGCCTTGCTCCCAATACTGTCATGTTCTTTTATAAAAAGTCTTAACTTTATTTTTAAAAAGTCTGCTCTTAAGTTTTGAAGTCGAAACATACAATTTTAGGTGACGGGAACTTGGCCTCTTCTCTTTAAAGTGTGTATATATATATTTGGTTGTTTTTTATTTACTTCTTCTTTCTAAATCACACGATGGCACAACTTCAGACTTTGACCTACACACTCCTGTGACACTATTCAAAGAAGAAAATTAATAACATGTCACAACTTTACAGTTTTGGTGCTGTGCCGCGATTTCAGCAGATATATCAAAAGCTTTAGGTCAAAAACCTCAATTTTATTAAATTGAGGCACAACATCTTTGTGTCAAAAGCTTTCTTTGACTCTTATTTTTTCTATTTCTGCACAATATAAAACTCTACTACTCTATTGGATAGGTTGTACTCTTATTTGATATGGCATTGTTAAGCTCTTTGAAAAACTCAGGACTACTATTTTGATATATATATATATACTAGTATATATTCGTATCTATGACACTATTATGCATTTACAATCATAATTGTTAGATAAAGTAATTTTAGGTCGTATATAACAAAAGACATGTTAGACCAAATAATTAATTTTTTAACCACTTTTGAGCGTTAGATGGTCTCTTTTGTTCTCGGTATGAATTAGACTTAGTCCTAGTATTAATCAAATGTTTAGATTTATTATATTATTGGAATACACTCCTTTATAATATTAAAATTCTTAATTACACTCCTTAATAAATTATATTATTGGATTACATATATCAGTCAAGTAGAAGATCAAATGTATATTTATTAATTAATTAGATGTGAGATTATTTGATCCAATCTGACTTGCAAATGTTTCTTATTTCTTCATAATGGGCATTTTTTTTAATTTTTGCAAAGTACAACCTTAAAGTACTAAGTGTTAAGGTGACGTACATAAGAAGAATGTTTTAACCAAAATTGGTTGTCTCCAAATGGGAAAGGGAAGCTGAAAAGACAGAGTTTTACTAGGGAACACCCTCACTTGGTCACTATAAATACAGGACGGTCCATATACCAAGGTACGCAATTAATACCCTTTGAGTTCCTTTACGGCTTTAAAAAACCCTTCCGATTTATGACTTAATCGTCGGAGCGTAGTTGGTTGGCACCGCGCTGGTGCCCTCTCGATTACCCTTCTCTGGTCATTTTTTACAAGTTGGAGTTTGACCAGTTTAGGGTGAATTTTTGCTTCATCAGTTGGCGTCATCTGTGGAAATCAATCACAAACTTGATTTTTCTACACGAATCATATACGAAGCATGATACACCTACGATCTGGGTTAGAGACTATAGCCGCACAGGACATTCCTGCGTAGGGCCCTCCTGCCGGTCATTATCCTCCAGCGCAGGACCTGCCTGCCGGCCACCATCCTCCAACGCAGGACCTTCTTGTCGGCCACAACCCTCCAGCGCAGGACCTTCCTGCCGGTCACAATCCTCCAACCGCACAGGATCCTCCTGTCAGCCATGACCTTCCTGGTGGACAGGGCCCTCCAGTTGGACAAGGCCCGTTTGCCGCCCCTGATCTTCCCGACTGCAACGTGCCAGCTGCAGGACAGGGAGACATGCAACCCACTAGACAAATAGACTTCCCTTGGGCATACCCTGAAATCCCAAACGACCAGGGATGGATCGCAGCGTTGGAATGCCAGGTCCGAAACTTGAATCAAAGTTTGGTTCAGATACTCCAACAAAATGCGGCAATTCTGCAGCGCCTCCCTCTTATGGCGCCAGTATTTATGGGGGGCCTACTGCCTTCAAAGTTCTTGTACTCAATTTTCAAGTACCCTCCAGAAAGTATGTCCGAACTACTCATGAAGGCCCATAAGTGCATGAACGCAGAGGATGCCCTTGATGCGAAAAAGGCAGACAGTGTAGTAACCCTTGTGGACGGGTGTGAGTGGGCGGGTGCGAAGACAAGACACTGGGCTGAGTTACCACACTGACAGGGTACAGGGTGCTCAATCCCACATCGCCTGGGTGTGAAAAAGGGGATGTGCTTATATATAGTATGTTCTCTTCAAATAGTATGAGGCCTTTTGGGGTAAAACCCAAGAGCAAAACCGTGCGGGTTCAGACCCAAAGTGGACAATATCATACCATGTGTTGGAGCGGGGTATTACAGACATGAAAAGGGGGGACAGTCCAATGAGGAAGACAGAGACCCCAAGTATGGCAGAATGTCACGGGAGCAGACCGATAAAGTATCGCATCGTGATAAAGCATTCAACACCTTTACCCCCTTAAACACGTCAATAAGTCAAATCCTTATCTACATCCAAGATGACCCGGTTGTTGCCTAGTCCCTAAAACTAAGAACCAATCCATCCAAAAGGTCCCACGACAAGTATTGCAGGTTCCATCGCGACCATGGCCACGAAATAGATGAGTGCATAGACTTGAAAAAGCAGATTGAAAGTATGATTTGTAGGGGCCAACTACAAAGATACGTGGCCGAAGATGAGAGGGGAACACGAAACTACCAATGGGATGGGGATGGTAAAGATGACAACACTCGAAAAGATCATCTATTGGGGGAAATCAGAGTTGTCTCTAGTGGACTTGGAGGAGACAGGGGCATATTAACTAGAGACATTAGAAAGGAGATAGTTGGCCCATCCTTGGAATACTGAGCATTTGAGGAAGTTCCACCAATAAGATATTCTTTTAAAAGTTACATTTACTTTACTAATTCTAGTTGAAACTCAGTTTAATATCGAGCCTTAGGATGATAACTCCGAGGTTTTTGCTCGAATAATTCTCTATTTGTTACTAAAATATCAATAGTAGTCCTTTTTGTTTCAAAATATGTTGTTATAACTAAAACAAAAAGTAAATACACAATCCTACGGGGATACACCTCCAAGGAGGGCCTTTAATGAAAAAGGCGGGATGGATGAATTCTAAAAATATTGTTAAAATAGCCCTACGGGGGCACAGCCCTACGGGGACACAACCCTACGGGGATACATCTCCAATGAGGGCCTTTAATGAAAAAGGAGGGATGGATGAATTCCGAGAATATTGTTAAAATAGCCCTACATGAGCACAACCCTACGGGGATACACCTCCAAGGACGGCCTTTAATGAAAAAGGTGGGATGAATGAATTTCAAGAACATTGTTAAAATAGCCCTACGGGGACATAGCCTTACGCATGGCTAGCCCTACAGGGACATAGCCCTTACGGGGGCCCAGCCTAACTACGGGGACACGGCTCTGTGGGGACACACCTCTTGAAATGGACTTTAATAAAAAAGATGGGATAATTAATCCCGAGAACATTGTCAACCAACCCTACGGGGGCACAACCCGTTAAAAGAAATTTTAGCAAATGGCGAGTGAGTTCCGCTAAGGTTGTCACATGGCTTATCAAAAGCTATGCTATGAAGTTTATAAGTTAAAGTTTATTAACTAAAGTGAGTCATTGGCATAATGGTTAGGGTGAGACCATTAGAGCTTATTAGCTAAGGTTCGATTCTTCAAAGTAACAATCATTTTATATATATATATATATATATATATATATATATATCGGGTTCTTATATACCGACTAAGCAGCCGACCAAAGAAGAAACCGGCCCGACTAAGCGTTGGGCCTAGGAAGAAACCGGCCATGCAAATGGTGGGCCTAAGAAGAAATTGGCTCGACCAAAAGCCAAGCCCAGGAAGAAACCAGCCCATTTTGAGCACGGCTAAAGCCGCGCTGGGTAGGCGAGGGATCCACCGCGCCTAGCCTAGGCCTGGCTCTGGGCCAAGGCTGGGCGGCCCAAGTCCGCATGGCCCAGGTTTGGCTTCAGGGCGCCTGGCTAAGGCCGAGCCCACCGCACCTGGCCCATGGCAAGCATTTGGAGCGCAGCCTGAGGCCGAGTGCTAGACAAGTGGCCCACGCGCACGTGTAAGTTGTGGCCCACAAAAAAAAAATGGGGGTGGGCCAGGCTGGGGGTTCAAGTATCCGTTAAAACACCAAATGTTCCTGATGTCCGACAAGCGACCCTCATGAACAGGGGGCATCTGATGGGGTGTTTGACTCCTAATATGAAACGTATGACGTAGAGGATAGTGCTAAGGTGACGTGGATAAGAAGAATGCTTTAACTAAGACTGGATGTCTCCAAGTGGGAAAAGAAAACTAAAAAGACAGAGTTTAATAAGGCACACCCTTACTTGGTCACTATAAATACAGGACGGTCCATATACCAAGGTACGCAATTAATACCCTTTGAGTTCCTTTACGGCTTTAAAAAGTTCTTCTGATTTCTGACTTGATCGTCGGAGCGTAGTCGGCCGGCACCGCGCCGGTGCCTTCTCGATTACCCTTCTCTTATCCTTTTTTACAGGTTGGCGTTTGACCAGTTTGGAGTGGATTTTTGCTTCATCATATATATATATATATATATACTTTAAGAATTTAAGTACTCATCTAGTGCATGTCTTTTGACAGGTTATTGGGTCATTCAATTCGTATATATATATATAGTCGAAATGTGAAAGAGAGAAAGAGGGGTGCACGTTAATAAAGCTAGCTAGTATGTGTTGGAGCGTCAAATTAATCTGCCCAAAGCTTTTTTGAAAAATGTCAAGGAATAATTTTTTTTTCTTCCATCAAATCCATTCCTTTCATCCACCTTCATGGTTCACACCCGACAACTTGCATTTGATTTTTTTCTCTTGGATTTACAATTATTATTATGTTTTTTTGTCTAAAATTTTCTTGTTGCTAGTCATCAATACATGTGTATACTGGTTTTTTTTTTTTTTGCTCTTTCTCTTTCTCTTTCCTCTCTCCCTCACCTTTTCTTTTTTTTTCTTTTCTTCTCTCTCTCCTCTTTCTGTTGACACGTATGCCAGTTCCTATATATATATATATATATATATATATATATATAATCTAAACTAAGACTTCTTTGACCCAAACCAATAAAATAGATGTAAGTAGAAAATATAATATGATACAAGATGATTCAATCTTCAGGGAGGGTTCAGACGAGACAAGTAACTTGTCTCGTAATTGGGCATAACATCTTTATGTCAGAAGCTTTCTTTTACTCTTATTTTATTCATTCCTACGTTTACATCTAGGCACTACAGTTTAGCTCTACATGACATAAACTATATATATATAGATAAATAAAATTCTCGGCCATGTGCGCCCTAACTTGCTGATGCGGGAGCATCTGAGTCAGATGATGCTGAGCTATTAGACGACACGTTAATGACACTGAAATACCTTGAGCTGGCAGATCAGCGCAAAGATGGCAGGAAATCGTGACCTTGTCACTAATTAGGGTAATTTTGGATGCGCTTCAGTATTTTGGCCATAACTTTGGCTACAGGTGTCAGAATCGCTTTTATGACCACAATTCGGAAAGCTTGGTTCGACGCGCACGTCATGGTAACCCAGCTATGCTGGGTGTGTATTTTTTCAAGGCCAAAATCAACTGTTTTCCCATTCTGAATCCCTAATTTTAGTTATTTGTTTCCTTTTTTAGTAATATTTATTTTGTTGATTATGAAGAGATTCTGGGCTTGATTTGGGCCAGATTTCTGGCAACTTCCTTCTTTTATTTCGTATTTTATTTTGGCACGATTTTTGAAATTCTGCTATTTTTGGTAATGTTGACGAAGTTCAGCTATATAGCCCGACTTGTAGGTTGATTCTAAGGTACTTTTAATTTTGAATAATAATATTGAATACCAAAGACTTTTCTCTGAGTTTTTTGGACCATTCTCGTGCATTCTTTCTGTTTATTTTCTGTTAGCATTAGTCTACAGAATAATCACTATTCTGTCCGGCGTCACTTGCTTGTATAGTGGTGGTGATACTGGTTAACTGACATAATAGACAATATATATATATATATATATAAATATATACTCTTACAATATAAATAAAAATGCTAGCTCACAATCTTTTCTACAATAGTATATCAGATCAGAGTACTACTTAATCATATAAAACATAGACTAAATTATACTTAAATTGAATCTTCCAAAATATTTTATTTAAAAAAATTAGTTTCATTAAAAAAAAATATTATTTATTGTAAAAGTTATGTATTTTTAAGTAAAAAGATAAAAAATAAAAAACATATATATATATATATATATATATATATATATATATATATAGCAAACCAAACATATATAATAATGAAAAGTAGATGGCAGACCAAACCAATTTGTCTCGTAGCTTGTGTACTTCCTTAGTTGGCTAGGGCTAGTATGTATGTATGTATGTATGTGTGTGTATATATATATATATATGTGTGTGTGTGTGTGTGTGTGTGTGTGTGTGTGTGTGTGGGTAAAGTAAATAAAACCTCATCTAATTTTAAAAATGTGCAAAAATAAATTATTTTCATATTTACTTTGCACCCATTAGTTTTATGAATTTGAAACTCTCGAAATATTTTATTTAACAAAATTAGTTTCATCAAAAAATATTATTTGTTGTAAAAGTTATGAACTTTTAAATAAAAAGATAAAAATTAAAGGAGTATATATATATATATCTATAAAAGGTACGAATGCCAAACTAATATCATAATCTGAACTCAGATTAATTTTTATATCACTTTGTTGTTTTTGTCCAAACCAATAAAGTAGATGTAGTTTAATTTACTAATTTTTATCAACTGTCATTGTACAAAGACTTGCTCATTATCCCTAATATCAGACTCACTATTAGGTGTCCATTAAGAAAGTACCAGAGATTTCACTATTTTTCACTACACCATCACATTTGCATATTGAATATGTATACACGTGTGTATATATATAATGACAATTTAATATAATGTATTTTTATTCTACACAAATAGAATTGATATATATATTTTATTTTTTAGTAATAATTGATTGATTATTACAAAGGTGTCCACGATTATTATATTAAAAATCGTTAATATTAAATAACTGATAAATAACAAAAAATTTATGCATTTTTGTCATAGGCATTAAATTATACATATCAGATTTAATATTATTTTCTCTGTGGGCAAGTCTCAAAAGTCAAAAGAGAACCTTCAAGAATCTTTATATATATATATATATATATATATATATATATATATATATATATATATATCACTATTCATATTAAAAGTAAATGATTAATCATATTATAATATTAAATGTTATAATTTTCGATTATTTATAATTATTAATATAATTAGTAACATGAGCCCAATATATATATTTATATACAGTAAATATGATTAAGTTACATCATTATTATAGTGACTCTATTTACCATGTTGATATTGATTGAAGGTGTGAATCTGTTTATAACTTTATAGTATTAAACACGATCAAGAAAACCGGGCGAAAGAACACACACATTTTTTTTTTTTTTGTTAAAAATAAATATGAACTATTATTGATAAACAATAATATTTGCAGATTTATAAAATAAATAAAAAAAAGTCTAAGTGGCAAAACTATTCTATTTTACAAATTAATTTTCATCAAAGTCCCTTCTTAGAGGTCATTAATTATATAAATCATAGTTATATATAAGTTATATTGATAAACCGTTAACAATTTAGTTTATCATAATATATGTTTGTTGATAAAATGTTAGACCGGAATCCATCTCCTCCAAACAGCACCTTCATTTATTCAGTCTTCTTCAATCTTTCTCATGATTGAGGCCCCAATTAATCTGCATATATTTAATGGATTCGATCTAAATTCCACCTCCAGAGAAACTCCATGAATGAAGCAAGCTATCCTCCTGCTGTATTATTTATTAATGAGAAAGATAGCTTGCTTCATTCATGGAGTTTCTCTAGAGGTGAAGGTGCCATGAATATCAGTGGTGGTGTCAAGGTATGTTTAAATAATGGATCCACTGCTAAAATCACACATTGTTTCTGGTTTTTGTAGCGGAAGTTTGACTCAATATGTAGCACATGGAGGTATGGTTGAAAGACTCTAGCTTTCTCAGCAAATAAGGGAGAGTGTATACTTCCTTTCTCAACAAATCCTCAGTCAAAGAACGGCTCTGTTTTTTAACCGTCATATTGATCAGATCATACTCTGCTGTTTTTATGGAGTTGCAAAGGTTTGCTGCTAAACTCTAAACCTTCAAATGGATTTGGAAACAGAAAATTGGGCAGGAGCATCTTGATTAAGCCATGGCTGACACACTTTATTTATCTTTCTTGTTCGATTAGGTCATTGTCCAGGATCACCTAAGATATCTCCATTTCCGACTCTTCCTGACATGTCTCCAAAAAAAATACCTCAGTGTAAATTGTTCAATTTTTCAATATTTTTGTTTTTTGTTTTTATTTTTTATCTTGGGAAGAAACTTACACCCACTTTTTTTCCAATGGAGACTTGAACACTCGAGACCTTTGAAAAATGAGGAAGTACCACTAGACTATAAACCTTGGTTTGTTTTTTAAAATATTGGCTGTGTAATTTGTTCAACTTCCTGTTGTGGAAAGCTATTCGATTTCTTAGCCTATACCAGTTTGTATTTGAGTTCAATTACAGAATCATGTGTTCAATTCAATGTCTATCTTTCATCCTTGGTTAGGTAATTCCAGCAGTTTATTCAGTGATAGCTGGAAATGCTTAGTTTCTCCACCTAAAACTGGTTATATGTAGTCCTAGTTTCATTAGCTCTCAAAGGGTTTTTTTTTTTAAATAATAGCACGTGTTGATTAGTAACAAATCGGATATGAATTCAATCATAAATAATTCATTGGGTTGTTGGATCGTATCGAATATAATTATTATTCGATCTGAATCTGATCTGTTTACAACAAGCCTAGTTGTGCTGCTTTCGGAAGATACTCGTAATAAACTCTTTCTCACATTTTGTACATTGTTAAAAACATATTTTCTTTAGGAATTTACCGGCACTAGACTCAGATAGCAAGTTCCAATCATCATACTACTTTGAATTTCTTTTATAGCTTTCCAACTTTAATGACTTCCACACCAACTGTGTAGCTATTTCCTATAACAATTTTTTTATTTCTTTTGATATTTCACTAGTATGTTCATTAGTTTCTAAGTAACTCTGAACAAATTCCACATGTAGCCCCGTCTTAAGTTAGATATGAGGGAATGGACCAAGACTTTAGGAACAAATACGTCAAAGCACACCGTGGTAATTTTGTATTATTACTTCTTGTGAATTTTTCAAATTTCTGTTAAACGTTGTCCAATTTTTAGTTGAATTAGTTATAGACGTGTCTCAATCACAAACAATTAACAAATTTGCACACCCACCATGGTTGTTCTATTCTCCTTGATTTTCGCAAAACACCCAATTGATCAATTTTATAACAATCTCTAATATGCTTCTTATTTTAATTTACTCGATAACATACAGTATGGTACTCTATTGAAACCTTAGATTAATATTTAAAGCTCTCTCTCTCTCTCTCTTTCTCTCTCTAAAAAATTCAAAGGACATGGACCAACATTTCCTCAATCGGAAGGAAAGACATGGTTGACTATTGTTGATGAAAATTTTTGCACGATCTGGATTGACACGAGCTTCTTGTAACAAACATAGATTATGGCCAAGACGGACACCTGTGGGGTATTGGCTTAGTACTCTCCGAAATAAATCTATATCAAAGAGAAAACTTTGTATTTAATTTTTTTCATACCTAGTTTGTTGACCAACTTCTTTCTTTATAGAGGATTAACTTGCCGTTTAATCATCAAATTCTTCTCATCGTGATCCAAAGAGATATTGGGTGTAGTGGTTTTTGGATCATCATTTTGACCGTCATCTTTATCTGAAATTTGAACTAATCGGCTTATCTCTTCATCTTCCGGGTTGGATTAGCTTATCTCTTCATCTTCCGGGTTGGATTAGCTTATCTCCTCACTTCCGAATTGGTTGGAGTGTTTTATCTGATAACAACTTTATCAATTGCCCCCCGTTTACGAGTTTACCTGTCAAACTAACGCAGAACGGAAGTATAAGGGGTTACCAGCGTAATCCCTAAGAGCACAGAAATTGGAATCCACCAGTCCAATTAATTGTAAACCAAAGTAAAACTTTATTGATAACTTGATTGATCTCTGCCCTATGACAGTACATATATTTATAATAGAAAAATCATAATCCTAACAGTACTAGGAAACCTAAAAATAAAAAAAAAACTTGTAGAAATTCTAATCCTAACAGGAAAAGAAAATCTATTTCCAAAGGAAACGAAAAAGGAAAGAAAACACTAAAACTTGAACCTCTCGCTAGACTGCCTTAGAGTGCAAATTTGAGGATGAAAACGATCTCAACCGGATTCCACCCTAATTAGGTCGTATAGAGCTCTTAATCCCCTTTCCGAAAATATATTATAATAGTTATTCTGACAACCGAGTGAAAAGTTATGCCCGTTTCTTCAGACCAGCGCGTTTTACCAATTTTCGGTCAATCTCTTCTTCAAACTCCAAAGTCAATTGTCCTACATTAGTCTTTCCCACCTGCGAAGAACTCGACCTCGAGTTGTAATCTGGATAAAGCGGAACATCATCACTAAACCCATAAAGGTCAGCTACATTGAAAGTACGAGATATGTTCATATCAGTAGGCAAGTCAATCACATAGGCGTTGTCATTGATCTTCTTGATCACCTTGTACGGCCCATACTTCCTTGGCTTCAACTTATTATAGGAACCAATTGAGAACCTTTCCTTACGCAGAAACACCATAACCTGATCACCCTCAGTGAACAATTTCTCACGTCTCTTCACATCTGCTGCAGCTTTATACTTCGCATTCTTCTCCTCTAACTGCGCCTTTACTTCAGCCTGAACATCGCGAACTTGCTCAGCCAGGTTCTCGGCAGCAACACTTGTTCCAGTGACCTTAGGAAGACGTGTCAGGTCTAACGCATGCTTAGGAGGCTGTCGATACACTAAAGCAAAAGGAGATTTACCAGTAGCAGTGTGAACTGCATTGTTATACGCAAATTCAGCTTGTGCCAGAACTAAATTCCACTGTTTAGGCTTGTCACTACAAATGCTCTGAATTAAATTCCCCAGTGTTCAATTCAGATTCTCAGTCTGCCCGTCGGTCTGCGGGTGCGCAGTGCTACTGAACTTTAGAGTAGTATCCATTCGCTGCCACAACGTAACCCAAAAATGGCTAAGAAATTTCGAATTCCTATCAGAGGTTATAGACTAAGGAACTCTATGTAAACAGACCACCTCACGAAAGAACAGTTGAGCCACATGTGACGCATCTGATGTCTTCCAACAAGGGATAAAATGTCCCATCTTGGAGAACCTGTCAACCACAACAAACACAAAGTCTACTCCACGCTGAGTTCGTGGAAGGCCCAAAACAAAATCCATCGACAAATCCTCCCATATGGCATTCGGTACAGGTAGAGGCATGTAAAGACCTGTATTTTGAGCCTGCCCCTTAGAAGTCTGACAAAACATAACACTTGCGAACAAGGTTATCCACGTCGCGTTTCAACTGAGGCCAATAATGCTGCTCGGCTATCCCACTGATAGTCTTGTCACGCCCCAAGTGACCACTCAAACCTTCACCATGTAACTCTCGAATCAGCTTCTCCCTCAAAGAGCTCCGAGGAATACATAACTGATTACCACGGAACAGGTACCCTTCAACCAAATGGAATTCTCCCTCTATTTGTCTACGACCACATGTTTCCCATACCTTAGCGAAATCTTCATCATCAGAATACAACTCTTTCAAGAACTCAAACCTAATAATCTCTTGCTGCATAGTGATCAGTAAACTCGTGCGTCGACTTAATGCATCTGCCACCTTATTCAGAATCCCAGATTTGTGTTTCAGCACATAAGAAAACTTCTGCATATAGGTCGCCCACCGAGCATGAATATTATTTAAACTTCTCTGACTGTTTAGATACTTCAAAGCCTCGTGATCAGTGTAAAGAATAAATTCTCGCTGAATCAAATAGTGCTCCCAATGCTTCAGAGCACGGACAATAGCATAAAATTCTTGGTCATAGGTACTCCACTTTCGGCATGCATCACTAAGTTTCTCACTGAAAAATGCCACTGGTCTCTTCTCTTGTGACAGAATTGCTCCAATCCCAATTCCACTAGCATCACACTCCACCTCGAATAGTTTCTCAAAACTGGGTAAAGCCAAAACAGGAATAGTGCACAATTTTTCTTTAATGACTGCAAAAGCTATGTCGGCATCTTCACCCCACTGAAACTTACCCTTCTTTAAGCACTCTGTAATAGGAGCCACAATACTGCTGAAGTCCCTAATAAATCGACGATAAAATGTCGCCAACCCATGGAAACTCCTCACCTCTCCTACTGTCTTTGGTGTAGGCCAATCACGAATGGTTCTCACCTTTTCATCATCAACCATTATTCCCTCCGAATTGACCACATACCCAAGGAATAACAATCTTTCTGGCAGCCAGCTGCATTTTTTAAAGTTAATAAACAACTTATTTTTGGACAACACCTCTAACACAACCCGTAGATGCTCCATATGATCTTTCTCACTCTGACTGTAAATCAGTATGTCATCAAAATAAACGACTACATATTTTTCAATGAAAGGTCGCAATACCTGGTTCATAAGCCGCATAAAAGTACTAGGCACATTGGACAATTCAAAAGGCATAACCAGCCACTCGTAGAGTCCATCCTTTGTTTTGAAAGTCGTCTTCCATTCATCACCAGGTTTGACCCGAATTTGATGGTATCCACTTCGCAGGTCGATCTTTGAGAACAACTTCGAACCCTCCAACATATCTAGCATGTCATCCAATCTCGAAATTGGAAAGTTATATCTGACAGTTATCTTGTTGATCGCGCGACTATCAACGCACATCTTCCAACTGCCATCTTTCTTTGGGACTATTAACGCGGGAACAGTGCAAGGACTCATGCTCTCTCGAATGAACCCCTTCTGCAACAATTCTTCCACTTTAGCCTGTAAAATCTGATTCTCCTTGGGACTCATCCGATAGTGTGGCAAATTTGGTAAGCTTGCTCCCGGAACTAAATCAATATGGTGCTGAATATCTCTCAACTGTGGAAGATTATTTGGTAACTCTTCAGACACAAACTCACTAAATTCGGTCAACAAGGACTGCACCTCCTCAGGTAACACAACTCTCTGCTCTTCCTTGCCTTCTATCACTAGAGCTCACACAACCACAACATGTACCTCCTATGCCTCCTTAACTTCAGATTCCAACTCAGTTATTGACGTGACTAAAGAGACTAAGGACTGCTCTTCTACCGTGGCCTTAGTTGAGCCAACACCGGAACTCTGCTTTGGAACCATTGCAATCTTCCTGCCACCCCAACTGAAAACACAAACATTGTCGCGCCCCCTATAGGTGATATCCACATCAAACTGCCATGGTCATCCCAATAACACGTGACTAACATCCATGTCGACTACATCGCAGACCACCTCATCTCGGTAATGCTGCCCAATTGAAATAGGAACTTTACACACCTCTGTCATGTTCGCTTTAGGCCCCTTCTGAATCCATCCAATCGCATATGGCTTTGGATGTTTTTCTGCCCGCAGCTTCAGATGTTCCACTAGTTTTCTGGATACAAAATTCTCACAACTTTCACTGTCAACAATTAAATCACAGACTTTGCCCTGGACACTGTAGCAAGCCTTAAAAATATTGTTTCTTTGTGAGAAATCCTCCAACTTCGTTGAACACATGACTCGCTGAATCACAAAATTGACATGCTCTCCCTGTTCCTCCTCAATTTCTGCACCATCCAGGAGTTCGTCAATGCTTACTCCTTTTTCAGCATCCTAATCGTACTCGTTGTTTTCCCCAATATCCACGAAATTCACTGGTTTTCTGGCTGGACATTCATTCAAACGATGGCCTGGTTGGCCGCACCTGTAGCACTTCAAACCGCCTGTTTTAGTATATGGGTTTGGCGCCATTCGTGGGGCTTCCTTCGTAGCTGCTGCTGTTGGACGCGTCCCAGCATGGTTATTACTAGAAGACGAACCCCTTTGAGTCTGATTTGTAGCAGTTTTAGACTGATGATTCTGCCCATCGCTTGGTGGAAATCTGCTCCTGTTTGTAACTGCATTGGACGTCCCAGCCGTGTCCTTCTTGTAGTAGAAAAATCGATTGGATGCCTTCTCCATTAACTCTACTTTCAAGGCCATGTTTTGCGCCTCATCCACTGTCCAAACAACTTGCAGTCCAATTTTGTCTCGAATGGTAAACTTCAATCCTACTAAGTATCTGGAAACCTGCTGTCCTTCAGTTTCATTCAGGTTGTTACGAACTGACAGCCTGATCCACTCCTCAGTATAATCCGCAACAGTCCTATTACCCTGCACACAATTTTGGTAATTCTAGAAGATAAATTGCTCATAATTTGGGAGTAAAAACCTGCTCATCAGAAGTTGTTTCATTCTCCTCCAAGTTCGTATAGGAGCCTTGCCTTGTCGTCGCCTATCGTTTTGCAACTTCTCCTACCAAACAGCAGCCCCGCTTCTCAACTTATACGCCACCATCTTGACTTGTCGATCCTCCGTAACTTCAGTCATCTCGAAAAACCTCTCAACCTTAGAAATCCAGTCCACAAATTCTTCAATCTGCAATTTACCATGGAACAACGATATGTCTGCGCGTATTCTATAGTCAGGTTGATTTTGGTTTCGATTTTGTTGACGAATCCCTTGGTGACCCGCAACGTCCTCATCAGAGTCTTCATCACTCAAATCTTCGAACTGCTCATCTCTCGCCGCTCTAGGAGGATGTCCACCTCCAGGGAGGCCAAGGGCACTCCCTCGACTCTAACTCTGTTGGCAGGGGCTTGAGTGTTACCAATAGGGATGTTGGGATTAGGCAGCCGCTCCATCAGTTGCTGTAACGTGGCCGTCAACCTCTCAATCGCCTGTCGCTGCTTGTTAATCGCTGCTCATATATCTGCATCCCTACGACCAGCGTCGCCAGGGTTAACTCCTCCGTCTTCGTTATTGACCATCGTACAAGGCAAATCCTTATGCTCTGATACCACTTGACGCAGAACGGAAGTATAAGGGGTTACCAGCGTAATCCTTAAGAACACAAAAATTGGAATCCACTAGCCCAATTAATTGTAAACCAAAGTAAAACTTTATTGATAACTTGATTGATATCTGCCCTATGACAGTACATATATTTATAATAGAAAAATCATAATCCTAACAGTACTAGGAAACCTAAAAATAAAGAAAACTTGTAGAAATTCTAATTCTAACAAGAAAAGAAAATCTATTTCCAAAGGAAACGAAAAAGGAAAGAAAACACTAAAACTTGAACCTCCCGCCAGACTTCCTTAGAGTGCGAATTTGAGGATAAAAACGATCTCAACCGGGTTCCACCTAAGTTAGGACGTATAGAGCTCTCAATCCCTTTTCCGAAAACATATTATAATAGTTATTCTAACAACCGAGCGAAAAGTTATGCCTGTTTCTTCGGACTAGCGTGCTTTGCCAATTTTCGATCAATCTTTTCTTCAAACTCCAAAACCAATTGTCCTACATCACAAACGTAGGGAAGACCATGTCGCTTTTGGTCTCTCTTCATTTAGGTCTGAGTGGTGCAATTACTCTTGCGTCCGTGTCAATTTGTCATTCACCCTATAGTACTGCCCATTTCAGATAATGGTATGTTGATGCAAAATGGAAACAAATCAGTTTTCAGCTGGGAAGTTTAGAGCTTGGATTTGCAAATTGATTAGGGTGGACGTGTAGAGAAATGCAGTTAAATACAGTAAATCACATGTTTTAGTCCTTCGAGTAATTTCTGAACCACAGTATTGAATTTGCATGTGCCAACTGCCATATGGCATGTTGAAAACTATTAGATTTAATAAACAAACTATTAGATTTAAACTTTATATTTTAAAAATAAAAAACTATTAGATTTAACAAAATTGTTAAATTTATAATTTTTTTCTTTATTGGTTGTATTGTTTTATGCTTTTTAATTAATGGTATCATAAATATTGAATATAACCATAAAAAATTATAACATAAAGTAAAGGTGAAAAATAGATAACAATTTGAAGAAGCACTTCATACTTTTTTTTTTGCACACTATATTATTGGAACAAAACCAAGGGAAAATATGAGGACAGCTTGGGAAGAAATTTATTTAATCCTGCCAAACAATTTAATAAAGAAATAATTAATAAAAAAAACAACACATAAACTTGCATCAATGGCTACTTCACCATCTAGCTATGGCGTGCAAATAAATTTTTTAATCATAATTTATGTATTAAAAATAAGAAATATAAAAAACTACAACATAAAGTAAAAGTGAAAAATACATAACATTTTGAAGGACTTCATACTTTCTATTTTTACATAGTAAATTATTGAAACAAAATTGAGTGAAAAGATGAGGAGAACTTTGGAGGAAATACTGATTTGAGAAATAAAAAGACTAATTGAAAACCCTTCTATTGCACAGTTGAGTGAATAATAATTATAGAAGAATTTAGTTCTATAGTTAATTTAGGACTCTATATAAAGGAGTAACAATTATAGAAGAATTTAGGACTCTATATAAAGGAATAATAATTATAGAAGAATTTAGGTGTATATTTAATTTATAACTCTATGTAATTTATGTTTCTATTTTTCTTAATTAAAAAAATAAAAAATATGATTGAAACTTTGTACTAGTGGAAAAATCAATAAATCATGATAAATGTTAAATTATTGTTTATAATTTATGGTTTAACATATATATGAATATTTGACATAATCATATAAATTTTATTTATTTATTTAATATTATATTTTAATAATATTGTGCATAAATTATTTAGGTTAAATTAACTGATTGATTAAATTAAATGTTACATTTATGAAATTATAATATTAAATATTATCATTTTAAATCATCAATTTATTGCACATTTATTTATTTAATACATGCATAATATTGGGTAAAAAAATATAAAATAATAAAATCAAAATATAATAGTTTAATATATTTGCAAAATTAAATACTAAAAATATGAAAATATATGTGAATTTGACCCGTGGGCATGCACTACAATTGAATTTCTATATAATTTCTTTATATAGGAATAGATTGCTGCATATATAGTGGTTCATACTCATTTATTTGTTATTATTATTATCATTTTATATTTTATTTGTATATATAATTTCTATTATTTCGTTATATACTTTGAAGGGAAATGTCATATCAAATAAGAAAAGAAATGTTATAAAAGTAAGGATAGGATTGTAAGATTTAGTCGACTTGACAAGGTCTGCAAAAATAACTTTCCAAACGAAAAGATATGATTGAAATAGAATACTCCCTCAGTCTATTTCAAAGAGCCCTAGCAAACTAATAAGAAATTGGCAATCTCTGTTTCTCTCTTTCTTTTCATATGTAGTTTCTCACCATTCTTTCAAAGTATCATTTCTTGCATTGTGTCCCCAGCCAATACTTCTGCCTTTTTACTTTTGTGAAATTGAGTTATTTATGACACTTCGTTTTTTTATTTTTAAATTTGATTGAGAGAAATGATAAATGAACTTCATTTTTTTTAATGAAAGATACTTATTTTTTTTCTTAAACTAAATAACCTAAATATCCCTTGTATAACTCATGAATTGAATCAACAAAAATAATATCATTTAAAACTTCAAGGGATTATTTGCAGTAGATTCATATAACACCGGTGTTTATTTCAATTGGAATTGAAAAAAAAAATTAGTTTAAAATTTCAACTAAATTTTTTCTAATTTTACAAATTCTAATTCCATGCAATCCAACATATCTCTAGTTCTTCTCATGATCATATTTTTTTGAGTTTTGTAATAAATGAAACAATAGAATTATTCATCAAGAACGAAGTGCAGATATGTTTGAAAATAATTGTAAAATATTGAATATGTTTTTAAAGGAATCAAAAGAAAACCAACTGCAAATAAATAAAATTAAAGTATAAATATCATATTATTTTGTCAAATTATAATCAATCAAATAAATACAACCACATGTCACATTCACTCAATTAGCAATGTCAATTTTAACTCCCAAGGGTTGGCTCATCACTGGTAACTCAGGAAGCATCAGGTTTAACGTTCGAATTGTCTTGAGTGCAAACAATTTTTTGGAGTCAGCATCTACAGACAATTCTGTAACTTACACGACCTAGGATGGGAATACGCTTTTTCTAAATCCTAGAAATTAATCTAGACGAAGCCTCGAATACTTTGATTAATGTAAAAAAATAACAATGCCATTATGCCAATGACAATAAATGTCAAGTAAATACAAAAAGCTATAATGCTATACGATCAAATCAACAAATTAAAGCATCAAAATAATAATAGTAGTCGTAATAATAATTTAGGGAGGTGATATTCGCACTCCCGCTTTTTTTTACGTATACATTTCACTTGTCATTTTCATTTAAATGAAATGACAAGAAAGTTCATAAATTCATTAATGTATCATTCATTATTTTATTATACCGTAACTAGTTTTTTTACTATAAACTATTTACCTTTTTTACAGATAACTTTTTTTTTGAATTATTATTGATGACGCAAAATCCGCCGCGAACTGGTCAAACGCCAACCTGTAAAAGAGACAAGAGAGGAGTAATCGAGCACCGGCGTGGTGCCGGCCGACTACGCTCCGACGATCAAGTCAGGAATCGAAAGGGCTTTAAAAGCTGTAAAGAAACTCAGAGGGTATTAATTGCGTACCTGGTATATGGATCGTTTTTGTATTTATAGCAGTCAAGTGGAATTGCGTCCTAGTAGGAGACTAGCTCCTGGAGATAGAGGAGTCCTGATTAAAGTAGATTCCTTATCCACGTCACCTTGAACTCAACCTCCACGTTGTACGTTTCATAATTGGAGTCAAATACTCTATCAGATGCCCCCTGTTCATGAGGATTGCTCGTCAAGCCTTATGAACACTTTGGCTAGCCCACCAGGCTCTATCTTGGCCTATGGATTTTAAACCGCTATAAGTTTTTTTTTTTGGCGCCCTTGGGCTTGTGCTCGACCGACCTCCCTCGTGCTTGGCCTCCCTCTCGCTTAGCCGCCTTCGAGGGCTGGCCGCCTTCGCCCTTGGCAGCCCTCGGGTAGGCCGCTTTCGCTCTTAGCCGCCCTTGTGTTTGGCCGCCCTCGCACTTGGCCGCCTTCGCGCTTGGCTGTCCTCGTGCTTGGCCACCCTTGAACTTGGCCGCCCTCGAGGGCCGGCCTCCCTCGCTCTTGGCCGCCTTCGCTATTGGCAGCCCTCGAGGATCGGCCGCCTTCGCGCTTGGCCGCCCTCGCACTTGGCCGCCTTCGCTCGGGTCTGCCCTCGATAGAGTATTTTCGGACCAAGGCGAGTGGCCTGATATGGATTTTTCCCGCTTGCAATTGAAAGGGGATGAGAACGAGAGCTCTGACTGATGTACTTCTTTTCATCATTTTTTTATATTTATATATCGCTTTCTACTGTAGCATTTTTTTTTCTGTAGTTTATGCTTATGATCTTGTAACGCCTTTCATGGATAAATAGCTATTATCTCTGCAAAAGGCTTTCATAGAATCTTTTCGTGGAGTCTTTCACTGTTGGATAACTCCCCTTTGCCGGCCATGCTCTGGGATTAATTCATGCGCCTCCTTTTTGTAAAAGGCCCTCCTTGGAGGTGTACCCCCATAGGGTTCTTTATACAATGTTCTTGGGATTAACTCATCCCGCTTTTTTTTTATCAAAGGCCCTCCTTGGAGGTGTATACCCGTAGGGTTGTGCCCACGTAGGGTTCTTTATACAATGTTCTCGAGATTAACTCATCCCGCCTTTTTTTATCAAAGGCCCTCCTTGGAGGTGTGTCCCCGTAGGGTTGTACCTACGTAAGGCCATTTTAACAATGTTCTTGGAATTAATTCATCCCGCCTTTTTCATCAAAGGCCCTCCTTAGAGGTGTACCCACGTAGGGTTCTTTATACAATGTTCTCGGGATTAACTCATCCCGCCTTTTTCATGAAAGGCCCTCTTTGGAGGTGTACCCCCGTAAGGTTTTACCCGCGTAGGGTAGTATTTTTCTCGGGATTAATCCATCCCGCATCTTTCATTAAAGGCCCTCCTTGGAGGTGTATCCCCGTATGGTTGTGCCCACGTAGGGCCACTTACCTTTTGTTTTAGTTATAACAACATATTTTGAAAAAAGGACTGCTATTGATATTTCAGTAACAAAAAGAGAATTATTCAAGCAAGAACTTTGAAACTATCATCATAAGGCTCGATATTAAACTGAGTTTCAGCTGAAATTATTGAAGTAAATGCAACTTTTAAAAGAAAGTCTTACTAGTGGCACTTCCTCAGATGCTCAGCATTCCAAGGATGGGCCAACTGTCTCCCTTCTAACGTCTCTAATCAATATGCCCCTTGTCTCCTCTAAGTCTACCGGAGATAACTCTGATTTCCCCCAATAAATGATTTTTTTGAGTGTTGTCATCTTTACCATCCCCATCCCATGGGCAGTTCTGTGTTCCCCTCTCATCTCCAGCTACATATCTTTGTAGTTGGCCCCTTCGAATTAGACTTTCAATCTGCCTTTTCAAGTCTATGCACTCATCTGTATCGTGGCCATGGTCGCGATAGAACCTACAATACTTGTCGCGGGACCTCTTGGATGGATTGGTTCTTAGTTTTGGGGGCCATTCAATAGCCGGGTCATCTTGGATGTAGAAGAGGATTTGGCTTATTGACGTGTTTAAGGGGGTAAATGTGTTGAATCCCTTATCACGACGTGATGTTTTATCGGTTTGCTCTCGTGACATTCTGCTATACTTGGGGTCTCTATCTTCCTCACTGGATTGTCCCCCCTTTTCCTATTTGCCTTTCTCGCATCAAGGGCATCCTCTACGTTTATGTACTTTTGGGCTTTCACGAGTAGTTCAGACATACTTTCTAGAGGGTGCTTGGAAATTGAGTACAAGAACTTTAAAGACAATAGGCCCTCCATAAATGCGGTAACTGCCACCTTGTCGTCCAGAGCATCGACCTGCAACATCTCCCTGTTAAACCAGTTAATGAAGTCTCGCAATGACTCTCCTTTAGTCTGTCTTATGTTCAGGAGATAGGTGGCGGGCTTTCTGTGCCTTCGGGAGGCAATAAAATTGCCTACGAACAATTGACTCAGTTCTTTGAAAGAACGTACAGATGTTGGCTTCAAGTTGTTAAACCATGACCGAGCAGATTTCTTCAATGTAGTAGGAAAAGCTCTACATAGGATTTCATCTGGTATTCCTTGGAGGTGCATCAGAGCCTTATAAGTCTCCAGATGATCTAGCGGGTCCTGGGTCCCATCAAAGCCTTCAAAGGTAGGCATCTTGAACTTGTTGGATAAAGGACAGGTCATTACCTCATTAGAGAAAGGGAGATTGGTTTGCTGAACCAGATCTTCTACTGTAGCATGACCTTTCCCTTTTATGACATGAGCCATGCTTTCTATTTTGGCTCTGAGATCCTGCATCTCCAAGTCATAATAGGCAGCCTCTCTTGGGTGCCCTGAGTCTCCGAAGGTACGGGCTCTAAACCCCGAATCCCCTTGGGTACGGAGTCTCTCCAGCGGTATTAGATGAGTCGGATTTGTTTTTTCTCGGTCGCTTCTCACGTGGCTTTGGGCGGTCTTCTGCTAGTACCCCACTACCTCGCACAGCACCATCCCTATTTGGATCAATTGGCATAAGATGGCTCTGCGATGGTACTGGCTCCACAGGAGGAAGGCGCTACAGGATTGTCGCATTTTGCTGGAGTAACTGGGCCAGACTTTGGTTCAAGTGCTGGACCTGATATTCCAACGCTGCAACTCGCTCCTGGTCGATTGGGACTCCGGGGGCGTGCCCCGGGAAAGTCTCCTCGGCCAAGAGGCTGCATGCCCCCCTCTCCTGTTATCGGGATATTGTGATTGGAGCGACCCGGGGATGCGGCAGGAGGGTCTTGCCCCGCGAGGGGGTCTTCCCCAGCAGGAGGGTCTTGTATGGTGGCGGTCTCTAGCCCAGGTCGCAGGTGCATCATACTTCTTTTTACGCTTTTTAGGTAAGATGAGAGTATAGTTCGTGGGTTTGTTTCCCACAGACGGCGCCAACTGATGAAGCAAAATCCGCCGCGAACTGGTCAAACGCCAACCTGTAAAAGAGACAAGAGAGGAGTAATCAAGCACCGGCGTGGTGCCGGCCGACTACGCTCCGACGATCAAGTCAGGAATCGAAAGGGCTTTAAAAGCTGTAAAGAAACTCAGAGGGTATTAATTGCGTACCTGGTATATGGATCGTTTCTGTATTTATAGCGGTCAAGTGGAACTGCGTCCTAGTAGGAGACTGGCTCCTGGAGATAGAGGAGTCCTGATTAAAGTAGATTTCTTATCCACGTCACCTTGAACTCAACCTCCACGTTGTACGTTTCATAATTGGAGTCAAATACTCTATCAATTATTATTTTAGATATTTTTTTATGTTGTCAAAAGAGATAATTTATTCAATAGAGATAACTCTTTTTCTTTGTACTTTTTTTATCCTGTCAAAAGAGATAATTTAATCGATAATTTTTATTTTTTTGCATACGGTCAAAAAAGATACTTTATTCGATAAAGATAACTTTTTCTTGGATACATTTTTTTTTATCTTGTCAAAAAAAAATTTTATTCAACAGAGATAATTTTTTTCTTTTGCGTATCATATTTTTTTTCCTGTCCTATCAAAGAAGATATTTTATTCATCAGAGATAACTTTTTTTTTGAAGTCTTATAAAAAAAAAATAATTTATTCAACTGAAATAAAATTATTTTTTAATTTATGTCGAAAGAAATAATTTATTCAATACAATATCTCTTTGTAACCATCAAGTGATGACGATTTCGGGCGTACACTACTGGTGCCATAAGTTGCCTAGAAATACCCTAATGTAGGCCGACCAAAACCTACAAAAATATAGATCAAAAAATTCAAAAGACGTTCACGTGACTGTCTGATCCCAACTTCAAAAAGCCAGCTGCTCCGCAACCCATTACACACTCTCTCTCTCTCTCTAAAAAACACACTGCCATTTCTCTCTCTAAAAACACATTGCTAGCTAACGGTCACAAACGCCACTAAAAAAGAAGAGGGAATAATGAAACTCAAACAGAAACAAACAATTCATCCAAAATCTCTTTCACTTTCTTCTCTCACTTGCACCTTTTTTTTTTTTTTTTTAAATCTATGAAAAATTGTATAAATTAAAACCTGTTTTATAGTTCACAATAATCATAAAATAAGAGACATTGTGTAACATTCACTTAATATGTTTATCATTATTATTTTATTATTTGGATCATATAATCTTGAGACTATAAACTTATCAAAGAGTAAAAAACCGGCGAAATGGGAGCCTATTATAGATAAATATAATTTATAAGAGTTTTGTGTCTAAAATTTATAACATATTGATGTAATAGTGTATTTACATAATGCTTGATATATGTTAATAAAATAGTTACAGATTCATAAAATCAGTATAAAATGTAATGGATTAACTATTATATATAATTTTAATAAACTTCAAAAATAGTATAAATTCATATGAATGTATAATTGAATTTATATTAATTATACGTCAATAAAGATAAAGGATAGAGGTGCATTTACTTGAATAAAATATTCAGTGTATTCACTTGCCTTATTGCTCATATGATATAATGGTGAGAGTATTTACTCTTATGTAATTTAGGATAGAGGTGAAAGATAGATGAAGATGTAAGTGACGAATTAAAGGCGATGGTGGGTAATAATTTGATCTAATAGCTAGCTTACATAGCAGGGACAGTGATGCTTCTTTTCAAAAAAGACTAGCCAACTGACAATGGAATCTCTTCTGAGTCTCATTATTTTTAAATGAAAAAAAAAAATTACTAATTTTTGTCGCCACCAACCTTAAATATTTCACCACCCTAAAATTTACATTTTATCAATCTTATATCTAATACAATTTAAAATATTATACGTTAAATTATTGTCATCACAATTTATATATCTATACCTCATCACTCTTAAATTTACATTTCATCAATCTTATATCTTATACAATTTCAAATATTATACGTTAAATTATTGTCACCACAATTTATATATTTATACCTCATCACTCTTAAATTTACATTTCACCACCGTTGTACCTTACAAAATTGAAATATTATAAATTAAAAAGTGGTGACGCATGGTCATTAGTATTTTTTTCTTTTTTGTAAACAGTTAATGTAAATGGTATTTTGTAAACATTTATTTATTGACAAGTTATTATATGAAATCAATTTCTATTTTAGTTTTTTTGTTTTATAGTACCGTACACACGGGTAATATGCTAGTTTGTGTGTGTGTGTGTGTGTATATATATGTGTGTGTGTCAAATGTATGTTTGGAAAAAGCCAACCACGTAGAGCAGGTGAATTTTTTTGACGTAAAAGAACTCTTCAAAAATTGCAATTGTCACGCATTTTCTGTTTTAACCGTGAAATGTTTACTTTTTCTTGTAGTATACACTTCTTTGAGACGACTAATATATTCTCGCAACTTTACTTCTTTTCAATACTCTAACATTGTTAATAATTTCTCATCCTGATGCAACTAATCAGAGAGCCTTTTTACAAGGGACCATTATCAATGTGCGAGAAGGTCTTTTCTTTTTCGGCTAGGTCTTCTCCTTTTCTCTTAAAAAAAGATTCTTCAATTCATACTAATTCTCAAAATTTGTGACATGTCATTAGGGGTGGCAAACTGGGCGAGTTGGACAGGTTTGAATCGGGTCGAATATAGGCGGGTTGAATATGAGTTGTGACCCCATATTCAACCCGATTGTAACGGGTCAAATATTAGTCGGGTCAACCCGTCAACCCATATTTGACCCGACTAAACACAACAGTAGTTAGGCGTGGCAAAATGGACAGGCTTGGACCGGGTTGAATATGGGTGGGTCTAATATGGGTCGGTCAACCCGCCAACTCATATTTGGTCTAATTCAACCGGATTAGTCGGCCAACCCAAATAAATGGGCTAACTTGACTCAGATTAGTCAAACCACCCCAGGCCCAGATAAAATGGGTCGATCTGATCTGAACAAACAGATCAAACTTGACCCGATTAAAAATTTGTGACCGACTTTGTTAAACTTGGACACCCTTGCTCTTTTGACATTCATTAAATATGCTTTAAAATTTTTAATAAATAATATAATAAAGGGTGACTAAAAAGAGTAATGTTTCTTCAGAAAAAATATTTTTGTACTATGTTTGGTTACTACAAAACAAGAATAAATTAGTAAAATATTTTATATACATACACATAATATTTGTTTATTGACACTGTGATTTTATGAAATCAACTTCTATTTCATTTTTATATATTTTTCATAAGCGATTTTTTATTAATTTGCTTATATCTAAATTTGGACAGATATGACGTCGACAATTTGCAATAACACAATTAGAGATGTTGAAATTGTAATTGCATTGGAATCAACAATTTTAAGTATGATAATGAAGAATAATAAAAAAAAATATTCAAACTCTTCAACAAAATCTTGAACATCACAAAAATTTGGCTACTCAAGTTGCATGTACATCTCTCGCACACGTTACTTTAATTTTCAAACATTTATGAACATTTAACATTAATCTAGTTATATTTTTTTAAAAAAAATTAATGCATTTTTCTTTTTTCACAATTTTTTAGAAAAAAATTTCATTAATTTTTTCACAATTTTTTTGAAAAAAATTTCATTAATTTTTCATGTTCTTACTATAATTCTAATTTGTTTATTTCTTTTTTGAGTTTTTTTTTTCTTTTTTCAAATCCTTTTAAGACATGTTGTCTCTTTCTTTATTTATTTTTTTCATTTAAAGCATAATTAATTAATGTCAAAAGAGTAGGAGTGTCCAAGTTTAACAAAGTTGGTCACAAATTTTTAATCGAGTTTAGTTTGACCCGTTTGTTCGAATCGGGTCGACCCATTTTATTTGGGTTGACCGACCAATCCAGTTGGGTTAAATCAAATATGAGTTGGCGGATTGACCCGACCCATATTAGACCCACCCATATTCAACCCGGTCCAAACCCGTCCATTTTATCACGCCTAGCTACTATCGTGTTTAGTCGAGTCAAATATGGGTTGGCGGGTTGACCTGACTCATATTCAACTCGTTCATATTTGACCTGCTATAAACGGGTTGAATATAGGATCACAACTCATATTCAACCCGTCCATATTCGACCCAATTCAAACCCGTCCAACCCACCCAGTTTGTCACCCCTAATGATATGTCACAAAATTTGAGAATTAGCATGAATTGAAGATTTTTTTTGAAGAGAAAAGGACAAGACCTAGCCTAAAAAGAAAAGACCTTCTCCCATAGTTACATTAGGATGAGTTATTATTAACAATGTATTGAAAAGAAGTAAAGTTGCGAGAATATATTTATATAGCGTGACAGCTGCAACTTTTGAAAAGTTCTTTTACGTCAAAAAAAACTCACCTGCTTTACGTGGTTTGCTTTTTAGAACATACATTTGACATATATATATATATATATATATATATATATATATATATATATATATATATATGCACACACACACACACTAGCGTATTACCCGTGTATACGACACTATAAAACAAAAAAAATTGAAATAGAAGTTGATTTCATATAATAACTTGTTAATAAATAAATGTTTACAAAACACAATTTGCATTAATTACTGTTTACAAAAAAAAAAAAAAAATTACTAATGACCATGCGTCAACACTTTTTAATTTATAATATTTCAATTTTGTAGGTACAACGTTGGTGAAATAAAAATTTAAGGGTGGTGAGGTATAGATATATAAATTGTGGTGACAACGATTTATTGTATAATATTTGAAATTGTAGTAGGTATAAGATTGGTGAAATGTTGATTTAAGGGTAGTGAAATACAGATTTAAGGGTGGTGGCGACAAAAATTAGTAACTTTTTTTTTTCATTTAAAAGATTTTATCTTCACCATTTTATTATTTAACTCAACCGCATTGAATAACACATTTCAATCAATTTATTTTTACAACACATTTAATTAATATTAAATTTAAAATTTTAACTTAATATATAACTTATATTTGAGCTAAAATTAAATTATTTAAATTGAAACTAATATTTAACTTAATAGTAAATTATTTAAATTAAAGTTTTTATTTTTACATAAATACTTATTTTAATACACTCATATTTAATTTATTCAACAACATTAATATAAATTTCATGAACCGTAAACCTACCTTCATCGCCCTTACACCTATGTTTTACCACCTTTAAGCCTAAATTTCACCACCCTCGTACTTGCACAATCTTAAATTTATCCAAGTTAATTTTTTCCAGCACAGTTAAACTATATTTTCACCACCCTTATATCTACACAATCTTGAATTCATCTAAGTTAATATTTTTTAACAAAGTTAAGATATATTTCACCACTCTTAAACCTACATTTCAACACATTTAATCTACATTTCACCCATTATTGGTGAAATATAGGTTTAATAGTGGTGAGATAAAGATGAATTGTGGTGACAAAATTTTAACTTGTAATAATTCAAGTCTTTAAGGTATATGGATGGTGAAATTGGGTTTAAAGGTGATGAAATATAGGTTTAATAGTGGTGAGGTATAGATGAACTGTGGTGACAAAAATTTAACTTGTAGTAATTTAAGTTATTTTTATTAGTTTAAGGGTGGTAAAATGTGGATTTAAAGGTGATGAAATATAAGTTTAATAGTGGGAAGTATAGATCAACTATGGTGATAAAAATTTAACTTGCAGTAATTCAAGTTTCTTAGTTTAAGGGTTGTGAAATATAAATTTAAAGGTGGTGAAATATAAGTTTAATGGTAGTGAGATAAAGATAGTTGTGGTGAAAAAAATATAACTTGTAGCAATTCAAGTCTTTAAAGTACAAGGATGGTTAAATGCGGATTTAAATGTAGTGAAATATAGGTTTAATAATGGTGAGGTATAGATGAAATGTAGTGACAAAAATTTAACTTGTAGTAATTCAGGTTTTTTTTAGTTTAAAGGTAATGAAATGTGAATTTAAAGGTGGTGAAATGTAGGTTTAATAGTGGTGAGGTATAGATGAACTATGGTGACAAAAATTTAATTTGTAATAATTCAAGTTTTCTTAGTAATATGTATGGTGAAATGTGAATTTAAAGGTGGTGCAAGTAGATTTAAGATTGGTGAAACCTAGATTAACTGACAAAAAAATTAACTTCAAATACACGTGTTAAGTTTTAGGAGTGTTGAAATGTGGATTTAAGAATGCTGAAATGTGGATTTAAGGGTGGTGAATGTAAGATTTAAGAGTGGTAAAACCTAGATTAGTTCTATTGACCAAAAGAATTAACTTGAAATATTTCAAGTGTTTCAAGATTTAAGAGTGATAAATGTGAATTTAAGCTGGTGAAAGTATGTATAAGGGTGTTGAATTCAATATTAGATTTGTTGAAAAAAAAATTAACTTGAAAAGTTTTAGTAGATTTATTAAATTTGTGAAAATCTATATTCATTTTGTTGAATAATTTAATTATAAAATTTTTATAGATAAAAATAACAATTTAAAAATATAATATTAATATATTAATAATAATATAACTGTTAAAAGGAAACATAATATTAATATAATAATAATATAATAACTCTTAAAAAGTAAAAGTACAGAATTTTATAAAATATAACATTAGAATAATAAAGTGCACCTTTATAGTTTTGCAATGCACAGACGCAGAGAGAATGGTACTTGTGCACCTTTGTAGTTTTGCAATGTACACGAGCACGAGCACGAGCACGAGCTCAGGGTAATAATATTTCAGCATGGGTAGGGCATTGACTCGAATCCTAGCTCCATTGCATGTGCTTCAACCGAATTTTCAACAATTAAAGCCATTTACGGTTGGCTACTTTTGCAGAGCATGCCAGTCAAAGTTCTACAAAAGTCATGTCTCCTGTTTCTGATGCATGCCTCTTGTAAACTCACGTGAATGCTTTATACCACTCACTATAATCACCTACAAATCCAATTGCACAGACTTTTGATGTCTATTTTGTATGCATTACCCATCATTTTAGGTGTTTCTCCTCTATTAATATTCTAGCCTTGGATTACAAACCTACTGCGCAATATTTTGTATACAAATGTTGCTAAATTTTTTTTGAAAGAAAATAAAATGGTGTTTTACGTTTTGAATTTGTGAAATATGACTTTTATTGTATGAAAAATAATTTTAAATGTGTGAATATTAGTGTTCAAAATGAAAAAATTAAAGTGTTATATTTTAGTTGTGTGAAAAATTAATTTAATTGTGTATAAATGTTGTTAGAAGATTTGAATTGAAAAAAAATTAAAATGTATAAGTTTTAAGTTGGGGGAGAAACACTTTAACTCTGTAAAAAAAAGTTTAATGGTGTGAAAAATGACGTTACGTGTGAGGACATAACTTGAAAAATTTATAAATTTTTCATTTTAAGTTAAAAGATAATTTAAGTAGTATTCAAATTGAAGCTAAACATTTTTCAATAGTCTGGTCAACAAATTATTTTTATAGTAGAAATTATTAACTTTTAAGCTGAAGAAAATGAAATGTAATATATATATATATATATCTATATTACATTTGAGCTTGACATAATAATGCCAAAAAACGCGATCCAACGGTCGTGATTGCTTAAAAAATTAATCCTGCAGTTGAAAATGTCTTTTGCTATCTACGGTCTAAAATCATTCTTCCTATTTACGATCCAACGCTCACCATTCACTCTCACCAAAATTTAAATTTAAACCCTCACCAACTCACTCCCACCTAAATTCAAAATTTACACATTATATCTATTTAAAATTCACATTAGCCCAACCACTCTTTCTACTCTCTCTATGTACTCTTTTTACTTGGGTTTACTGAATTTTTGCAAAAAATATTGATGGAAGGTCTGTGTACATCTCTTTCTGCTCTCTCTATGTACATTGATGGGTTTGTTTTAATTTTTCAAAATTTTGAACCTTTAGCTTTAGATCTGAAGAGTGTATTGAAATTTCTATATGTATATATGCACACAGAAACTGTCATCTTCTTCATTGTCCGATCATCATTCCCGTCGCCAACCCACAGTCATCACCATGGCTCCACCATTTTCTTCATAACTTGCCGTGGAAACTCCGGCAGCGAACAAGCATGAAGGTGTCAGATCGATAAGCTCCACCAATGAGTTGTTCTTGAGATGAAACAAATCTATGTCGCCGTTGAGAAGCACACCATTTTAGTGGTTCAAGAGTGAAGAACATGATGTGGAAAGCAAAATAACTCTGTTGGCAGATGCGGCGTCAAGTGAGAAGACTACGCCGTCGTCGGCACCAAGTGTTACTGTGTTTTTTAATCGGTATTTGTCTTTGGTTTCGATTTATTTTTTTTACTTGGAAACTTTTATATTTTCTATAGCATAAATTGTGTGTATAGATATTTCTTCATGTTAAGATTATTACTGATGAAAATGATTTCCACACTTTTCAGCCGTACTATGACTCTCTCTCCAGCGTCAAGAACAAAACTAATAACAGGAGAGGTTTTGATTGGGGCCTATCTGATAATTGGATGATTCAGCAGCAAAGTCAAATTGGGGCGGGAGCGTTTCTGGAGTCAATCGGGCTGCAGGCGCAGTTGAGCTAGAGCAGCTTCCGCTCGCTTTCGGGCCAGTACTGCGTGCCGTCGCTATCTATGGCGGCCATCGATAAGGATGCGTTTGGTCAGTTCCATGATGATGTTTCTAGGATTGGTGGTGGTAGTGCAGGGGAATTGAGGTTGTGGGCGGTGGAGGCGGAGGGCAGTGGCGGAGGGCCATCATCTTCAAAGAGTTGGGCGCAGCAGACGGAAGAGAGTTACCAATTGCAGCTGGCTTTAGCACTTCGGCTTTCTTCAGAAGGTACCAATGCCGATGATCCCAATTTTTATTCCAAATATGCCCTACTTGCAGAATGACTATTGTGGATCTCTCTCTCTCTCTGCTCACATTGAAGGTTTCACAGGAAGGCATCTAACATGTCATAGTGTTAAGAGGATAGGGTTTTCTCTCTTCACCATTAATATTATATTATTAAATATAAATTAAATTATTCAATTCTAATATATTGGTAGTATTTATTTTGTAATTGTTATTTTTAATCTGAAAAATTAATAATTAAATTCACATTTCACTTTGAATCTTGAAAATTTTTATATTAAGGGTGGTGAACTCTATATTAATTGAGTTAACTTTAACTTAGAGATATTTTTATTTCTTCAAGATTTAATAGTGGTGAAATGTGTATTTGAGGATGGTGATGGTAGATTTAAGAGTGATAAACATAAATTAACAGTGTTGACAAAAAAATTAAATTAAATATTTTATGTTTTTCAAGATTTAAGGCATGGTAAAATATGAATTTAAGGATGAATTAACTGTATTTTACACATGAAATATTTGCACTATATTAATATAATATATATATATATGGTCAGTTTGTTATTCATATCATATGGAGTATATATATATATATATATATATATATATATATATATATATTAGATGTGTGTGTGTGTGTGTTACATTTGAGCTTTGAGTTTGAATTTCTCCTCAAAAAAATTTCATCATCTAACGCCCAGAAATGCTTAAAAAATAATTGAACGGTTCAAAATATTTATGCCTATCTACGATCTAAAATTACTCTTCTAATCTTCAATCAACGGTCATGAATAATCCACCCCACTACATTTTATATCACATTCTCTCACTTATTATTATTTTTATTTTTTTCTCTCTCGTCTTTTATTTTTATTAATCCGTCTCTATCTCTATCTCTATCTCTATCTCCCCTGATTTGGCATCAGTGCTCCACAACAGTCTCAACCAATATCAACATTCAACCAAATCATCTTTTTCTTTAAGATTATAAACATGAAACCCAACTAAGGAATTTTGCTCCGATGAGTATGTACGGGAGAGATTCGTGGGGTGGGCCGTTGGAGATTAACGCAGCGGACTCCGCCACGGACGACGACCGGAGAGATTTGACTGGTGGCACTGTCACGGCCGTTAGATGCTCCACTCCAGTCCGGCCAGATCCGGGCCGTTGCTCGATCTGGAAAAAGAAGCCGATGCACCTGCAACGGCTGCTGGAGCCGTTACTCCGATTTAGAAGAAGAAGTTGACCGGTCCAGCGTTGTTCTTCAAGCTCTCGACGCACTTGCAATGGCTCCAATAGATGTGATTCTGCAACACCGATTCTCAACGCACCTGCAACGGTCCGGCGTTTGCTTATTTTTTTTTATATATATATTGCAGATCCATATCACTCTCTATCTTTATATTAGTTGATTAATTTTTGATATATTGCAGATCCATATATATTTTTTAAAATTGATATATTGCAGATCCATATATATATTGTTAATACTTTATGATCAATTTCATTGATTTTGATGTTTTTGGTGATACATTGATGGATGATGCAAGGGTGTGATGAAGATTAAGGGCAGTCTCAGTGCGGCTCAGAAATTCACTCCTGACATTTTTCCCAAGCCTTCAAAAATGTGAGAGAGTAGACAAAAGCAATGATTTATGTTGGAGGGTGATTTACTACAAAATTTTAGGAAATTGAGATAATGTAAAACCATCCTTCAACACATATGGTATTAGAATGAAAGTTGTTACTCCTAAAGGAATTTGAAATATAAATTTGCAATATTTGCTTTTAGAACCATTTTTTATTCTATCGTCTTTTTGCCTGAAATCTTAAGCATTCTGGGATCTGTAATTTGTCTATACATACCTTCTTAGTTAGCTTATCTCGCAACTTAAGTTTAACTATTTGTGGTGGATTAGTTTTTAATCTCAAGCATGGCTCACCAATGCATAATTCTTTGTTTCCGTTAACACTTATTAGGAATTGTGTTTGAGTTAGAAATAGTTGTAGGACTTGATGCCTTAAGAGATTGTGATTTTAGAAGCTAAGAATGTGTTGAATGTTGCATATTGGGAAAAGAGGGAGAAAAGTAAGTACTCTAGAATTATATGATACATTAGGAATTGTATTCGAGTTAGAAATAATTATAGGAGTTAATGCCTTGAGAGAGAGATTTTAAAAGCTAAGAATCTGTTAAATGTTGCAGGTTGGGAAAAGAGGGAGAAAAGTAAGTACTCCTCGAGAATTATATGATACATTAGTCGAATCAGAAAACTAATGAATGTCGTTGTTTGTCTTGATCTTTTGTGTGTTTTCCTTTTTTCAAAGTTAATGCTTTTAGAGGAGACGCATAAAACTTTGCAGATCTAGCACTTGTTGATCTGAGTTTATTTTGGCGCACCCCTCGCCAGCACTCCTTGAACTACCAGATCCCTCTCGACGGCCGCTGGAGTTGTTGCCTTTGTCGCCGGGGACTCTGATGGCCACGAATCGATTCGTGTGTGAGATCTGCAACAAAACTTAATTTGAATAATTAAACCTTAGCTTCCACCTAAATTCAAATTCAAATTTAAATTTATATTGTAAAAAATGTAAATATCGGCGACAAAAAAAAATTCAAATTCACTCTCACCTGAATTAATTTGAATAATTGATACAAGAGATTTGATACAAACTCTAATTTATAGGATATACTATTATTATACTATAATTAATTATACTATTTATTAGGATATAATATTATTTTATCTTTTTTCAGCTTTTAGATAAGAAGGAGACGTGTGGTCATTATTTCTTTTTGTAAACAATAACTAATACAAATGGTGTTTTGTAAATATTTGTTTATTGATACGTTGATTATATGAAATCAGGTTCGCACGGGCAATACCTAGTGTATATATATATATGCTTTTCATTTTTTATCTTTTTACTTAAAAGTCCATAACTTTTAGTACAAATAATATTTTTTGATGAAACTAATTTTGTTAAATAAAATATTTTGAGAGCTTCAATTTGAATATAATTTAGAATATGTTTTAACTTAAGACAAAAAAGCTATGATTTTTTCAATTTATTCTACATTTAAAATAAATTTTCATAAATTTAAAGTTATTTTACACACAATTAAAATATTTTTTCACACACTTATTGATAGATTATTTGACTCCAATTATGAAACTATGAAACGTACAACGTGAAAGTTGAGTTCAAGGTGACGTGGATAAGGAATTTACTTTAACCAGAACTCCTCTATCGCCAGGAACCAGTCTCCAGTCTCCTACTAGGACACAGTCTCATTTGACTACTATAAATACAAAGACGGTCCATATACCAGGTACGCAATTAATACCCTCTGAGTTCCTTTACAGCTTTAAAAGCCCTTTCGATTTCTGACTTGATCGTTAGAGCGTAGTCGGCCGGCACCGCGCCGGTACCCTTTCGATTACTCTTCTCTTGTCCTTTTTACAGGTTGGCGTTTGACTAGTTCGAGGTGGATTTTTGTTTCATCAGTTGGCGCCGTCTGTGGGAACACTCGAACCCACGAACTATACTCTCATCCTACCTAAAAAGCATAAAAAAAAGCATGATGCACCTGCAATCTGGGCTAGAGACCGTTGCTATGCAAGATCCCCCTGTCGGGGAGGATCCCACCACGGGACAAGACCCTTATGCCGCGTCCCTGGATCACTCCTGTCACAACATTCCGATAATAGGAGAAGGGGGCATGCAGCCTCCTGGCCAAGGAGACTATCCCGAGGCACCCCTCGGAGTCCCAAATGACCAGGAACGAGTTGCAGCGTTGGAGTATCAGGTCCATAACTTGAACTGAAGTCTGGCCCAGTTATTCCAGCAAAATGCAACAATTCTGCAACGCCTTCCTCCTATAGAGCCAGTACCATCGCAGAGCCATCTAACGCCAGTTGGTCTAGGTGGGGATGGCGCAAAGCGGGGTAGTAGAGTTCTAGCATAAGACACGGCCCAGAGCTACGCGAGGAACGACCAGGAGAGAACGAATCCAACTCACCTAATCCCGCCAGAAAGACCTGAAGGGGATTTGGGCTATAGAGCCCGTACATACGAAGACTCATGGCACCCAAGAGAGGCCGCCTATTATGACCTGGAGATACAGGACCTCAGAGCCAAAGTAGAAAGCATGGCTCATACCATAAAAGGGAAAGGCCCTGCGACAGTGGAGGATCTGGTTCAACAAACCAACCTCCCTTTCTCTAGTGGGGTAATAAACTGTCCCTTACCTAGCAAGTTCAAGATGCCTACCCTTGAAAGCTTCGACGGAACCAGGGACCCACTAGATCATCTAAAGACTTACAAGGCTCTGATGGACCTCCAAGGAGTACCGGATGAAATATTGTGCAGAGCGTTCCCCACTACATTGAAGGGATCGACTCAGTCATGGTTTAATAGTTTGAAGCCGGCGTCTATACATACCTTCAAAGAACTAAGCTAATTGTTTGTGGGCAACTTTATTGCCGCCCGAAGGCACAGAAAGCCCGCCACCTACCTTTTGAATGTAAGACAGACTAAGGGGGAGTCATTACGAGATTTCATCAACCGGTTTAACAGGAAAATGTTGCAAATCGACGCTCTGGATGACAAGGTGGCAGTTACTGCATTTATGGGAGGCTTGCTACCTTCAAAATTCCTGTATTCAATATCCAAACACCCCCCAAAGAGCATGTCCGAGTTGCTCATGAAGGCCCAAAAATATATGAATGCAGAGGACGCCCTTGAGGCAAGGAGAGAAAAAGGAGATGAAGATAAAAAGGCAGATAGGAAAAGGGGAGGACAGTATAGCAAGGACGAGATAGACCCCAAGTATGGCCGAATTTCACAAGAGCAGAGCGATAGAGCTTCATGGCGTGATAGGGATTCAGTACTTTTACTCCTCTAAATACGTCGATAAACCAAATCCTCCTTCACATCCAAGATGACCCAATTGT
The DNA here is from genome assembly GCA_026545225.1 of Cornus controversa. Taxonomy (NCBI): domain Eukaryota; kingdom Viridiplantae; phylum Streptophyta; class Magnoliopsida; order Cornales; family Cornaceae; genus Cornus; species Cornus controversa. The sequence continues at coordinate 935,005 of CM048845.1, read as the reverse complement.
GGCATGACCCCTGAAGTTGAGATCTGACGCCTCCAAAAGGTCCCGGGATAAGTATTGCAGGTTCCACCGTGACCACGAACACGACACGGATGAATGCATAGACTTGAAATAGCAAATCGAAAGTCTAATCCGAAGGGGCCAGCTACGGAGATTTGTGGTCGACGACAACAGGAGAGCACAAGACTGCCCACGTGATGGTAAAGAAGATAACACCCGGAGGAACACCTCGTTGGGTGAGATCAGAGTTATTTTTAGAGGACTCGAGGGCGGAGGAGAATCCAACACGGCTCGCAAAGCACACACAAGAAAGGTTAGAAGTTTCTCTGAAGTAAGCGAGGTAAGCCAATTGCCCTCCAAGTGCCCTCGACTGGATGACTAGATAATTATCTTCTCAGAGGAATATGCAAGGGGAGTTCAACAACTGCATGATGATGTCCTCGTAGTTACACTAGTAATCGCCAATTTCACAATAAGGCGAGTACTGGTTGATAATGGCAGATCTACTGACATCCTATTCGTGGGAGCCTTTGATCAGATGAGGATTGGAAGGGAAAAACTCAAACCCACTAAATCCCCACTGGCTGGGTTCTCTGGAAAGAAGCTTCTCCCACTTGGGATAGTAGACCTCCCGATCACCGCGGGTACAAATCCCAAGCAAGTCACAAAAATGGTGACCTTCTTCGTGGTAGACTACCCAACTACATACAATGTCATTATAGGAAGAGCCACATTGAATGCCATGAGAGCAGTAACCTCCACCTACCATCTCCTTGTTCACTTCCCCACTGACCATGGTGTTGGGGAACTAAGGGGGGATCAAGCAACGGCTCTGGAATGTTACGCCACTTCCCTGAAAGAAAAGAAAGTACCCAAAACTCTGAGCATAGGAGGCCTTGTAGTGGAGGAAAAAGAGGAAGCCCGCCACGCGGAACCAATGGAAAAACTAGTTGAAGTTGACCTATATGAACCAGAGGCAGGAAAGAAAGTGAGTGTGGGATCATCACTCTCACCCACCGCTCGCGAAGAGCTCGTTTAATTCCTTAGAAATAACAGGGATGTGTTTGCTTGGTCCCACGAGGACATGCCAGGGATTGACCCAGCCATGGCTATGCATCAGTTGAATGTTGACCCAGCTGCCAAGCCCGTCAGACAAAAAAGGCGAATATTCGCCCCAGAGAGAAATTTGGCGATCTCTGACGATGTGGATAAGCTACTAAAGGTCAACTTCATCCAAGAAACTCACTACCCAAACTGGTTGGCGAATGTGGTGCTGGTAAAAAGTCTAATGGTAAGTGGCACTTGTGTGTAGACTTTACTGATCTGAATAAAGCTTGCCCAAACGATAGTTTCCCCCTTCAAAGGATTGATATGCTAGTGGAAGGAACGGCCGGGTGCGAGCGACTCAGCTTCATGGACGCCTACTCAGGGTATAATCAAATTCCAATGTTGCCTTCAGACCAAGAAAAAACATCTTTCATAACAGAAAGGGGGTTGTACTTCTACACAGTAATGCCATTTGGCTAGAATGCTGACGCAACCTACCAAAGACTGGTGACCAAAATGTTTAAAGAACAAATTGGCAGGAACATGGAGGTGTACGTTGACGACATGATTGTCAAAAGTTGGGTGGCAGTGAGCCATTTAGGTGATTAACAGGAAGCCTTTGACATCCTTCGAAGATACAGAATAAAGCTCAACCCTAATAAGTGTGCTTTCGGAGTTTCATCAGGAAAGTTTTTGGGCTATTTAGTCAGCAAAAGGGAAATAGAAGCCAACCCGCAAAAGGTACAAGTGAGGACATCCTCGATATAAAATCACCTAGAACAAACAAAGATGTACAGAAGTTGACAGGGAAGGTGGCAGCATTAAGCAGACTGATCTCCCGTGCCACAGATAAATGTCTGCCATTTTTTCAGGTCCTCAAGCGAGCCTTCGAGTGGACACCAGAATGCGAGCAAGCCTTAACTGAGCTAAAGCACTATCTTAGTTCGCCTCCGTTGCTATCTTTGCCACAAGCAGGGGAAGAGTTGTGCCTATACTTGGCTGTCTCCCCCGCAGCTGTCAGCTCTGCATTGGTACGAGAAGAAGAAGGGGTACAAAGGCCGGTTTATTATGTCAGTAACGTGCTTCGGGGGGCGGAGGATAGATATCCCTCAATCAAAAAATTGGCATTGTCATATCAGCCAGGAAACTCAGGCCGTACTTCCAAGCACACATAATCGTGGTACTTACTGATCAACCCCTTTGATAGGTCCTTTTCAAGCCCGAAACTTCTGGACGGCTAGTGAAATAGTCAATAGAGCTAGGAGAATTTGACATCCGGTATAGGCTAAGGACGACAATAATGGGCTAAGTATTGGCAGACTTTATAGCTGAGTTCACCTATCCTCAGGAGGAGCCGAAGGAGAAGCGAGATCGACATGAACAGGAGCAAAGACCCATCCAACAGAACGAAGAGGACCTAATGGACCCAGGCTGCGTATGGGAGCTATTTGTGGTGGGATCCTCGAATGCCCAGGCTAGTGGAACAGGAATACTGGTCATATCCCCAAATAGGGAAACGTTCCAATATGCCTTGCAGTTCGGATTCAAGGCAACAAACAACGAGGTTGAATACGAGGCCTTGATTGCAGGACTGAAGATTGCCAAGGTCCTTAAAGTGCGGCAGTTAAAAGCATACACTAACTCCCAACTAATTGCATGTCAAATTCGCACAGAGTATGAAGCGAAGGGAGAAAAGATGAAATCCTACTTGTGAAAAGTACAAGAGCTGTATGCTCAATTCCAAAAGTTTTCCATCACACAAGTACGCCACTGTGAGAACTCTAATGCCGATGCTCTTGCTCGATTAGCAACAACACAAGAAACAGGAAACAGGGTAGTTCTAGTAGAGCGCATGGACCACCCATGTATAATAGAAGCAACACCGTTCAAGGTAAACCAAGTCACCCAGGGCATAAAATGGGCAAATCCGATTGTCAAATACATAAGTGATGGTGAGCTGCCATCTGATAAAACAGAGGCACACAGAACGAGGATTAGAGCATCTAGGTATACCCTGATTGACGGAATACTTTACAAAAGGGGAGTCTCCTTGCCATACCTACGATGCGTATCAACAGAAGAAGCTCAGCATGTCATGAGGGAAATCCACGAGGGGGAATGTGAAAACCATGCGGGGGGCAGGTCCTTGGCCCATAAGGCCATTAGGTAGGGATATTATTAGCCCTCTATGCAGAGGGATGCACTGGACTTTGTCAAGAGGTGCAAAAAGTGTCAGCGTTTCGCCAACATCCCGAGGCAGCCTCCGGAGGAGTTGACCCCAATAGCTGCCCCGTGGCCTTTCACCCAATGGGGAATGGACTTCGTCGGCCTTTTACCCATGGGAAAGGGGCAGACAAAATTTGCAATTGTAGCAATTGACTACTTCACCAAATGGGTGGAACCCGAGCCTTTGGCTACGATTAGGGAGAAGAATGTCATCAATTTCGTGTGAAAATCAATCATATGCAGGTTTGGTGTCCCAAAGGTCATCATCATGGATAATGCAAAGCAGTTTGAAAGCCAACGTTTCCAAGATTTCTGTGCTGAGCATGGCATAAACCACCATTATTCCTCACCAGGTCACCCGCAGGCCAATGGGCAGGTTGAAGTGGCCAACGGGACAATATTTAAAATGATCAAGAAACGCCTAGATGACTCTAAAGGAGTATGGCCAAAACTGCTACCAAGCATCTTATGGGTTTATAGGACCGCTGCCAAAGTTCCTACTAGGGAAACACCGTATTTCTTGGCTTCCGGGAGTGAAGCGGTCCTCCTGGTGGAAATGGGACAGGTAGCAAGTTATCAAACTAAACATCATGATCCCCGCCACAATGAAAGCGAATTGAGGGCTAATACCGATCTCATTAAAGAAAAGAGAGAGCAAGCCAGTGTTCGCATGGCAGCATATCAGCAGGCTAGTCACAGTACTACAACGCTAGGGTCAAACAAAGAAGCTTTCAGCCCGGTGACCTTGTCCTACGGGAAGTCACCCAGGCCACCAAACCCCCGGGGATGGGAAAACTAGCTCCCAATTGGGAGGGCCCTTATAGAGTGGTTAGGACTCAACGAAAGGGTACCTATTAGCTAGAAACCTTGGAAAGAAAGCAGTTGGTCCATCCTTGGAATGCTGAGCATCTAAGGAAATATTATCAGTAAATTCTCTTTTTCTCGTTTTCTTTTTTCTTTCTAGGTCGCATTTACTTTTGGTAATTTTATTAGAGCTTGGCTTCGCGGTCAAGCCTTAGAGCGAGGGTCCAATTTTCTGTTTATTCTTCTTCTCGAGCAAATCTTGTTATTACCTGGATATTAATAAAGGTGGTTTTTCATTCCAAAGTGCGTTGATATATTATGCAACTAAGAAACTACATCCAAGGACCCTACGGGGACACACCTCCAAGGAGGGCCTTTGATGAAAAAGGCGGGATGAATTAATCCCGAGAATATTATATAAGTAACCTTATGGGGACACACCTCCAAGGAGGGCCTTTGATGAAAAAGGCGGGATGAATTAATCCCAAGAATATTGTATAAGCAACCCTGCAGGGACACACCTCCAATGAGGGCCTTTGATAAAAAAAGCGGGATGAATTAATCCCGAGAACAATGTATAAATCCTACGGAGACACACCTCCAAGGAGGGCCTTTGATGAAAAAGGCAGGATGAATTAATCTCGAAAACATTGTATAAACCCTACGGGGACACACCTCTAAGGAGGGCCTTTGATTAAAAAGGCGGGATGAATTAATTCCGAGAATATTGTATAAGCAACCCTACGAGGACACACCTCCAGGGAGGGCCTTTGATGAAAAAGGCAGAATGAATTAATCCTGAGAACATTGTATAAGCAACCCTATGGGGACACACCTCCATGGAGGGCCTTTGATGAAAAAGGCAGGATGAATTAATCCCGAGAACATTGTATAAACCCTAAGGGGACACACTTCTAAGGAGGGCCTTTGATGAAAAAGGCGGGATGAATTAATACCAAGAACATTGTATAAGCAACCCTACGAGGACACACCTCCAAGGAGGGCCTTTGATTAAAAAGGGTGAATGAATTAATCTCAAAAACATGGTCGGCAAAGGGAAGTTATCCAACAGTGAAAGACTCCACATAATGATTCTATGAAAGCCTTTGCAAAGATAATAGCTTTTCGTTCATGAAAAATGTTACAAGATCATAAGCAGCAAAACTACAGGAAAGAACTGCTACAATAAAAAGTGATAAAAAAAATGAAGAATCCATTAGTCGGACTCCTCGTTCTCATCCCCTTTCAGTTGCAAGCGGGAAAAATCCATATTTGGCCACTCGGCCTGGGCCATGGTCCGAAAATACTCGAAACCCTCGATATAGGACTCGTCGCATATTTTCTCAAAAGCGGACGAATCCTTAAAGTTCTCGACTGCCACAGCTTGATGTCCTGGTAAATCCTCAGCCCAGCGCGCCAACTCCTCCTGGCTACGACAAACTTGGGGATTGAGAATATCAATCTCCCCCACTTGAGAGGCGTGAGAAGTACGCAAAGACTCTATCTCTGAATTATGTGCGAAGCGCTGGGCATCAAAGGAGGCGCGTTGGGTATCAAAGGAGGCCTGTTGCTGCCCAAGTTGGTCCACCGCATGCATATAGTTATTGGAGACAGATTGGGCGAATGTCACACTCTGCAGAAAGCCATTAAACGATATAACAATTCACGAAGCATGTTGACAAAGAGGCTACTAGAAGAAAGCAAAAAAGAATGAATTTGAACCTTGGCCATGAAGGCTAGAAGGTTTCCATTAGAAGAGAGTGCCCCATATGAATTTGACTCATCAAGGTCGTTCTACATGACATACTCCATGGTATGATTAATTGCGAAAGTCGGATCATTTAGCATTGACCGAGGGACATTGTTGGCACACGAAAAAGAAGCTTGGGAGTCGCCGCTACCAAAAAGGGGGGTCGTAGGAACACTAAAAAGGTCCCAGGTTTCCATCACTAAACAGTTGAGTCTGCGGCACTCTTAAGGAGCTGGGGGCAGGAATTATCCCCCAGCCGCAGTAGACGTCGCAGGAGGGTTCCCAACCAAGGGCGGAGAAGATAGGTCCCCCACTCGAGATATGACAACCCTGGGTCTCTTTTGCCCATAAGGGGAGGAGGAAGAAGCGACACCTTTCCCTTTTCCCTTGAAAGCTGCCTTTGATAATTTCCTCTGCGAACCTCCTGCGTGGTTAAACCAAAAGCGAGCAATGATCATAATTCCTTAAAGATAGAAAGAAAGGGTGCCAAAGAAAACATAGAAAGGGTGAAAAAAGAAAGCATACCCCTGCTCGGGACTTCAACCTGGAGAGGGTAGCCTAGTAACTCTAAACCTGCATTGAGAGTCAAGGTGATAACATCCCTTACTCTACCATGGCTTGCCTTTTCCAAGTTTTTTTCCTTTGCCCTACTTGGAGGTGGCGCGGATTTCCAACCTAGAATGAGAGAATAAGTGGATACAAAAGAAATAAGCAGTGTAAGAAAACAAAAAAAATAGCCAACTTACGAGAAACATCTTCGAAAATCCATAAGCGAGGAATGATATGAGGAGTAGGCTCCCAGCACCCAGAAAAAAAGAAGAATCTATTAGTCCATGACTTTAAACCTTTATTATGGTCAACTATGACCAGGCATTTCTTTGATTGGCCTCCGCCTGGGCCGCCTGAGTGGCTATGAACATGGCATCAATCGTTGTTTTTGAAAAGCCCGTACCAAGAAAAGAACCCATTTGCTGACAGAGGAGTATCGAAGAAGAAAGACTTCCACAGAACAAGACAAGCCATTATAATACGCCAAGAAAGGGGCGTAAGCTGGGAAGGGCAGATATTTCCCGTGCTAAGGATTTCCTGTACAAGTACCGGAACTGGGAATCGAATACCATAAGTAAATACGCTCTCGTAAAAACATGTCTCTCCAGGATGGACCTAGAAAACCCGATCAGTTGGAGAAGGTCCCCGAACCACGACTCCGTCGGGAAAAGAATAACGGAGGGTGATAAGTGTTCAATTCTATGCATTTGAACCCTCTTTATTGCATATGTTAGTTCCATTTTTATGATTACCGAGATTTGTTTACGGTATTTTTATGTTTTTGATGTATTGCAGGTCTTGTAGTAAAAGGAGCAAAGTTTGAAGCTATTTGCAGCTGAAGAGAAAAGTCAGAAATGCAGCCAAAGGCATCTCGATCAATCGAGATGTTGATCTCGATCAATCGAGATCTCGATTGATCGAGATTCTGCAGAAGTCACTTGCCCACTTGCTCACCTGCTCTCCCACTTGTAACAAAATCCCCCTTTTTGCACGACTTAGGGGGATTGTCTGACTTGAGACCCTTGGGGACCTTCTTGATATAAAGGGTGTATATATTGATATATATATATATATATATATATATGGTGGGCCCCAAGGTTAAAAAAAGAGCCTTAAAGCACAAAGAAGCGACATATCTCTCATATCTCTCAACACACATCAGATTATCAAAGGAAAGACATTCGGGAGAGGAAGAGGAGAAGCTGAACCAGACCAAGAAGCTTCACTTTCTTCATCAATGGAAGAGTGCAAGGCAACCATGAGCAACTAACTCTTCTACTAGGGTGTTGGTTTCAACCCCTAGCCATGTAAACTTGTTCATCTTTGTAGCACTTGGGATTTGTAATTAAATTTTGATTATTTAGCCTAGTGACCATGTACACTAATACATTTCTTTTATATATTCATTTGATGTTGAGTTTATTCTTGTCTTAGAGTAGATTCTTTCATGTGAATGCACAACATTTGCATATTCCACAAGAAGTGCAAATGATGGCTAGATAATGTGTTTAAATGAATGTGTTGTGTTTGTTTGTATAAACCATGCCAAGATAAGGTAGTTTGGATGCATGTAGGTTCACTTAGAGAGTAGGGTAATTAGATAGTTAGTTAGGTTGAAGAGCTATGCTTGTTGAAGATGGATTATGATAGGTGGATAAACACATTGATCTTTTGATATGTCATTGAGGTCACAAGCCTAATGACATTGTTAGGCATTTAATTAATGAATCTCATGCTTGCTACACTTATGAACATGTGAATGGCTAGTGGTGGAAACCAACCCTAGTTCTCTCTCCCATCCTTTACTCTTTAAATTTATTGTCATTACATTCATGCACTAGTTTATAAACAAAAATTCAAAAACCTATTTTTAGGATTAAAATGGAATTAATCTTTCTTTAAGACAATTGCGACTAGTCCTCGTGGGATCGATACCCTCTATATAGAACCGTATCTACAAAGATTCGTGCTCTTGCGAGTGGTTAAATTATATTTTGATAAAAAGGGCAAAATTAAGCTTACAATATAATCCGAGTTTAGCCACATCAAAATTTTGGCGCCGTTGCCGGGGACTACGGTGTAATTGTCGCCATTGAAAGATTAAATCTGGTTTAATTCTTAGGCTAGAAATTCTTTCATTCTTTTTGTATATATCTTGTTCTTATTTCTCAAATTTCTTGATTTTAGGTATACCACATAGCGGGCATCTAAAAGAATTGAAGTTCGAACCCTTTGTGAGTATAAAATCTAAAATTAGTGGGTTTGAGTTCATTCATTTTTTTTTTTGTATATATTATTGTTTATTTTTCGTATTGAGGTGTTGTTCTACTATTAATGCATGCTAGGTAGACGGTCCTTGTCACTTCCATTGCTTCCGTGTAATATTGAACTTGAAAGAACACTTAGACAACGTAGAGGAACCTCTAGGGACCCTATATTGCCTAGGACTAAAAACATGGACCCAAATGAGAGACAACCTCCCGGACTACCTCCTTTTAATCATGAACAACCACCTCCACCTCCACCTCCACCTCCTAAGGAGAGTTGCTTATGGACTTTTACCTTCCGACTACATTTGAAGTACCTTCATGTATTCAATTTCCGGATGTAGCGGCAAATCAATTCGAAATAAAGTCCTCCACCATCAATCTTCTTAATAGCTTCCATGGTCTCCCTAATGAGGATCCATACCGGCACTTAGATTACTTCCTTTCTGTGTGTTCCACTATTCGTGTACCACACTTTACGGAGGATGATCTAAAGCTGCGTATGTTCCCATTCTCCTTAAAAGATAAAGCCAGAAGTTAGTTCAATTCCTTAGAACCTAACTCAATCCATTCTTGGGCGGAGATGCAAATAGAGTTCTTAAAAAAATACTTCCCAATGGGAAAGACGAGTGATATCCGGCGAGCAATCACCGGATTCACCCAAATTGATCAAGAACAATTTCATGAGACGTGGGAGAGATTAAAAGACCTTCTTAAATCTTGTCCGCATCATGCTGTCCCAAAATGGCAGCTAGTGCAAAGTTTTTATGATGGGGTGAGTGAGCAACATAGACAAATGATAGACTCCACGTGTGGAGGTGGATACCTTTTGAAAAGCCCCGATGAGGCATGGAAACTTTTTCAAACCCTAAGCAACAATTCAGCTCAACGCTCCTCCACTAGGAAAGGGAAGGCCACCCAACCTTGTAGAGGAGTGCATGAAATTTCACGAGTAGATGAGGTTGCCATGCAAGTAGAAGCCTTATCCCGAAAAATGGACCTAATCATGAAAAATGGGCTGCCTACTCCAAGCCAACCTGTTCAAAATCAGGCAGGATGTTCGTTTTGCTATAGTACTTCACATTTCGTGCGAGATTGTCCTATTGCCGGGCAATCTCCCGATTATGCTCAAGAGCAAGCGAATGCCTTGTACTCTAAACAAATGAATGATCCATATTCAAATACGTACAATCCTGGTTATAAGAATCATCCGGCTTTTTCATGAAAACCTCAAGAATTAAGTCCCTCTTTTCAAGGGCAAAATTCTTTCAATTCCCAATCTCAACAGCCTCAGTATAGACCAAATCCTCAACCTTACCATCAAAGATCCAATTACCAACAACCACCACCTCATCCTAGAAGCCAAGGCTTTGAAGAAAGAGTGATAAGCAATCTTGAGGCCAATACCCGCTTATTGCAAACTCACTCTCAATCAATCTCTAAGCTGGAAGCTAATGCTCAATCTATGGCTAGGTTAGAAGCTCAAATCGGGCAACTAGCCAATGCCCTAAATAGAAGGGAGGAAGGTAAGTTGCTGAGTCAACCGGTGGCAAATCCTAAGGGTGTTCATATGATTGAAGATCTATCATCTTCATCTTGTAATGCTCCTCCGGAGCAAGTTCAATCAATCACCACCTTAAGGAGTGGTAAAGTCATCAATTCCAAGGTGGGAGAGGAAGAGAGAAAGGAATCCCAAGAGCAACCCAAAAATCCAAAAGAATCCCAATTAAATCCAAAATTGTTTCCGTTAAATCCAAATGTGCATAACATCCCATTAAATCCAAAAGGAAAGGCAAATGAAGTTGTGTCGTCATCAATTCTAAATTTTGACACTTCTTTTGAACCTCCGGTTCCTTTTCCTCAAAGATTGAAGGAACCTTCTCATTTTGAGAAGCAAGGAGATAAAATCCAAGACATGATGGAGATCTTCCAACAAGTAAAGATCAATCTCCCTCTCCTTGATGCTATCCGACAAATTAACTCCTATGCTAAATTCTTGAAGGACTTGTGCATTCAAAAGCGCAAATCTAGGAATAATGCTCCTAAGAAAGTCCTCTTAACTGAGCACATAAGCTCCATTTTCCAACACCAAGCCCCTCCTAAATTCAAAGATCCAGGTGCTCCGACCATTTCGTGCACCATCGGAAATCAATCTTTTGAAAAGGCACTTCTTGATTTAGGGGCTAGTGTCAATTTGCTTCCATTCTCAGTTTACAAACAACTAGGTTTGGGGGAACTTAAGCACACCACAGTTGTGTTGCAACTTGCCGACCGCTCGGTGAAGCAACCACGTGGCATAATTGAGGATGTAATCATTCAAGTGGATAAATTCTACTTTTCGGTGGACTTCATAGTCCTTGACACGGAACCAGTTCAAAATCCAAATCGACATATTCCTATCATTCTAGGTCATCCATTTTTGGCCACGGCAAATGCTTGCGTTAATTGCCGTACCGGAGTGATGGACATCTCTTTCAGAAATATGAAAGTTCGCTTGAACATCTTCAATGCTTCCCACCACACATCCGAAGACGAAAGTGAGTGCTTTTGTGTCGATGTAGTGGAAGACATTGTTCAAAAAACAGTTTCTTCTATTCTTTCCAAGGATCCTCTAGAGGCATGCTTAAATCATTTCAACTATGATGATTTTGACATTGAGCAATCCATTTGTGAAGTCAACTCAATGCTCGATGTCAATACTGTCATGGATATGCCTAATTGGAGAGTTCTTAGAGAACCCTTTCCTCCGTTGGTTAATTCCGTCGCTCCCCACGGAGCGGTGGAATTGAAGGACTTGAAAGACGGATCGTTGTTCAAAGTAAACGGGCAGCGCTTAAAAATGTGTGTGGATGACCAAGTTACCACCGAATACGTGGATGTCGTCACTTTGACGAATCCCGTATATTTTGACTCGTGAGCCGATTCGGACGTCATGCCATAGACGTGTAAGGTGGCGTAGCCATGGTAGCTATCATGCTTCCATGATGTCCCTTTTAATCCAAAGTAGGTTTTGTATCTAAGCAATTTTGTATCTAAGTCCCAAAAAAAAAAAAAAATTCCAAGTCCATGAAAGCAGAACTCAAGCTGACTGTTTTTGAGCATCTCGATTGATCAAAGCTGAAATCTCGATCAATCGAGATTTTGATTGATCGAGATTTCAGTCTCGATTGATCGAAATATTGCAGAGAGTTTGCCAAATCCAAAGTTCCGAGAGGTAGTATTCTTCGATAGCACTTCGATAGGTCCTCGATCGATCAAAATTTTGATTGATCGAAATGGGATTTCGATTGATCGAAGTAAAATCTCGATTAATCGAAGTAAAGTCTCGATTCATTGAAGAAATCTCGATTGATCGAAGGAAAAATCTCGATTCATCGAAACAGATCTCGATTGAGCGAAGCTGAGCTCGATTGATCGAAGTGGGATTTCGATCAATCAAAATCTCGATTGATCGAGATGCACATCTCGATCAATCGAGATGCACGCGATGCCTACATGTGAGCCGAATTATTATTTAAACCGTTGGGCTTCCCTCTCATTTCAAAAGACCATCCGACTTCTTCCCTTCCTCCGTGCAATCCAGAGTCTTTCCAAGAGCCATCCCGTGCTTGATCTACCATTCCCAACCATCCACCGCCATTCGACATAGTCCGAGATCGCCGCGAGCACACTCACGCTCTTCTCTTCGCGGCTGCGAGTGGGTCTTCATCTTTTGGTGCCGATCATCATCTTCACCTTGAGGTAAGTGATGCACGGCTACATTTTGCGTACTTTCTCACTATTTTTGGTAGTTTTACGACGTAATAAACGTAGACAGATGATGCTGGGTTGGAATGGTGCATTGGCGATATTCATAATGGGATTTTGCGGGTTTCAGGGGGGTAGAAATTCATGTATGGGGGAAATATTGCGTTATTTTTGCTTCGAATGCTTACTGTACGGTTTGTAACCGCGGCACCTTCGTCTCGGTTGAATCCGCTTATGCTGCCTCTTTGAGAGCGAATTTTTGAATTCATGTCAACACCATGGACTACAACCTCATTTTTATTTTTATTCTTTTATTTTTATTCTTAGTTTAGTATTCCTTTCATTTTCTTTTTATTTACATAATTTTTGGAATAAAGTGCAGACTGTTCCGAGATCATGGCGAGGGTGAAGAATGCCCCCGATTTTGTTCGAGACGTGCCCGGGCAAGCCTTCCGTTCTCGGCAGTTTCACCCGGAGCAGATATTTGACTTGAGAGAGTTCGAGACGCGTCCCAACAGCGCATGGACTGTCGCTGAGCTCAGGAGGCGTCGCCTCGACCGATTGTGTGTGCCTCCCACTGATGTGGCACACGAGCGCTTAGTGCAGGTCTTCTACGAGCGCATGACTTACTCCTGCACAGCGTCGGACACAATAGAGACGATCGTGGGCACCACGACGATCACTATTACGCCGAGCCGGATTGCGCAGATGCTCGGCATCCCTCACCAGCAGCCGCCAGATATGGTTGACCAGGACGGTCGACCGATTTACAGTGCCGCACTTCCAGCTGACTCGACACTTTTTTCCATCGTGATGGACATGTGTGGTGGGGCGTTTACCACGCCCAGTCACAATTGCACGTCCAAATCGATGTGCCCGAGCAGATTATGGTTCCTAGACACCGTTCTCATCAAGAACGCGTGTCCTCTGCAGCACGTGGCAGAGCGCAGGGGTGACCTCCTCCGTTGCCTTTATGCTTTCCACACGGGCACGTGGTTTTCTGTCCCGTCGCTGGTATGGGGGCAGATGTTCAAGGTCTGGGATGGCCTCGTCAACAAGAGGATGCGGCGAGCAGCGAGTTGGCGGCTTCCCTTTCCTTTCCTCGTCGCCGCTTTTCTCAGTCGTGCCAGTATACCAGTCAGTGATACTGACGTTCAGTTGGCACCGCCCACCCGCTTCACATCTACGCAGTGAGAGCGGGTGAGGCGACACTTAGAGCGACAGGACCACCAGGGCGATCCACCAGACGATGTAGATATGGATGCCCCGGTGGAGTTGGATGAGAGAGAGCCTGCCGAGGGTGCGTCCGATGATAAGGAGATGGATATTGCTGCAGAGCGGCACGACATCCTGGCGACTGGCTATTCCTACCTCGCAGCTGATGTTGAGCGGCTCCAGCAAGGTTTTGAGGAGCACGTCCAGGTAACGCAGAGTCAGCTGGAGGGCATTCGATCGGACATTTCTTCTCTAGCACAGGGTCAGAGGGCGATTCTAGACGAGTTCCGAGCCTTCCGGCAGGACCTGCAGTTCCTGTTCCCAGGTCAAGCTTCCACCTCCACCTCTACTCCCACCGAGCCACCACCACCACCACCCGCCCTCGAGTAGCTCTATATATTTGCACTTTCGATTTTACTTTCTGTATTTTCTTTTCTTTTTTCTTCTTTCTTTATGTTTAATAGGCCATGTTGGTCATGTTTTCTTTCTTTTTATGAGTATTCCACATCTATGTACGCTTTGTACGGAACTCATTTTCATTTATGGAATACAGTTTTTTTTCTGTTCTACCATGTGTTATCTTTACTGTCTTTATTTTTGCTTTCTGTCAATATATCTGTTCTCTATACTTTGACTATGTATGTAGTACCATTTGCCTAATTGTTATATGCGATTCAGTTGATGATTTCCATTTATTACCGCCTGGTTTAAATTCCAAATACTGTTGAGATTGCTTCAACGCAGTATGGCGGTAATAAAGAAAGGCAGCCCCTTTGCATGCTATACGTTAGCGTGCCTGGATAGTCAATATCTTATCGCATAGACCTCTTAGACAATTGGGAAATACCAGTTCAGACCCTTAGATATGTAGTGATCTTGACATTGTCCATTTGTGCATAATCATTTTATTATGCTCTTTTCATATACTTTTTGTTCCTTTTAATGCTCGTGGTATCCAGTTGGTGTCCGTGCATATTTTTCTTATTTGCAGGATGACCGTTACTATTGGAATACCATTTTTGTCGCATTCTGCAGTCTCGGTACTTTCTTTCCTTGTTCTTCTTGTTCAAACATTGAGGACAATGTTGCATATAAGTTTGGGGGTGCGGTATGCTATACCACTTGCATATGCATGCAATGTTTAGTCGTTATATTGATTATCATTGTAGAGCAAGTTTCTTTTCTTGATATTTTTGCATGTTTGCTATGATGTCTTCCTTTTTAAAGGCAGACCATTCGAATAAATGTCCGAGGTAAATGCAGCAGGTAGTTAAGAACTTTAACATTGTAAATATCCGCACTTTTGCAAGCTATATAGTAGGCTAGAACGGTCTACATTTTTGTCCAAATATGAGCACGTATAGTTCTTCCCCTAAATTTGTCCTTAGCCGCACAAATTCGCACACATGCATTTTAAATTGTGGGGTATAAGTCTGATGGAGAATTTTGTAAATTTCTGTTTTTATCTGAACAACTTAGAAAATAAGTTATTCCGGTTGTTGTAAAAAAAAAACATTATAAAATAAATGCAATAAGCCTTCTCACTCAATAAACCGGATTTCTGTGCCTCAAAGCAGGGAGTATTCGTGTATAAATGTGCAAGGTTGAGCAATAATAAGCGGGTGGCTTGCTTAAGTTCATCGCCTTGTAAGCTCGGTTATTAAGTCCGAGGGGTGCTTCTTCACCTAATGCCCTAAAGCCAATTGGTTTGGGAGTCATTGGCCCAATGCCGCTACATGAGCTTACAAGAAAGGAAAAAGAGCTAAGCATTGCACGGTCATCCGCACATGAGCAATCATGAATGTTTTGTGATAATGAACAGCTGTGTCGAGCGTTTTCAATGAGTTTTTCTCTTAAAAACAGATTTATTCTTTTTCTTCTCCAAATATGACAAAAACCACGCGTTAGAATGCATGTTCACTTTTCAAAGAGGATTTTGGGGTCGGAATTAGTATGTTTCCTCGGGCTGGCCATTATGTGGGGACCGTCGTTTATTTGTAGCTTGTCAAAGTCCATTTTTGCTAATGACCACATAGTTCTGTAATACTTGTTGCATTTGCCAAATGTGAAATGAACGGATGATCGCCCTTTATCTAGTTGATGACTGAACATGATTAAACCTTTGTATAAGATAGTTAATTTTATTTTTGTAATATTGCATTGCTAAGGGACTAGCAATATGTAAGTTTGGGGGTGTGATAAGTGTTCAATTCTATACATTTGAACCCTCTTTATTGCATATGTTAGTTCCGTTTTTATGATTACCGAGATATGTTTACGGTATTTTTGTGTTTTTGATGTATTGCAGGTCTTGTAGTAAAAGGAGCAAAGTTTGAAGCTATTTGCAGCTGAAGAGAAAAGTCAGAAATGCAGCCAAAGGCATCTCGATCAATCGAGATGTTGATCTCGATCAATCGAGATCTCGATTGATCGAGATCTCATTTCGATTAATCGAAATCTCGATCAATCGAGATCCAATCTTGATTGATCGAGATTCTGCAGAAGCCACTTGCCCACTTGCTCACCTGCTCTCCCACTTGCAACAAAATCCCCTTTTTTGCACGACTTAGGGGGATTGTCTGACTTGAGACCCTTGGGGACCTTCTTGATATAAAGGGTGTATATATTGATATATATATATATATATGGTGGGCCCCAAGGTTAAAAAAGGAGCCTTAAAGTACAAAGAAGCCACATATCTCTCATATCTCTCAACACACATCAGATTATCAAAGGAGAGACATTCGGGAGAGGAAGAGGAGAAGCTGAACCAGACCAAGAAGCTTCACTTTCTTCATCAATGGAAGAGTGCAAGGCAACCATGAGCAACTAACTCTTCTACTAGGGTGTTGGTTTCAACCCCTAGCCATGTAAACTTGTTCATCTTTGTAGCACTTGGGATTTGTAATTAAATTTTGATTATTTAGCCTAGTGACCATGTACACTAATACATTTCTTTTATATATTCATTTGATATTGAGTTTATTCTTGTCTTAGAGTAGATTCTTTCATGTGAATGCACAACATTTGCATATTCCACAAGAAGTGCAAATGATGGCTAGATAATGGTGTTTAAATGAATGTGTTGTGTTTATTTGTATAAACCATGCCAAGATAAGGTAGTTTGGATGCATGTAGGTTCACTTAGAGAGTAGGGTAATTAGATAGTTAGTTAGGTTGAAGAGCTATGCTTGTTGAAGATGGATTATGATAGGTGGACAAACACATTGATCTTTTGATATGTCATTGAGGTCACAAGCCTAATGACATTGTTAGGCATTTAATTAATGAATCTCATGCTTGCTACACTTATGAACATGTGAATGGCTAGTGGTGGAAACCAACCCTAGTTCTCTCTCCCATCCTTTACTCTTTAAATTTATTGTCATTACATTCATGCACTAGTTTATAAACAAAAATTCAAAAACCTGTTTTTAGGATTAAAATGGAATTAATCTTTCTTTAAGACAATTGCGACTAGCCCTCGTGAGATCGATACCCTCTATATAGAACCGTATCTACAAAGATTCGTGCTCTTGTGAGTGGTTAAATTATATTTTGATAAAAAGGGCAAAATTAAGCTTACAATATAATCCGAGTTTAGCCACATCAGAGGGCCAGATCCTCCACCTCCTATTGAGTCATAGTAGAAGCGATATTTTGAATTTCAGAATATTCAGCCATGAAAGAGGAAAGAGCTAGGACTTGGGACTTGTGGAGGAGCGAGGAAGTTTGATGTAGAAAGTTGAAAGATACACTAAGAGTTCGCTACTAGATAGAATGGATGGAGAACCAGAACATTAGGTATCTTTATAGGCTTCTACTGCAACGTTCATTTCAATGGCTCAATCCCAACATTCACTCCAACGGTTCAATTCTAATGGTCAAATCAAACGTCTCGAATCCTACGTTCAAAGGGCCAAGAAGCCAAAGGAAGCTCCGAGGACGGAAGGAAGCTTCGAAAGCTCCGAGGACGGTGTCCAGTGAAAAGGAAGCTCCAAGGACGGTCTCCAGCGCAAAGGAAGGTTCGAGGACGCCCTCAAGCACGGCGGCGCGGAGGCGACCCCCTCGAGCTCGAGGGCGGCCGCGGGTGCTTGAGGGAGGCCCTCCCGCCAAAAAAAATAAAATAAAAATGTGCGTATACAAATACATTTAATTTTTGCAGACTGCAGGCCACAATAAAAACCCAATAACTTAAGCTCGGTCTGATTTTTCCTTACCCGAAAATTTAGCAGTATGGTTCATAAGGTCTGCAAGCGAACGGCCAAGAGCCCAGCTGGGCTAGCCAAAGTGTTCCTAAGGCTTGACGAGCAACCCTCATGAACAGGGGGCATCTGATAGAAATTTTGACTCCAATTATGAAACTATGAAACGTACAACGTGGAAGTTGAGTTCAAGGTGACGTGAATAAGGAATCTACTTTAACCAGAACTCCTTTATCGCCAAGAGCCAGTCTCCAGTCTCCTACTAGGACACAATCTCATTTGACCACTGTAAATACACAGACGGTCCATATACCAGGTACGCAATTAATACCCTTTGAGTTCCTTTACAGTTTTAAAAGCCCTTTCGATTTTTGACTTGATCGTCAGAGCGTAGTCAGTCGGCACCACGTCGGTGCCCTTTCGATTACTCTTCTCTTGTCCTTTTTACTTCATCAGTTAACATATATACACAAATATTTGTTTATGTTTTTAGTGTAATCTCTGGGAACTTTCGAACTGGACACCTTATCTTCTAATCAAAATGTGAGTCTAAATCCGCGGGATAATGACGAGGTCTTTATACAATGACAGGTGGTAAAAAATTGTAGTCTATATATACATATACAAATTAGTAGTATATATATATATATATATATATATATATACACTAGCCCTAACCTATTGGGAAGTACACTAGCTACAAGACAAGTTGGTTTAATCTACATCTACTTTATTTATATCAGAGCCTGAACCTAGCCGAAAGTATGCCGACGAGGACGCCAGGCCACGTAGGGGGTGGATTGTAGTGATTCATATGTGAGTGTGACTCAAAAAGTATATCAATTAAAAATTTTCACACTTCGCAATATAACGAATTCCTTGCAGAATAGGGCTATCGAAAGGGGTATCGTACCTCAGGGATTATGGTCTGATGAGTTGGAATACGGAATTAATTCTAATTAAATTTATAAGAAAAGAATTCTGATTTTTAAACTAAATTAATTAAAAAGATTAAATAAAATAAATCAAAGTAAATAGATAATGAAGATAATATGAGAGAAATCTAGGGTGTTTGACTTCACCACTAACTCCACAATCAATGATCAATTGAATCAACTATAGGGGAATTACATCATGCATAAGTGGTGTCAGTGGGTACAAGCTCACCTTCATTCGTCAAGAAGATAACATATGATTAAGGCTAAGTTATGGACTATCTTCGATTGGCATGGGCCATCTGCCTAACTACTCTAATCTAGGGTGCAGTATGGTTCATCTTCTCTAGGCATAATCCATCAAAGCTCTTAACAATATATTCAGTGATTACCATTGTGTAATAATCTCTCTCATGATCACAGAAAATAAGAGAGATTGAGTTCAATAAGAACAACTAAATATCTAAGACAAGATAAGAAATCATTGAAACTGAATTTACAAGACTTTTATTGCTCAATTCTATAATAAGAATCCTCTGAATTATACAATCTATGCATGTATATAAAGGTCCCCAATAATTAAAACAATCAAACCATTGATGCTTTGTTAGGGCTACATCAAAACCCTAGTGGATGAACTAGCGGCTCATGGTAAAAGAAGAAGCTTCAACTGTTGAGGAAGAATGCATCATCTTTCTGAATTACACGTATGACTTTGTTCTCCAATGGCTCTGCAATTATGTTTCTGTTCTCTTCTCAGCCCTCTCATACTCTCCAATCCTCTGTGTAATCTCTTCTCAATTCAGCCTCCAAGTCTTCACTTTATTCCCCAAGAGAATACACCAAAGTCCTAATCCAATTAGGAATAAATTAGGGTTTCCCGCAGCACTAATCAGGTGGGTTTTTCCTGCTGACTTCGGCCCAACTTTTGACCCACTAGAAGTCCGATTTACGGAATTTTCGTGAAATACAAAGTGTGCAGAATCAAATTTCGTTCAACCTTACGCGAAAATAATGTCGATTTTAGGCTCGAAAATAAGACTTCTGATCCGTTTTCCAAAACGAGATTAAGACTGTATTATGCGCAGATTTGGGCTTCAGGCCCCAAACCTTCTTAAGCAGCTGTAATTCTCTTGGACCTCTTTCTTGGGTTGATTTGAGTTGAAATAAATGGTTGAATGATTCTCCTTGGTGTAGGCTTCATCTAACCATCTTGGATGTCTTCTTTAAAAGCCCAAAAGCTTGGTTTTAACTGAAATAATCATTAAGACCCTGAAAATACAGAAAACACTAAAACGAAGTAAAATCACAAAATAATCTATCACTAAGAGAATAAAATACATAAGTTAAGAGGCTAGAATGCGTAACATTCAACGCCTATCACACCCCCAAACTTACATATTGCTAGTCCCTTAGCAATAGAATAAAACAAAACTAAAACAAAGGAAATTAATAAATACTAACTAAACTACCCAACTCCACTTTCGTGGGAGAAACGATTGCATTTAGCATATGCAACAAGCCTTTAAACCCCTAGGTTCCCCCTAGTGGACGAGTATAGTCTCGTGAGGGTTTCCAGAAATGTTACCCACAAACATTCAAAATTCTGGTTCAAAGAAAAGACTGAGCGAGCTACCACATTGACAGGGTACATGGTGCTTAATCCCACATCGCTTGGGTATGAAAAAGGGGATGTGCTTATATGTAGTATGTTCTATTCAAATGGTATGAGGCCTTTTGGGGTAAAAACCCAAGAGCAAAACCGTTCGAGCTCAGTGCCAAAGCAAACAATATCATACCATGTGTTGGAGCAGAGTTTTACAGAAGTTAGTCGAAGATGATCTTCAACGGTGAGACGAGAGAGAAAATGGAAGAAAAAGAAAAAAGAAAAGAAAAGAAATAATATTTAATGTATTATATTATCACTGTATATCATTTGTGTGGGACAAAATACATTTTTCGAATGTATATCGTAAAAAATGTGAAATTATTTTTTTGCGAAGCAAAGTACCTTTTATGTCTTGATAATTGTTGACTCATCCAACTCATTTTTTTTAATTTTTTAGTGTGCTTATCACTATATAGTCATGTCACTGACACATAAGCCAATAACGATGGTAAAATGAAAACAACCACAAAATTCATACTAAGACTTTATCCTTTTTAGTTTTTTTTTTTCATTTGTTTTGGGAAGCTAAATTAAAAAGAATGAGGTTATTAAAGCAAACAAACAAATCACAAGGTTGAGATACGTTTTATTATAATAATAGAGAGAGTGTGGGGAGGGATTTGATGTGGGGTTGTGTAGATGTTCTTCTGCTACACCAGCAACACCATCAGTGGTGGATTTGATCTTCTTACTTGGTCTCGTAATAAATTTACTCTGGTTATTTTTATAAATTTTCTTTTCTAAATTAATTTTCATCTTTTGAGTTTGAACTCAGAACCTGAATTTGATTTCAAAATTGATAAAATAAGCAATGTGTGAGCTAATATTGATATTTGAATTTATCTCAAACTTAAATTAATTCAAAGCTGGACTTGGCATGGTCCAATCGAAAAGAAAATCATGCTTCTAAAAAAGAAAACGAAAATCTTTAATCAATCATAAATTTAATGTGCAGTCTTCTTTGTAGTAAAAAAAAATGATGGTGAGTGAGAAGAGAGCGAGAGTGCTTCGGTGGGGTAGAGAGAATAAATAAGTGGAATGTAAGAGAGAGCATGAGTCAAAAAATAAAATTCACTATATTGTATCACTATATATCATTTTGTGGGAGATAGAGCATATTTTTCAAATATATTATCATAACTTATGTGAAAAAAAGATAAAGTATGTCTATTTATATTGTAAAAAATCTAAATATCGACGGAAAAAGAAATTCAAATTTAAATTTAAATTCTAAATCACTTCCATCTAAATTCAAATTCAATTTTAAATTTATATGATAAAAAATTTAAATATCGGCAGCAAAAAAAAAAATTCAAATTCAAATTTAAATTCAAATTCAAATTCACTCTCACCTAAATTAATTTGAATAATTGATACAAGAGATCTGATACAAACTCTAATTTATAGGATATACTATAATTAATAAAAATACTTAGCAGGAAATAATATTATTTTATCTTTTTTCGGCTTTTAGAGAAGAGAGGACGTGTGGTCATTTTTTTTTGTTTTTGTAAACAATAGCTAATACAAATGTTGTTTTGTAAATATTTATTTATTGATACGTTGATTATATGAAATCAGCTTCGCAAGGGAAATACCTAATATATATATATATATAGATATAGATATATATGCTTTTCATTTTTTATCTTTTTACTTACAAGTCCATAACTTTTATTACAATTAATATTTTTGATGAAACTAATTCTGTTAAGTAAAATATTCCAACAGCTTCAATTTAAGTATAATTTAGAATGTGTTTTAACTTAAGAAAGAAAAGTTATGATTTTTTCAATTTATTCTACATTTAAAGTAATTTTTCATAAATTTAAAATTATTTTATACACAATTAAAATATTTTTTAACACACTTAAAATATATACACACAAATATTTGTTTATGTTTAGTGTTTATTGTTTAAGTATTTATATCAATAATATTTATGTTACAATTTTGTTTATCCATAAACATGAGTGTTGTTTGATAATGAAAAAACGTTTAGCTTATTTTAAAAATCATAAACAGAAAAACATGTTTGTTAACCCTAAATTATTATTTTTTTTATAAAAAATATCAACACAATAAACTACATAAAAAGTCAAATTAATGCTACAACAAATCTATATAGCAATAATAGAGCAAAAAATATGCATAAAAAATAAATAAATAATATTGGGTTACATATATATTTACACACTGCAAATGATACTGTAAAACTAGAATTACCCACAACCCTAAAGGCCTTAACAAGTAGAGGGATGCACAAGATTCGGTTCTTTTCAGTTATTGGGAGAACTGGAACTAGAACCGTTCCCAACGGTTCTGTAATTTTGAAACCGGAATAAATAAGTTCGGTTCAATTCGATTATTATAGGAGTTGTATTTAACCTTATAATAGTTAAAATAACTTCATTGTTTAAAATTTTTTACATAACAAAATGTTATTATAAAATATATATATATATATATATATATATATATATATTCAAAGGTTTCAGTTTCTATTCCAAGGCTTGAAACCAGATTCGTAGTAACGGTTCTGAAAATTTAGAGTCGGAACCGAAACCGTAATGAACGGTTCGGTTCGATCCAATTTGTATGGACTGAGAAGAGGGATTTGAAGGCATACTCTTTCTCTTGAACTTCTTATGCTACTACTTTCTTTTTCATTTTTTTGATTTTTATTTTTCTTTCAACTCTGAAAATGAATGAATGATATGAGTACAAAATACTATTCTTGTTTCTTTGATAAGGAGATGGTTGAGACTTTTTTATTTTTTTTCTTCAAATAAGGTTTTTTTTTTTAGCATGGGTGTCCCTAAGTAACTATCTCTTTAATTCTGTCCACACTTGATAATTCTAATATTTTATCGTTGCATTAAACAATAGCTTTTTATAAATTATTTTTCTTTTCATTCTCTCACTTTTAGTTTTAATTTTTAATTAAAATAATATAATAACTATTTTAGATAAAAAAGAAAAAAAAATTTAATAAACATAAACAATAAACATCATTTTAGTGTTTAGGATTTGAAGCATATGAACAGTGTTGTTTTAAAAGTGTTTTGACAATTTATAAACAAAACAAAAATTATCAAACATTTTATCGTAAAAATTTATTTTTATAAACAATAAACACTAAACATAAACGATTATCAAACGGATCCTAAATCTGCGAGATAATGACAAGGTCCTCTACAATGTCAGGTGGTAAAAATTAGTTGTCTATATATGCATAGATACAATAGTAGTCTATATTTTTATATATATATACACTAGCCCTAGCCTACATCTACTTTATTTATTCCTCCTGACTACTTTCTGAGTTTCCTTGATAGATATGCTCGCTAACACCGAAAAAATCATATAGAACAAACAGCATACAACGTACTAAAATGGAATCACAGTCAAAATTTACGTAACATATATATCAATGCCTTGATCTACTGTATCATCTCTACAGATTAGGGCTCCAACTTTTGCATAAGTGGTCATTGCAACGTGTATATATTGTGAAACTATAAATATTATTAATATTTCTACCCATGCTGTAAAATATTATGGACAATTGACGCCGGACAGAATAGTGATTATTCTGTAGGCTAAGGACAACAGAAAATAAACAGAAAGAAAGCACGAGAATTGTCCAAAAACTCAGAGAAAAGTCTCTGCTATTCAATATTATTATTCAAAATCAAAAGTACATTCGAATCAACCCACAAGCCGGGTTATATAGCTGAACTTCGTCAACATTACCAAAAATAACAAAAACCTAATATTCGTGTCAAAATAAAATACGAAATAAAAGAAGAAAATTGCCAAATATCTATCCCAAATCAAGCCCAGAATCTCTTCCTAATCAACAAAATAAATATTACTAAAAAAAAATTAATAACTAAAATTAGGGATTCGGAGGAAAAAACATTAGATTTTGGCCTAAAAAACACACACTCAACTTTAAATAGGTGTCCACGACGTGCGCGTCGAACCAAGTTTTTCGAATTGTGATCATAAAGGCGATTCTGACACCTGTAGCCAAAGTTATGGCCAAAATACTGAAGCGCATCCAAAAAAACCCTAATTAGTGACAAGGTCACGGTTTCCTGCCATCTTTACGCTGATCTGCCAACTCAAGATCTTTCAGTGTCATCAACGTGTCATCTGATAACTCAGCATCATCTAACTCGGATGTTCATGCATCAATAATGCTACTCAGACAGAATTTGTAGACAGAATTCATAGGCAGAAAGTTTTATATCCATTGAATGCATGTGATGAGTATATGAGGTAGAGTCTACCACATGCATCTAATAGATATATAAAACTTTCTGTCTATAAATTCTGCCTGAATAACATTACCCAAATATTATTCGTATGTGCACGTGTACATCGTGAAACAATAAAGGTGCATCGGGATAAGAAATTATTAAACAATGTTAGAGTACAGAAAATAAGTAGAGTTGCAAGAATCTTTTACTCTTCTCAAAAAAGTGTATACTACAAGAAAAAGTAAACATTCCACGATTAAAACAAGAAAATGCATGAGAGCTGCAATTTTAAAATAAAAAGTTATTCAAACACTTCAACAAAATATTCAGGAGCACTAAATTGATTGTCCACGTTTTTAAAAAAATGAATAAAAAAATATATCCTAAGAGTTACAGGAATATAAAAAATGAAAAAAAAAATAATAATAAATAAAATCCAACTTGAAAAGCAACAAAAATATAAACAAAATTTTTCCTAAAAATATTTTAAAAAAACAAAATTTTAATAAAAATTTAAAAACAGATATCACTAGATAAATATGTCATGTAAATAAAATTTTAAAATTAAAATAATATGTATAAGAAATATGAAAGAAAATATTAATTTTCTTTAAAAAAAATTAATTTTTAGGCATCAATTTTCTTATTTTAAAAATTACATGTACATCTTCTATACACATTATTTTAATTTTTTTACATTTGCCTTACCAGATATACGTTTTTAAAAAATTTAATACAATTTTATTTTTTTCTTAATTTCTTTAAAAAAACTTTGTTCTTCCATGTCAGATTCTAATTATTTTATTTATTTTTTTATATTTCTTTCATTTTTCAAATTCTTGTAACTCTCAAGATTTTTTTTTTTTTAATCGTTTATTTATTTGGACCGCTAAAATTTCGTGCTCTTGAAAATTGTTGAAGAGTTTGAATAGCTCCTTGATCTTCATACTCAATTTTTGATTCCAGCGCAAATATAGCTTCAACATCTCTAACGATAATATTCCACACATAGCTGTCAATATAAACAAATTAATAAAAACTAAGTTAAAATCACAATTATAGAAAAATACAAAGATAAATATAATACTTTTTGCAAAAACCATACATGCACGGTCTGATAATCAAAATTATTAATTAAAAAAACGAAAAGAAATAAAAATGCAGTAGATGGTTCTGTTTTTGTAAACCAAACAAATGAAAATCATAAAATTCCAATCTTCTTTTTCTACCAAACAGAGTACAGAAATATTTTTTCGCAAGGAACATTACTCTTTTAACACCCTTAATTACAAAATTATGCAAAAATATTCAGAACATTAACAGCGACAGAACATTAAACCCAAAATACAGAACTTTGTCAGAGAAACCATACATGCTGTGTCTGGTCACCAGAATCAAAAAATGGGAAGAAAGAAAATGAAAATCTAGAGATATTGCTGTTTTTGTAACCCCAACAAACAAATAAAAATCATAGGGTTCCAATATTCTCTTTCTACTCATTTTCCTCCTGTTTCGCAGTCACCAAACAGAGCAAAAATTTTGCTACAAAAATATTTAGAACATTTATGCAGGAAAAACATAAGAATAAAAGATAAAGAAACCATCAATATTCGAGCCGTCAAAACAAAAAAATTACCAAAAAAAAATTAAATTAATAAAATCTGAAACCAAATGAAGAAACCCTATAGAAATCGGATTTAGATGTTCGTGTTGTTAAACAAAACATGGTTAACATGAAGCAGTGATGTTTCTATTCCTCACTTCATCGTCCACACCCTCAGTACCCAATAAAACACTAAAATTATCAAGAAAATTAGGGTTTCGCTAACACCCAACTAATATCATTGAAAAATCCAATCCCTCTGTCAAGAAACAAATAAGAAATTCAGAATATCAACAATTTAACCAAAATCTAAAAACAAATCACAATTACTAAAGCCATATGCGTAGTTCAAGTACAAAACAGACGCACGCAGTTCACAGATTAGCACATCTTACATGTATCATGTACACATACATAGTTGCACAAACACATACACATATATATCTATATAACATTTTAGCATTGAGTTTGAATTTCCCCCCAAAATAATTTTATCATCTAAGGGTCACAAATGCTTGAAAAATTCATCCAAGGGTGCAAAATATATATCACTATCTACGGTGTAAAATCAACCCACTAATATCCCTATCAACGGCTCAGATTAAACCAACCCTTTATTCTTTTCTCTCTCTCTATCTCTATATATCTATCTCTGTAAAAGACTCCAAGCCCATGTGCATCTATATAACATGTGATGTTAGTTTGGCAGAATAGCTGCAGTCAGCCGTCAGTCCTAGCCCATTTGAATGGTTTTGATATATTTGAATGGTCTTTTCTCTCTCTCTCTCTCCATATATTTTTTTATTCTTTTCTCTCTCTCTATCTCATCTCTATCTCTCAGCAATCTCTCATCTCTCTCTATCTCTATCAAACTGAAACGAAACTGGAGCGACGCCACTGGAGGGGTGGGCTGCTGGTCGTCGTTGTGACGGCCGCTGGACAGCGCAACGACGGCGGAGCGACGACGACGGGCTGCTGGTCATCGCTGTCACGGCTGTTGGATGGCGCAACGACGGCGATCGTCGCTGTCACGGCTGTTGGACGGCGCAACGACGGCGATCCACGATGACGGCGAGAGATCCGTGGGGTGGGCAGCTGGGACGACGGCGGCGGCGGCGCTGTCGCGTCCGCTGGACGGCGCTGTCACGGCCGTTAGACTGCCGGCGCTGATGTAAAGGTGAGTCTCAATTTGCTGGTTGTGTGTATATTATTTATTTTATTTATTATTTTATTTTATTTAGTATTTATATATTATATCCGGTTACTCTCACAGATTAGTTGGTTGAGTATATTTTATCTGGTTAGTTGGTTGTAATCTGGTTTGTTGGTTCTGGTTACATATTGTTAGCTGTCAAGCAAAAGTAAAAAAAAAGTGAGGGAAAAAATGTGGGATAGTGTGGGCTGGCAAGCACGAGTGAGAAAAGGGAGGGAAAAAAAATATGTATAACTGCAACTCTGTATTTCTTCTCTCTCACTCTCTCCCCTTCTTTTGCTCTGTGTCACGCATCTCACTCTCTTTTTTTTCTCTCTCTCTCTGTCGCACCCGAGCTCCCTCTACACACCACATCAAGTCAGCACCGTGGCTATGAGATCCCCTGCCGCTGCAACTCCCGAGCCTCCACCATCCCTCCGGCACACACCAGCTCCGGTGACCACTGCTCCCACTCGATCTTCTCCCACTGCAACTACAGTGTCCCCACCGACTGTCATTTTTCAACCAAGGTATGGCTGGACGTTATTTGAGAGTATGTTATTTTTCAAGTGTTATTTACATCTCAATCATTTAAAGAGGCACGGTTTTGTCATTATATATTTGAATTTGAAATAGGCTATCAAGAGTAAACAAACCTATTTGAGTTAAAAATGGCTTTTGCTTATATTTTTGCATTAATCAAATGTGATGACACATATTTAAGTGTGAAATTATATTTTCTCTTTTAAGAGATAAGATTTATTAGTACCAAAGAAGAACCAAAGTGACCAAATTTTATAATTTTGTTTTCTCTTTAACATACACATCAAGACACTAAAAATCACAAATCCTCATAACCTCCAAGAAAAAAAAAAACAAATTTAGCCAAAAATAATAATAATATTAAATAAATAAATAAATAATTTCCTTCACAATCCAAAAACATAGGTGATAGATACGTTATATCTATCATCTTGCACAAAATATACTATAAATGTTAAAGTCAGTTTTAGTTTGTTCAAAAATTTCAAGCACAAATATAAAATTAGGGTTCACAGGTCACTACTTTAGTGTGCGGTTGGAATTTGTTGCCTTTTTAAGTGTTGAAATTAAGAAAAAAATGTTAATTTTACAGTTTTATATCATTTTAAATGACACTTATCTATGTAAATAATATTCAAAATGCGTTTATCAAATTTAATTAATTTATTTATTTAAAATAAGGCAATGAATTCAATTATCAAATAACATCTAAATTTAATTAATTTATTTAAAATAAGGCAATGTATATATATATATATATATACTAGGCGTATTGCCCGTGCCTACAGCACTATAAAAAAAAAAAATTATTGAACTGAAATAAAAACTGATTTTATATAATCAACGTGTCAATAAACAAATATTTACAAAACACTATTTGCATTAGCTACTGTTTACAAAAAATACAATGACCACGCTTCTCCTTCTCTACTTCTTCCAAGATGAAGCATAAATTTTCTTCACTACCGAGAAGAATATTTTTGCGTCAATATGAATGTACTTCGCCTTCAAAAAAGGACTATATACAACAATCTACAAAATAATAACACAAAATGAATTGTTATATTATATTAACATTATGTAAAAAATAATAATTTAGAGTAACATAAAATTGAATTACCTCATTACATCCCCAATTGCGCAGTGAAGATGAATTGATATATCGGATTTTTCTTGCAGCAGCATCCCAGTCCTACAAAGTTATATTGGATAACACACTTTGATTAGAACACTATAATAAAACTTCTGGGTACACAATATTTGTTGTAGAATGTAGACCGTCGTCTGGAAGAAGGATACTTATACGCTCAAAACTGGTGCATCTAGACAGTGCAACATATAACTGCCCGTGACTAAATACTGGTGTGCGCAAATCAACCCCAACAAATTGAACAGACTGTCCTTGAGACTTATTAATGGTCATTGCATAGGCCAGTCGAACAGGAAATTGACGTCTTGTCATTTTAATGGGCATTTCTGAAGAGGATGGAGTCAAGGATATTCTTGGAATAAAGACAAAATTACCACATTTATCTCCCGTCAGAATCTGTGCTTCAATTACACGATGTGCACACTTGACAACCATCAGTCGTGTGCCATTGCATAGGCCATCCTTGGGCGCAATGTTCCTCAACAACATAATCGGACATCCTACTTTCAAATTCAGCTCAAAGGGTGGTAACCCTGAAGGATCTAATGAGTTTAAAAATTCATTAGGATATCGATTAGTAATGGTTCGATCTACTAACTCATCTTCCAATATTTTGTCAGCTGCAAAATAAGTAACCGTCTCCCCAGGAAATATATTTAATGCAACACTATTGATAGTACTAACATCATCATTTCGGGCAGAAAGAATTGTACGCTCATTTAAAAAATTTGGTGAAACTGTATTCGCAACACTCAACCCTGGATACACTGCACATAGTAACTCATCTAAATTCCTGCACTTTCGTATTGTATGCGGAAGTTCTATATTTTCTTGTGAGTTTGATCCAATCTAAAAAAAAAAAAATTGTTAAGGTGGGATGTCAAAAAATAACACGCTACTAAAATTATTACAATTTGTATGTTTTCAGAAATATTACCTCCGTCAAGAAATTTGAAAAGTCCGCATTTGCAGTGTCTGTGCTATTCAGGCGCATGTTCAAATTCAAAATTAGAACGTGTACCTGATTCCAGAGTCTGGAGCGTCTCAAAGTTGCGCCCACAATTTCCTCACGGCTGCCCTTTTGTATAACTGGTAAGATCTGTCTGAAATCTCCTCCAAGAACAACAGTAATACCCCCAAATGGCTTCTCATTATCGCAAATATCTTGAAGAGTGCGGTCAACAGCTTCCACACAATACCTGTGTTGCATAGGGACTTCATCCCAAATTATTAGTTTCGCTTCCTTAAACAACTCTGCATGCAACGATTGTTTTGTAAACCCACAAATTGAATTTTCCAACACATTTAGTGGAATGCAGAACGTAGAATGTGCAGTACAACCCCCTACCAATAACAGAGAAGCAATACCAGATGAAGCAACAGTGATAACAATGAGTCCAAGGCTGCGACATTTTGTTGTAATTGTATTATACAAAAATGTCTTTCCTGTTCCAGCACCACCACTTAAGAAAAATGTTGTCCCTTCATTTTTGAGAACTGAAGAAATAATTGCACTATAAGCAGCACGTTGTCCATCATTAAGGCGGTCAACATTAAATTGAACATCTGATTGTTGTGCCTCGACTTGAAGTTGATGATGTTCCCAGATAAATCTGTTTCCAACTATCGTACTCCAATTGCCAGTCGGCAGTGGCAAGGGTGGGAAGTCAGTTAAACTCTTACCAGATTCCTTTAGTAGCTGATTCAGAAGATATAAACCATAATCCGTGATTTGAGACTCAATTGGATTGGGAATCGCAAAGTCTTTAGAAATTATGCGAGCAAGATCATCACACATATGCATTGAAAATTTATTCCATAACACATGCGGTTGTAGTGGGGAGCAGTGTATCAAAATAACACAGAACAAACTTCTCAACTGACGTCCATTTTTTATGGTTGCTGCTTCATCAAGGCATTGCACCCATTCTTCATCGTCTTCCAGAAGTCCCCTTTCAACACATGCAGATTTGAATGTTTCGTGCAATATATTGTTGACGGTCTTTAAACATTCAAAGGATCGCGGTCCTTTAACAACAGTAAGTAGCAAACGCAAGTAAAATCTCTCACCTTCATTGGGGTTAGCAAAGTACATTCTACCAATTGCAAATCCCCTCTGTCTTTTTGTCCACTTCTTTTCTTGAATGTGCCATACATAATGCTGGGGAAATTCTTGATAAGTAAATGCGCGGGCATCTGCATTGGCAGCACAGCGCGCAAAAAAACCAGTAAGAGTTGACACTTCAGCCTTAGCCCGTTCCATGATCTTATGCATTGAATCAGCTTCATTGTAAACAACTTGATGTTTGCCAGGTAAATGAAGTTGTAATCTCACAACATTTGGAAGTTCCTCGTGCATCGGATTGCCAAATATTCGCCAAGCAGCTTCTGTCGGCCCGATGTACCTTGCATCAAGGTATTGCTGAATCTCATCTACGCCGCCTAAAATCATTGTCGTGCGATCATGACCCTTGTAAATATACTTGTGAATATATTTTACACATCTCAATCCCGCACAAACTTCCACATTGATATGACAGTTGAACATTCTGGACAAATACGGATTATATGGCACAACATCTCTATTATCAACATCATGTCCCCTCACAGAATAAACGCGACCATCATTGCGTCGTCGATATAGCGGGTAACCATCTTGGTCCATACTTGTTTCTTCTGAAAACTGTTTAGGGTACCTCTTAGTGCATTTTCCATTTTCCATACACGATGCGTGTGGATTTCGAGTACCACACGGTCCATGAACCATACAACTCTTGATAGTTTCAAAAAGTGTGGGATCTTCATTTGGATATGGAAATTCAGATGACACAATTTTATCCACCTGAGCACATGTTCGAATTTTGCTTCGACCTTCAAGGAATATAAGTAAATGCATGTGCGGCAACCCCCGTTTTTGAAATTCAATTGTGAAGACATGACCAACTTTTTTGCCAAACACTTTCTTATTATCTAACTCCATCATTAGAGCGTGTCGCTTCAATTCAAAAACACGGGCAACTAAATCAGGACGATCAGTGGCCTGTTGATGTGGTAATAAAGCTGAAGTAATTTCATGCCAGTTAGGATTTGCAGTCATTGTAAGGAAGATATCTGGATGTTGATTGTATCGAGTAATTGCCATTGAATCTTGAAAGATCTCAAACATATGTCTTGGACTACCCCTGAATGAAGAAGGCAACACTATTCGTTGCCCAACTTGATGTGGTTCAAATCCATCTACAGAAATATCTGTCAGACCCTGGTAAAGTTCCCGACGGAGTTTAGGCTGATTTAACTTATAGTATGTCAGTCGATTTTGCTCAGTAGCGGCCCAAGCATCTACAATGAACTCCTGAAATAATTTTCCGCCTCTTAAAATGGTTGAGTACTCAGAAGAACGTTCAAACAAACGATAAGCATAGAACTGTAACTGGGTAAGTCTATTAGTTGTATATCTCCCATCTAGGATGTTCCACTGTTTTAACTCAGGTTCCCATCCAAGCTCACCGTAAGGAAACAACAAAACATAATGCAAAGGCAAATAAGCAGGGTGACATTCACTAATTCGCATCAATTCATTATTTCCTCTCAAGCGCACAACAATATCTCTCATTCCACTGACTTGAGTTCCATCTCCTGGCAATATAACTGCAACTTCATTTGCTGTCGACAGATTATACCTTCGTCGATCTGCTGCTGAAGATGGAGAGTAATGAAGATAGGCCGGTATATTTTGGTCTGCTGAATTCAATTACTCTAGTATTGCAAATGCTTGACGGAATTTTTTTGAAAATGTGTTATACTGCAACAAATTTTTTTGAATATCTTCGAGAACATCCCTCCTCAGATGCGAATTTTTACGACTACGAATGTCTAAAGCCGCTTCAGGGTCATAAATGTACAACTGAGCTTAACTTGCTTCCTGTCCTGATTGGGGTAAAAGCGTCCCTGTACGATGTCGCAGTTCTCCATGAATGGTAAATGATGTTGGACCCCTGCCACTAAGAACTCTGTCATCCATCTGAACACCCAGACTTGTAAATGCATTAGCTGCATTATATTCCCGAGTATAACGACGAAACGATTTTGATTTGTCATCATCACCGTTGTATAATAATGCAAGTTCTGGAGGGGGTGTAAGCAGAGCCGGTAATTGAATCTTTCCTTGCAGACAACATGTTCCAAAAAGAGGATGCCCGCAAGATGAGTTTTTTAATTTTTCATCCATCCAGTGTAAGGCTTTACAATAAGGACATGCTACATTCATGTTAGCCAAAGAATGCCGACGAATATTATGTTTAGACCGAACATTGACCGTTGCATTGGCACATGTGTTTTCTAATTCATCACTCAGATGATCATTTTGAATGATATTTGATCCATTTAATTCCTGATCTAAGAACATACGCCGAGACCGACGCCGACGCCGACGCCGAGGCAAACCAGGAAAAAATCTTGATTGCACCAGAGGGCGTTCATTTCTCTCTCTCTCTCTTCGTAAACGTTGGGCAATTGCAACTTTTGATGGAAGAGCATGTTCACAAATTTGCTGATTTAGATTAGTAGTAAGAAACACTTGACTAAGATTTCTAGGAGAAAGATCAAAAGACACTTCTAATTGAGGTGATGCTTGCATATTAGATGTCACATTTGCCACTGTTATCGGAGTTCTTTGTAGAGGAATAATAGAATGCAACTGATGAGGTGTTGATATGGTAGTTCCAAAAGATGGCACCACAGAATGTGCAAACGCAGCTTTTGAGACATTAGGAATAGGTTCCTATAAGATGTCAATTAACTGTTAAAATAATTGTAAACGTTGGCTTTAGC
Source organism: Cornus controversa (assembly GCA_026545225.1). Classification (NCBI taxonomy): domain Eukaryota; kingdom Viridiplantae; phylum Streptophyta; class Magnoliopsida; order Cornales; family Cornaceae; genus Cornus; species Cornus controversa. The sequence goes on along the minus strand of CM048845.1, from coordinate 901,008 downwards.
ATTCTATACTAAATATTTTTAAAAAGTGACAATATGATAATTACATAAACTGAATATAACATAAACAAAAGGTCCCTAAATGATGGTAATCGTTAAAAATGCATAAAATAAAATAATATTTACACGTGTATAGTAAACAAAACAAAATTAATGATAAAAAACACACCCCCACTTTTTCCTTTCCCTTGCGCGAAGTGCAAGCCTCTGAATCTTTCCTGGCCACCTAAAAATTATTAAAAAATTGAGTATGGAAAAAAAAAGTTAATTAAAATTATAAAAAATAAAGAAATGTAATGAGTTGACTCACCTTCGCAGCTCTAATGATATTGAGCTCACGTTCATCATGGATAACAATAGAATAATTTCTTTTTTTCAAGAAATTAACCTACATATTAAATTCAATAAATTCTTAAAAATAAGATAAAATATAGATGTTAAAAAATAAATAAATAAATAAAATTCTTACTGTGCACTCGACATCATGATTCACCTGATATAGAAATAATTTAAAAATCAGACATAGAAAATGATAAGTCTAAAAGGAATCTATAAAATTTTATAAAGAAACTAACTTACATTGCCAAATATGGTGAAATTATCCACTGGTGTACCACTAATAAATGGAGAGGAAAAAGAATGTCCAATGAATAAGGTTAGTTTAATAAATAGAGAAATAAACTAAATTTTGACATTGTTACTATTCAATTAAATAAAAGATACATGAAAGTTAATTAAAGTTATAAGTTCAGATTATAAGTATAGATAAATCCATTAAATAAAAATAAAAAGAGACAAAGAAAGCAAATTAAAGCTAAAATCACCATTCGTGACCAAAGGAAAAAAATAGATGATTAATTAAAATCTATTGGTCAAAAATAGACATAAATAGATGATTAATTAAAATCTATTGGTAAAAAATAGACATTTGCATGATTTTATATTTTTCACATAACATTGAGCCCAATCCCACTGTTCTTGGTTACCCAATATGGTATTTACGCAACTGATTAGACTCTGACCCAGTTATGGGACCATGCTCCCGTCTCCATACTGAACCTAACACTTTCATCATTATTATTTTTTCTTTTCTTTTTCTATCTTTATTTTATTATTTTCTCACAAATTTATTATAATATGTATGGATCCTATTCAATCAAGTGAGTGTTAATCTTTTTATTTGTACTAAAAATAATTTTATGAGTAGTGAAATAAAAAAACTTAACACTTCTACCGGTGAAATTGTTCAGTTTTTCAATCTCATTAAATCTGATGATAGTATTCAAATAGGGGACACTTTGAAACTGCATTTAAATTGAATCTATTGCAATAAATTTAAGAATTTAATGGCCTAGATGACCAAATTGGAACACTTTTTCATGTTGGACAAATTTTATATGAGATTAAGAATTACCCAATTCAATGTCCTATGCAGAGGATCTTTAAATGCAACTTTGAATTGCTGAAAATCTAACACCCTCAATTTATTTTTTACTCAAAAGATTCCAAAAACCCATTGAATAGAGACATGAGAAATTAAAGGTGGAAGGGAAGTAGGACTTGTGATGATGAAAGAAAAGAAAAAAAAGGATATATATCTACAATCACAACATTATCCTCAAATTACCAACAACATTTTTAATTCGACTATAGTCACAACATTATCCTCAAATTACTGCTAAAATCATGAAAATACACAACTCATGAACAATCATCCATATTTTTTTTTATGTTCTTACGTTGCTTCTTCACTCATCAACCCACATTCTGATTTAAGAAACAATTACTTTCAAATTAATGCAGAAACAAAAAATAACACAAAACGGACAAAGTAGAATCATCTTTAGTGACTCATTTACAAACTTACTCTACTCTAGCAACAAAGCACAGGCAAACCGAAAATGGGCAAAAGCAAAATTCACATAGAGAAATATTATTAAAGTAACAAATCTGGACCATAACACGATGTAGAAAGCAAAATGAAGTGTTAGTTTTGAAATAATTTTGTTGATTAATTTTTGTGCTCGGTTTAATTTATGGGAATTATGTTATACTTTGTATGTATGAGTTTTTAGAATCAATGGTTTGAGTTTATTCATTGTTGTGTAGTGGGCTGGAGGTGTTTATGATGATGAGGTGCTGCTTGGCCGGCGGGTGTGATGGGTGTGAGTGGTGGTTCACGGTGGGAAGTGGGGGCGGTGTTCTACTTTCTTTTTATGTTGTTTTCACTCACTTTGTTCCACACATTTGTGTACATGTATAGAATACTTTTGTTGGGGAGCCTGTACTGATTTTTTCATATTGGTATGTAAAACAATATCTATACTAATTTAATTATTTTATTTGGGTATCTAAAACAATATTTTTGATTAGGGTATTTGAGCCTTTCCAGTTAAACACGACAATATCACTGTCCATTATCAGTATATGTATATATTTTTAAAAGAATACCTAAAAGAAAATTATATTTGCTGAAAAAATTTCTTTGACTGCTAAAATGGTAAAATTTCAACAGTGATAATGGTTCCAAGAATTGAAAGGAGGTGAAGAGCCATTTTAGTATTCTGGTAAATAAATATATAATGATGTTTATAATTTAATTTATTTATTAAATTAAAAATTAAATAAATTTACTATTAAAAATATAGATAGAGATGGGACAGAGAGAGTGAAAGAAAAAAAAAGATCTCAGATAGGGAGGAGGGGACAAAGAGAGAAAGAAAAGGAAAAAGAAAGAGAGGGATTAAAAGATTAGAAAGAAATATTGGAGAGAGATGTGTAATTGGTCCCTTCAACTGGAGCTTCAAGAATGAGTGGAAAAGAGAGAAGAGATAGAGTGAGCCAAAATTGAGAAACACTTTTGTTGAAAAAAATGTAGGTTTCTAGAGTGAGTGATCAATTTTTCGATCCAGTTAACAATTTTAAAGTATAATTTGTACTCCCACTACAATTTTGTTGATCATTTTCGTGTTTTATTTTTTTATTTTGAACAAAAAAAAAGAATATAAGTTGTTTTAATAGTAGCTAATGCAAATGATATTTTGTCCAATATTTTTTTGTCCAAATAATTTAGTGAAATCGGATGATGAAAAATTATATACATGAATATGAATACATTCAAACAGTTGATTCATGACTGCTCCACATTCACAATTGGGTCAATGCCGTAAAAGTTGGTGTTTAACGCGTTTGAATCTGGAAAAGTTTTTATATTCATATATATTTTTTTATTTTACAAAAAATTGATTTCATATACGGTATATAATTAATCTCACAACAGTAACATATTTATAAACAGTAACATATTTGTGAGAAACCAAGAACTAAAATCAGAAAATCAACTCACTTTCTCACTCTGTATCAGCACAAACACACACTGTTTCTCACTCTATATCAACACAAACACACTGAAACTCAAAAAATTTAAATACATCTCTATTAGCAATAAATGTCATGTTGAAAAATGAAAAAAGAAAGAGAGATTAAAAGATTAGAAAGAAATATTAGAGAGAGAGATATGTGTAATTGGTCTCTTGGTTGGAGCTTCAAGAATGAGTGGGAGAGAGAGAGGAGAGAAAAAAAAAAAGGATTGGAAAAGTGAGCTGAAAACACTTTTATTGAAAAAAAAATGTAGGATTTCAATCTAGAGTGAGTAATCAATTTTTCAGTCCAGTTAACAATAGAGTACACGAATTTTGAGTTTTTTTAAAGATGGGGAGGTTGTAGAAACTGAATTTTTTTTTATATAAAAATTTCATAGAGATATATATAGATATAATTTTTTTTTAATAAATGTCGCCACTGAAAATTTGAAAAACTCTTAAAGAATATAGAATAGTAGTTAATGCAAATAATATTTTGTCCAATAATTTTTTATTTTATAGTGCCGTAGGCACGGGCAATACCCTAGTATATATATATATATAGATATAATAAATAGAAATTGACAATGACAATTAAAAAGTTGTTTAATTTTCTTTAATTGAGAGAGATAACCTCAAAACATTTTTAAATTTAGATGTTATTTGATAATTGAATTCATTGCCTTATTTTAAATAAATTAATTAAATTTGATAAACGCATTTTGAATATTATTTACATAGATAAGTGTCATTTAAAATGATATAAAACTGTAAAATTAACATTTTTTTCTTAATTTCAACACTTAAAAAGGCAACAAATTCCAACCGCACACTAAAGTAGTGACCTGTGAACCCTAATTTTATATTTGTGCTTGAAATTTTTGAACAAACTAAAACTGACTTTAACATTTATAGTATATTTTGTGCAAGATGATAGATATAACGTATCTATCACCTATGTTTTTGGATTGTGAAGGAAATTATTTATTTATTTATTTAATATTATTATTATTTTTGGCTAAATTTGTTTTTTTTTTTCTTGGAGGTTATGAGGATTTGTGATTTTTAGTGTCTTGATGTGTATGTTAAAGAGAAAACAGAATTATAAAATTTGGTCACTTTGGTTCTTCTTTGGTACTAATAAATCTTATCTCTTAAAAGAGAAAATATAATTTCACACTTAAATATGTGTCATCACATTTGATTAATGCAAAAATATAAGCAAAAGCCATTTTTAACTCAACTAGGTTTGTTTACTCTTGATAGCCTATTTCAAATTCAAATATATAATGACAAAACCGTGCCTCTTTAAATGATTGAGATGTAAATAACACTTGAAAAATAACATACTCTCAAATAACGTCCAGCCATACCTTGGTTGAAAAATGACAGTCGGTGGGGACACTGTAGTTGCAGTGGGAGAAGATCGAGTGGGCGCAGTGGTCACCGGAGCTGGTGTGTGCCGGAGGGATGGTGGAGGCTCGGGAGTTGCAGCGACAGGGGATCTCATAGCCACGGTGCTGACTTGATGTGGTGTGTGCCGGAAGGAGGGAGCTCGGGTGCGACAGAGAGAGAGAGAAAAAAAAGAGAGTGAGATGCGTGACACAGAGCAAAAGAAGGGGAGAGAGTGAGAGAGAAGAAATACAGAGTTGCAGTTATACATATTTTTTTTCCCTCCCTTTTCTCACTCGTGCTTGCCAGCCCACACTATCCCACATTTTTTCCCTCTCTTTTTTTTTACTTTTGCTTGACAGCTAACAATATGTAACCAGAACCAACAAACCAGATTACAACCAACTAACCAGATAAAATATACTCAACCAACTAATCTGTGAGAGTAACCGGATATAATATATAAATACTAAATAAAATAAAATAATAAATAAAATAAATAATATACACACAACCAGCAAATTGAGACTCACCTTTACAACAGCGCCGGCAGTCTAACGGCCGTGACAGCGCCATCCAGCGGACGCGACAGCGCCGCCGCCGCCGTTGTCCCAGCTGCCCACCCCACGGATCTCTCGCCGTCATCGTGGATCGTCGTCGTTGCGCCGTCCAACAGCCGTGACAGCGACGATCGCCGTCGTTGCGCCGTCCAACAGCCGTGACAGCGACGATCGCCGTCGTTGCGTCGTCCAACAGCCGTGACAGCGACGACTAGCAGCCCGTCGTCGTCGCTCCGCCGTCGTTGCGCTGTCCAGCGGCCGTCACAACGACGACCAACAGCCCACCCCTCCAGCGGCGTCGCTCCAGTTTCGTTTCAGTTTGATAGAGATAGAGAGAGATGAGAGATTGCTGAGAGATAGAGATGAGATAGAGAGAGAGAAAAGAATAAAAAAATATATGGAGAGAGAGACAGAGAAAAGACCATTCAAATATATCAAAACTATTCAAATGGGCTAGGACTGACGGCTGACTGTAGCTATTCTGCCAAACTAACATCACATGTTATATAGATGCACATGGGCTTGGAGTCTTTTACAGAGATAGATATATAGAGATAGAGAGAGAGAAAAGAATAAAGGGTTGGTTTAATCTGAGCCGTTGATAGGGATATTAGTGGGTTGATTTTACACCGTAGATAGTGATATATATTTTGCACCCTTGGATGAATTTTTCAAGCATTTGTGACCCTTAGATGATAAAATTATTTTGGGGGGAAATTCAAACTCAATGCTAAAATGTTATATAGATATATATATATATATATATATATATATATATATATGTGTAATGTGTGTGTGTGGTTAGTTCGCTATTAGTGTCTGTATCTCATGGAGTAGATATATATATATTTAATATAATATATAAATATACGAATAGCAAACCCTAAATTATTGTTTATAATTTATGATTTAACATATATATGAATACTTGATATAATCATATAAAATTTATTTATTTATTTAATATTATATTTTAATAATAGTGCATAAATTATTTATGCTAAATTAATTAGATTGATTTAATTCAATATTACATTTATGAAATTATAATATTAAATATTATCATTTTAAATCATCATTTTATTCACATTTATTTATTTAATACATGCATAATGTTGAGTAAAAAAAGTTTAAAATAATAAAATGAAAATATAATAGTTTAATATATTTGCAAAATTAAATACTAAAAATATGAAAATATATGTGAATTTGACCGCTGGGCATGCACGACAATTGAATTTCTATATAATTTCTTTGTATAGATGTAGATTGCTGCATATATAGTGGTTCACGCTCCTTTATTTGTTATTATTATTATCATTTTATATTTTATTTGTATATATATTTTCTATTAAATTCGTTATATACTTTTAACTGAAATGCCGCATCAAATTAATAAGAAATTCGCGATCTCTGCTTCTCTCTTTCTTTTCATATGTAGTTTCTCACCGTTCTTTCAAAGTATCATTTCTTGTATTGTGTCCCAAGCCAATACTTCTGTCTTTTTACTTTTGTCGTCTCTCACTTTATCCTTGCACTTTTTTTTTAATTTATGAAAAATTGTATAAATTAAGCCTTGTTTTATAGTACCCAGAGATTTCACTAAATACATAAATAAATATTTGTATGTATATGTTTTAAGTGTGTGAAGAAATATTTTAATTGTGTGTAAAATAATTTTAAATTGGTTAAAAATTTCTTTAAGTGTAAAATAAATTGAAAAAATTATAATCTTTCTATCTTAAGTTAAAACATATTCTAAATTATACTCAAATTAAAGTTCTCGTAATATTTTATTTAACATAATTAGTTTCATCAAAATATATTATTTGTACTCAAAGTTATGAGTTTTTAAGTAAAAAGATAAAAAATGAAAAGCATATATACATATATACATATATATATATATGGTACTAATAGCAAACTGACCACATATGTATTATATTAAATATATATATATATATATACTCGATAAGATACTAATAGCAAATTGACCACATATATATGGTATATTAATATTAATATAGTGCAAACATTTGACCACATATACATATTATATTAATATAGTGCAAATATATCCTGGGTCAAAAGGCAGTTAATCCATCTGTAAACTCATATTTCACCGTGCCTTAAATTTTGAAAAATATAAAATATTTAATTTTTTTTTTGGTCAACATTGTTAATATATGTTTATCACTCTAAAATCTCTCATCACCACCCTCAAATACACATTTCACCACTCTTTAATCTTGAAAAAATAAAAATATTTTATGTTAAAGTTAACACAATTAATATAGAGTTCACCACCCTTAATCTAATTTTTTTCAAAATTCAAAGTGAAATGTGAATTTAACTATTAATTTTTCAGAATAAAAATAACAATTACAAAAATAAATACTATCAATGTATTTGAATTGAATAATTTAATTTATATTTAATAATATAATATTAATGGTGAAGAGATAATATTTGAACATGAGTGAGTGATACTTTACGGAATATAATATTAATATACTATTTGATCCCTAACATATAGAATACTATGGGTCCGTTTGGTTGGGTGTTTTGATATTGTTTTTTGTTTTATTCTAAAACATAACAGGTGTTATGTTATATTAGTGTTTTGAATATTAATCAAAAACGTGTTTAGTAACATTGTTGTGTTTTCTGATTTACGAAAACAGAAAATGCATAACACGTTTGGTAACATCAATGCGTTTTAAGAAATTCGAAACCAAAATACTGAAAACACGTTTGGTAACTCCAATTGTTGCCAAAAAATTTTGAAACACAAAATAAAAACATTGTACTAGCCATTCAGACCTTTAGGTACTGAGATGCCCAGGTGATCATTTGACACTATCTATATTACAGTATCACAGGTCTAATATAGCAATGCCAGTGTCTTTCTCTGCCTCTAGTAGTCCTTGTTTATCACCAAGGAGGCCACTAAAAGCAGTGCCTCACACTTCTTGTGTTGTCATATATGCACTGTGAGAGTTGCAAATTCAATCCAACTGTTATCTATTAAGGGGCTTATATATTCAATGTTTCACAAGTCAAATCTGTGTATCGGTGCAGTGCTTAAGCCACGAATTACTGGTTTTGCAAATTCTAGTACTCATGAATCACCAATTCCAATTCACCAGAGTTTAAAGTTGAAAAGCTTGTAAATACAATAACCAGAATGATCATGATCGAACAACCATGAACTTGGAGCAGACTAGCTAGAATGAGAGTGGTAGATCATTTCTTGCAAAAATCAATCACATCCCTAATTACAATTCTAAATTTATTGCAATGCAGAACTTGAGGGTGCAGAAAGTCACACAGCCATTCCGTCTCCTAACCTGCAAATATTTACAATGAAACAAACTTTTGTGGGAGACACAATTTCATTTTCCCACATGATCTCTTGACTGCCAAGAGATTTAAGTTAAAAGATACTGAGCATGTGAATTCAGACAAATTAATATGAATCCACAAGAACCGAAAAATGAAAAAAAAAAGGAATAAATTAAATTGATCAAAAGAACACAATTCTACAGTAAATTATCATTCATACAATTAAGAAAAGAATCTCCCACATGAGTATCTGAAGAATTTGGTAACTTGCCCTTCTTAGACCACAGCCAGATCTTGGAAATAGAGAAGCTCTAGCCTTTGGTCCTTTCACTGATCTTCTTCCCCTTCACATCCCCATTAACTGAACAATTCACATTGTCATTTCTCACTTCGGTAATCTTCACAATATCACCATTACTACCATTAACACGAGGCAAATCTAACTACATACTGAAACGAACCCATTGAGTAGCATCTTCTTGCATCCAAATTGCACCTACTGGTCTCCTCAATATCTCCACCATCATTTAAGCTTCTGAATTTACCAAGTCTCACAAGAAGGACCCTCCTTGTTTCGCCAACATTTTCTTGCATAATTGTTGGCTTTTGATGCCGAGAAAATTCATATGCATCTTCTCTGTCACTAGAAATTCCATTGAATTGCTCCCTAGGTTCACCAAGACTAGACAATGGAGGATTGTCTGTGGGAAGGTTAAATGTAGCAGTCCTGAGGGGCCCCTACAAAGAGGGCATGTTGAGTTTGATAGCAGTCATGTATCTATACAATTGATATGCAAAGCATGGCTACACATTGGAAGCAATCTCAACATGTCTTGGTCTGAAAATTCACACAAACAAACAACGCAATCAAATGGCTCCTTTGAACCTATGATGATGTCTTTGTGGCAAAACACAGGGTGTCTGTTGGAGCTGTCTTTGAAGAGTTTGAGACCCTGATGATGTCTCTGGGTGTCTATTAGATTGAGAGATTGCTGAAAAAGATGGCCTCTTTGTAAGGAATCTAACAAGAAGATGAAGAAAACCAGAAATGAAAAAGATGACAGATAGAATTATTATAATCAATAGAATGAGTGGGCTGATTCTACTAACAGAGGGTGGTGATGGAGATGATGAGACTTTCTCAAATCAAGGGAGAGGAGATAGAGGTCGGTGGACCAAAAATTCATCTTTTTGCTCAAGTTGGTATGTGATTCTACACATTTTTGGAGATTCATATGCTCAAAAGAACATATCTCTATTTAACACAGTTAGTTCGGGTATCATCTATAAAAAGAGAGTGGGTGTTGGATCAAAATATCATCTTTTTTTTTCTCCAAAATGGAATAAATATCATCTTTGTAATCAATATTTTGCACACCCTCAAAGTGGCATCCTTTCTTGCTTTGAGATTGTTACAACACCAGAGTAATTAACAATCATCAATTTGTTCTTAGACTTTTGCTTTAAATGGTGACATTATGATGAAAACATATTTCTACGTTTTGGCTTGAAAGATTCAGATGGAAAGTGAGTGATACAATGTGCAAGATATATAAGAGAAAAAGATGACAAAAGGAGAATATAAAGGTGAGTAGTTAGAGGTGTTGCCTATTATCTACATATGTTTTATAGAATCACAGTGGGAAGTGAAACGAAAATATATATGCAAAAACAATTGTATATGGTTGATGATTATTGGGGGTTCTTGTTTTGAAATCTAGATTTTGTCCTAAGACAGGCGATTTCTGTTTTTTAATTGTTATTTTATATATATATATACATACATCACACAAGATGGAAGGGGAAAGATGGGTAAGGCTGAAACTGGTTTTGAAGTTCAAGATGCTAGTGGAGACAAGGGCTCACATGCTTTTATTTCTTCTCATTTCTAACCATCAAATGGAAGGTAATCTCTACAAATTAAATAAATTTGATAAAAGCTTGAAAGAATTCAAGCATATACACGCAAGCGAAACTTGAAACATGTCAATAAATCGCTATATATCGCTATGTATGCCTATATCAATATATAAATACAATCACATATATATGGATTATCAAGGATTCAATGAACAAAATCAAACAGATATTTTCAGGGAAATAGATGCCGATTATTTCGGGAAAGTTTAGGATTTCTTCTTGGAAAAAGATCCGACGATTGAAATTGAGTGGATTTATGATAGAGAAAATACCTGATTCGAATGGAGATGAGGCACACGAATCGACTTCACAAGGTCTTCAAGAAGAAATTTGGTGCTCCAATACCTAACGCTTTCAAATCGCCAGAGAAGTTCACGAGAGAGGAGAGAGAAAATTTCTGGCCAAATGGATGAGGTGTTTTCAGAAAAGAATTTGTATCTGATGCGGTTAGGGCATAAGTGGTTCCTCCGCTACAGTGAAAGTTATGGAATTGGGCCATAAAAATTACAAAACATAACAATATCACCGATCTGGTGATACAGGTTTTGGGCCAAATTGGTGCCGTTTGTAAACTTTTAAAACCAAATCAATATTTGCCAAACATGTTTTGGGTCAAAATAATGAAAACATAACATAAAATCAATATCAAAACACTCCAACCAAACAGACCCTATATACGCCTAAGTCTTATTTTTCAAACTTTAAATATTTAAAGTGTTTCTCAATTTTTTTCAAACTTTAAATATTTATGAAATATATTATTACAATACTATTTTGAATCCTAAAAAATGATTGAAAATTCTTTGTACTTTTAATAATAGTATATATATATATATATATATATATATATATATATATATATAAAGTAAAATTATAAAAGTTATGTTGAAACCAATAAAGTTAAATTGTCATCAATCAAAAATATAAACAAAAATTATATAGAGTTGCCCTAACTAGCTTGCATTGTAGTGGCAGCAGTAATAATTTACATTTTCATGTGATTATGCTTCTTTTTTATACTTGAGTTTTAAGGCCAATGTAAGGTGAAGTAAAATATATATATATAACATTTGGCCACATGGCATCTACTCACACTATTATTGGTAGCTCTATTACGCAGCTATGTGGAGTCTTCAATAGGAGCACATTAGTACAATCTATATAAATGGCTTGATCACTCAATATTTTAACTTTTATTAATTTTTTTGTTTCATCTGTTGGTGCCGTCTGTCAGAAACGATCACAAACTTGATTGTTCTACACGAATCATATACGAAGCATGATGCAATTACGATCTAGGTTAGAAACTACGGCTGTACAGACCCTCCTGTGCAGGACCCTCCTGCCGACCACAATCCTCCTCCTGCGCAGGACCTTCCTGCCGGTCACAATCTTCCAACCGCACAGGAACCTCTTGTCGGCCATAACCATCCTGGCGGACAGGGCCCTCCAGTCGGACAGGACTCGCTTGCCACCCTTGATCCTCCCTGTTACAACGTGTCAGCTGCAGGATAGGGAGGCATGCAACCCCCTGGACAGATGGACTTCCCTAGGGCACGCCCCGAAATCCCAAACGAACAGGGACGGATCGCAGAGTTGGAATGCCAGGTCCGAAACTTGAATCAAAGTCTGGCCCAAATACTCCAAAAAAATGCGACAATTCTGCAGTGCCTCCCTCCTATGTTGCCGGTACCATCGCCGAGTCACCTTAGGCCTGTTGATCCAAAAGAAGATGGTGTTGGGCGAGACAGTGAAGTCCCAACGGACGACGCAATTCAAAGCCAAGTAAGAGGTGGGATGAACCACAATCACTTAGTCCCACTCAAAAAGAACTAACCCCATAGAGACTCAAGGCACCAAGGGTAAACTACCTATTATGACATGGAGATGCAAGACCTCAGAGCCAGGGTAAAAAGCATGGCCCACGCCATAAGGGGGAAAGGCCCTGCTACAATAGAGGATCTAGTCCAGCAAACCAACCTCATTTTCTCCGCAGGGATAATGAACTATCCTTTGTCCAACAAGTTGAAGATGCCCACCCTTGAAAGTTTTAGTGGGACCAAGAACCCGATAGATCATCTGAAGACCTATAAGGCTTTGATGTACCTCTAAGGAATACCGGATGAAATCCTATGCAGAGCTTTTCCTACTACATTAAAGGGTTCTGCCCGGTCATGGTTTAACAATCTAAAGCCGGCATCTGTACGTTCCTTCAAAGAACTGGGCCAATTGTTCGTAGGTAATTTTATTATTGCCCGAAGACACAGAAAACCCGCCACCTATCTCCTGAACGTAAGACAGATTAAGGAGGAGTCATTGCGAGATTACATTAACCAGTTTAATAGGGAGATGTTGCAGGTCGATGCTCTGGACAAGAAGTTGGCAGTTACCACATTCATAGGGGACTACTGCCTTCAAAGTTCTTGTACTCAATTTCCAAGCACCCTCCAGAAAGTATGTATGAGCTACTCGTGAAGGCCCAAAAGTGCATGAACGCAAAGGATGCCCTTGATGCGAGAAAGGCAGACAGGAAGATAGAGACCCCAAATATAGTAAAATGTCACGGGAGCAGATCGATAAAGCATCGCGTCGTGATAAGGGATTTAAAACATTTACCCCCTTAAACACGTCAATAAGCCAAATCCTCCTCTACATCCAAGATGACCCGGCTGTTGCATGGACCCCAAAACTAAGGACTGATCCATCCAAGAGGTCCCGCGACAAGTATTGCAGGTTCCATCGCGACCATAACCACGATACTGATGAGTGCATAAACTTGAAAAGACAGATTGAAAGTCTAATTTGTATGGCCCAACTACAAGGATACGTGACCGGAGATGAGAAGGGAACACGGAACCACTCATGGGATGAGGATGGTAAAAATGACAACACTCAAAAAAATCATCTATTGGAGGAAATCAGAGTTATCTCCAGTGGACTTAGAGGAGATAAGGGGCATATTGACTAGAGACATTAGAAGGGAGACAGTTGGCCCATCCTTGGAATGCTGAGCATCTGAGGAAGTGCCACCAGTAAGACTTTCTTTTACAAGTTGCATTTACTTTAATAATTGCAGCTGAAACTCAGTTTAATATCGAGCCTTAGAACGATAGTTCTGAGGTTTTTGCTCGAATATTCTCTTTTTGTTACTAAAATATCAATAGCAGTCCTTTTTTTTTCAAAATATGTTGTTATAACTAAACAAAACGTAAATAAACAACCCTACATCGATACACCTCCAAGGAGGGCTTTTAATGAAAAAGTCGGAATGAATTAATTTCGAGAACATTGTTAATCAGCCCTACGGGGGCATAGCCCTACGTGGGCACAACCCTATGGTGATAACCTCCAAGGAGGGCCTTTAATGAAAAAGGCGCGATGAATTAATTCTGAGAAAATATTGTCAATCAGCCCTACGGGGGCATAGCCTTACGTGGGCACAACCCTACAGGGATACACCTCCAAGGAGGGCCTTTAATGAAAAAGGGGGGATGAATTAATTCCGAAAACATTGTTAATCAACTATACGGGGGCATAGCCCAACATGGGCACAACCCTACGGGGATACACCTCCAAGGAAGGCCTTTAATGAAAAAGGCCGGATGAATTAATTCCAAGCCCGAGGGCGGCTAAGCACTAGGGCAGCCTAGCTCAAGGGCAGCCGGCCCTCGAAAGGCGACCAAGCTTGAGGGTGGCAGGCCCTCGAAGGCGACCAAGCACTAAGGCGGCCTAGCTCAAGGGCGGCCGGCCCTCGAAGGCGACCAAGCACGAGGGCGGCCTAGCTCAAGGGCGGCCAAGGAGGGCACACCTCTAAGAAGGGCCTTTGATTGCATAAATAACACTCCTCCATGGAGGTCCCTCCAATGAGGGCCTCCAATAAGGGCCTTTGATTGCATAAATAACCCTACAGGGACCTCCAATGAAGTCCCTTGCAAAGAGGACCTCCAAGGAGCGCCACAGCTGTCCCAAGGGCGACCCCAAGAGCGCCCATGGGTGGGTCCCGCCAAAAAACAAAAACTTGTATCGGTTGAAAATCCACGGGCCAAGATAGAGCCCAGCGGGCCAGCCAAAGTGTTCCTAAGGCTTGACCAGCAACCCTCATGAACAAGGGGCATCTGATAGAGTATTTAACTCAAATTATGAAACGTACAACGTGGCAGTTGAGTTCAAGGTGATGTGGATAAGGAATCTACTTTAACCAGGACTCCTCTATCTTCAGGAACCAGTCCCTTACTAGGACACAGTCTCACTTGACCGCTATAAATACAGAGACGGTCCATATACCAGGTACACAATTAATACCCTCTGAATTCCTTCACAGCTTTAAAAGCCCTTCCAATTTTTGACTTGATCGTTGGAGCGTAGTCGGCCGGCACTGCGCCGGTGCCCTTTCGACTACCCTTCTCTTATCCTTTTTTGCAGGTTGGAGTTTGATAGGGCCTTGTCTTCCAGGAAGGTCATGGCCGACAGGAGGTTCCTGTGCGGCTGGAGGATTGTGACCGGCAGGAAGGTCTTGCACTAGAGGATTGTGGTAGGCAGGAGGGTCCTGTACGGCCGTAGTCTCTAACCTAGATTATAGGTGCATCATGCTTCGTATATGATTCGTGTAGAACAATCAACTTTGTGATCATTTTTCATAGACGGCGCCAACTGATGAAGCAGAAATTCACCCCGAACTGGTCAAACTCCAACCTGTAAAAAAAGACAAGAGAAGGGAAGTCGAAAGGACACCGGCGTAGTGCCGGCCGACTACGCTCCGACGATCAAGTCAGAAATCAGAAAGACTTTTAAAGCTGTAAAGGAATTCAAAGAGTATTAATTTCATACCTGGTATATGGATCGTCTCTATATTTATAGCGATCAAGTGAAACTATGTCCTAGTAGGAGACTGGCTCCTGGAGATAGAGGAGTCCTGGTTAAAGTAAATTTCTTATCCACGTCACCTTGAACTCAACTTCCACGTTGTGCGTTTCATAATTGGAGTCAAATACTCTATCAAATATCATATAATAACTTGTCAATAAATAAATATTTACAAAATATCATTTACATTAGCTACCGTTAAAAAAAAAAATACTAATGACCATGCGTCACCACTTTGTAATTTATAATATTTCAATTTTTGTAAGGTACAATGGTGTTGAAATGTAAATTTAAGAGTGATGATGTATAGATATATAAATTGTGGTAACAATAATTTAATGTATAATATTTGAAATTGTATTAGGTATAAGATTGGTGAAATGTAAATTTAAAGGTGATAAAATATAAATTTAAGATTGATGGCCACAAAAATTAGTTACTGTTATTTTTCAATTAAAAATAATGAGACTTAGAAGAGATTCCATTGTCAGTTGGCTAGTCTATTTAAAAAAAAGCATCACTGTCCCTGCTATGTAGGCTAGCTATTAGATCAAATTATTACTCACCATCCCCTTTAATTCGTCACTTACATCTTCATCTATCTTTCACCTTTATCCTAATTTCCTAAATTACATTAGAGTAAATACTCTCACCTACTGTCATATGAGCAATAAGGCAAGTAAATACACTGAATATTTTATTCAAGTAAATAATTTAAGCACAATATTAATAAAATATAATATTAAATAAATAAATAAAATTTATATGATTATGTCAAATATTCATATATACGTTACACCATAAATTATAAACAATAATTTAGGGTTTGCTATTCGTATATTTATATATTATAATAAATATATATATATACTATATATATATATATATATATATATATATACTATATGTCTGTGTGTGTGTGTTCAGTTTGCTATTCGAATCTTATATAATATATATATGTGCTCAGTTTGCTATTTGAATCTTATGGAGTGTATGTATATATTTAATATAATATATATGTGGTAGTTTCCTATTCCGTACTCCATATGTATATAATATATATGTGTGTGATTTTCATTTTTTATTTTTTTACTTAAAAGTCAATAACTTTTAATACAAATAATATTTTTTTGATGAAACTAATTTTGTTAAATAAAATATTACGATAGCTTATAATTTAAGTTATGTTTTAACTTAATAAAATAATTTTTTACTAATTTAAAATTATTTTACATACAATTAAAATATTTTTTAACACATTTAAAACATAAACATACAAATATTTGTTTATGTTTTTAGTGTAATCGTAGGTACTTTCGTACTGGACACCTTATCTTCTCATCTGAATGTAGGGTCTAAATTCGTGAGATAACGATGAGGTCTTTCTACAATGACAGGAGGTAAAAATTAGAAGTCAATATATGTATAGATACAAATTAGTAGTTTATATATATATATATACTAGTGTATGCCCGTGCCTACGGCACTATCGCGCACTCGCCACCGTAATCATTAGATGAAGTGATTGTGAGCCGTTGATAACGAAAGACATTTTGGACCGTCAGATTCAAACTTAAATGTAATATAGATATATATATATATATATACATACATACTAGCCCTAGCTATTAGAAACTACATTAGCAACCACAGAAGTTGGTTTTGGTCTACATATACTTTATTTATAGCTCCTGACTACTTTCTGGATTTCCTTGATTAACTTTGCCAAGAATCGCATGTCAGCATAGAATGCAATCTATGAATACTTGTGTGAACAATGACTATTGAAAGTTAAAGTAAAGAGATTAAACCATGCATGAGCCATAAATGAAAGAAAATTTGGCGAAAATTGTCTATAGTAAAAGGCAAAGTTAACAGTGAAATTGTGTAAACATAAAGTGCCTTGTCAATCAATTAATTTAATTTAAATAATTTTTGCACAATATTATTAAAATATAATATTAAATAAATAAATAAAATGTATATGATTATGTCAAATATTCATATATACGTTAAACCATAAATTATAAACAATAATTTAGGGTTTGCTATTCGTATATACGTGTGTGTTCAGTTTGCTATTCGAATCTTATATAATAAATATATATATATGTGCTCAGTTTGCTATTTGAATCTTATGGAGTATATATATATATATATATATTTAATATAATATATTTGTGGTAGTTTGCTATTCCGTACTATATATATATATAATATTTGTGTGCTTTTCATTTTTTATTTTTTTACTTAAAAGTCCATAACTTTTAGTATAAATAATATCTTTTTGATGAAACTAATTTTGTTAAATAAAATATTACGAGAATTTCAATTTGAATATAATTTAGACTATGTTTTAACTTAATAAAGTAATTTTTTACAAATTTAACATTATTTTACACAATTAAAATATTTACACACTTAAAACATATACATACAAATATTTGTTTATGTTTTTAGTGTAATCTCAGATATTTTCTGGACACCTTATCTTCTAATCTAAATGTAAGTCTAAATTCGCCGGATAATGATGAGGTCTTTCTACAATGACAAGTGGTGAAAATTAGTAGTCAATATACGTATAGATACAAATTAATAATATATATATATATATATATATATATCTACATACTAACTAGCCCTAGCCTACTAGAAAGTACATTTGCTGCCAGCCAAGTTGGTTTGGTCTATATCTACTTTATTTATAGTTCCCGACTACTTTCTGGGTTTCCTTGATAGATATGCCTAGACAAGACACCACGCTGCTGTACTAAGGTATGTATATTTTTCAAGACACCACGTTGTTGCACTAAGAGCACCACCAATGGGATAGCCAAACACCAATCTGGTCAACAAAATCCTACTGTAGCAATACAACAAGTTAACTAAAATTGTGAATCCAGCATTGGTTAGCTAAGTGGTTGGCTAAATCCGGCCAACCACATAGCTATCCAAATATAATTTTTTTTTTTGACTTTTTTTTTCTAAAAATGCGTGCCATATATATATATATATGTGTGTGTGTGTGTGTGTGTGTGTGTGTGTATGTGTGTGTGTGTGTATCATTTACTTAAATGTCAATAACTTTCACTATAAATTGAATTTTTTGATGAAACTAATTCTGTTAGAAAGATAATTTCGAGAGCTTTAATTTGAGTACCACTTAAGCTATTTTTTTTACTTAAAACAAAAAAATTATGAATTTTTCAAGTTAAAAAAGTATAAAAAAATTTAATATAAATATGTATATACATAAAATTTTAGATTAATTTAATTGTGTAAGATTATTTAATTGTATGGGTAGTGAAAATCTGGAGAATCTGTTGTGGAGTCAAAATTTAGAGATTATGGTGTGGCTGGCTAAAATTCAAATCTGGATAACCTGTTGTGGAGTCAAAATTTAGAGATACTAACATGATGATGTGGCTGACTAAAATGTTGAGATGACTAGCTAAAATTCAAATTTGAAGAACCAAATTTGAAGATCCCATAATAGATGCTCTAAGCTATGTATATTTTTCAAGACACACCACGCTGGACAAGACACCACGCTGCTGCACTAAGCTATGTCTGTGGTGGGTCTGATAATGTGCAGGTCTATTTGTACGTAGACTTTGTCTTTAATTCTTATTTTTTTATTATTATATACAAATATAACATATATTTAGTTGATATATGTGATACAGCAAGTACTGGTTACTCGTGACAGGATTTCAGTAATTATTATATAAGTATAGTAAAGCGATAATAATTTATAAAAAATTAAAGTACTCTGTTATTCGATTGAGTAGTTATGATGTGTTGTGTGACTTATTAAAAAGTCACAGAAAATATATATATATATATATATATATATATATATATATTTACATATATATATATAATTTTATGTACTTGACCAGTATTATAATAGTATGTGTATGTATATAAAAAAATTTAACTTTTTTTTTTAAGTCAAAAGACTCAAAACATGGTCTAAGTTATACTTAAATTAAATTTCTCGTAATATTTTATTTAACAAAATTAATTTTATAAAAAAATATTATTTGTATAAAAAGTTATGAACTTTTAAAAACATAATATGAAAAGTATATATCTATATAACATTTCAGCATTGATTTTGAATTTCCTCCCAAAAAAAATTCTTCATCTGGTGACAAATGTTTAAAAAGTCCATCTAACGGTTCAAAATATATATCCTTATCTACGGTCCAAAGACAACCCACTAATTATATATCCCTATCAATGGCCCAGATTAATCCAACCCACTAACTATATTTTTATTCTTTTCTCTCTCCAGCAGAATCTACTCTATCTCTATCTCTATCTCTATCTCTATCTCTCATCTCTCTCTATCTCTTATCTCTATCTCTCTCTCACATTTTTCACTTTACTTTCTCTTCTCTTCACCGTCCGACTTTCACGCTGGAGCGACGACGGCAGCGCTGTTGGCCGTTGGAAGGTCACGGACGATGCCGCTGGAGGGGTGGGCCGGTGGGATCCGTCACGGACGACGGCGAGAGATCTGTGGGGTGGGCCGCTGGGATCCGCCACGGACGACTCTGTGGAGAGTGGAAGCAGATCTCTGCAATCAATCGTTATTTTTGAACGGCCAGATCCGGCCGATGAAGCCTCGACGCACCTGCAAAGGCCGTCGATGATCGCAGTATCACAGAGGAGGATCGATGTTGATGACAGAACCACCATGTGTTCGCCGTCGATGATAGTCACATCGATCGAAAGGTAATCGAGCAATTGCTCAAGATCTCATGTTGTAAGGGTGAGTTTTGATTCTAGAATCTCACTCATTGATCTGTTGTTTTTGTTTTTCACTTTTTTGGCCATCCTCGATATTGTCTTTCCTCTACAGGCTACTCTCTCTCTCCATTTCGCCGGCGATCTCCACACACCAACCATGCCACCACCACCTACACGTCTTTGGATCGAACCCTACCACTGAATCTCTTGGCAAGTGAATTATCTATTCTCATATTTTTAGTTGTTGAATTTCATCAGTTGTTGAGTGTTGTGTGTGTCTATTATTCTTCTTAGTGATTTTTTTGGCGATGTAACTGAGAGGTTTTTTTGGTGTGTCATTGTTCTTGAGTGAATTAGTGGTTAATTCAGGGGTATCTTTGGTTGTTATTTGGATCATGGATGTGTCGGTGTACTTATTCTGGATTTTTGGGGGAGTAGAGAGGCTGATTTGGAGGTGTTTGGGTCATTCTATTTTAGGTGAACAAGAACAACTGATAACTTAATTCAAGGGACTGTTAGTGGCGATGGAGAGGCGGCAGAGAAGGCGAGGGTGGTGGAGGAGAGGGGTTACATGGGTTGTCATAGGCAGACCACAAGGTTGATAATAATAATATCATGAGAAGAGTAATAATTACAGAAGTGGGCTTTGTTTTGTAGGTAATTGTCTTCATTTCTTTGCAGTAGAAAGCAAGACTGCGATGAATTTTGAAGAAAATGTGGATGGAAATTGGAGAATTTCTTTCTGAGAATTTGGAGGAAAATTGAGTTGAGAGGTGGGTATAAAGAAAGTAAGAGAACAGAAGTAATGTATGTAGTGATGAGTGATGAGAGAGAGAGTAACAAGTAGTGCTTTGGGGGCAGAGTACAACTTGGGTTCTTATCTTCGGTGTTACACCATTCCTTTTCTATAATCAACAAAATAAACATAAAAACTATAAAGTGAGTGGTGCTGCTATTCACATTGTCAAATTTGAGGATGATTTCCACAAAATGCTTGAATTGGAAATCCGAGCAAAAGCTGCTGATGTTGCCAAATCCCAGGTTCCATGCAATTCCCATTCTTTTCTTTTTCACTAGGCTGTTAATTCAGCTCCTAAAAAGCAAAATTTAGTCAATGTTATAAGAAATTCGAACTACAATTTTTTTTGTGCAATTTTATTTTTGTTGCTCATGTCAATTTCTTGCTACCGTTTCTCATGAAATTAGAACAGCCGTGAATGGCATCCTTGGTATGTCCAGAGTTATATGGATTTTAAATCCTTTTTCAATAAAGTATTACATTCATTTTATGTATGTAATTACAGGAATGCTTGCTCTGCTTCTAGATACAAATTTGAGTTCAACCCAAATGGACTATGGTCAAACTGCTCAAGCCTGTGGAAAGACACTAATAACGTTAATAAATGAACAGCTGGACATGGCTAAAATTGAAGCAAATTAGAGCTACCACCACTCCCACAACGGGTCAGCCACCACTGCCACAAAAGAACCCACCGAAGCTTCATTAGAAGACCCACAGTTAGAGAGGGAGAGTGGTGAAGCTTGATAGGATGGCAGTTGCCGGCGAGAGAAGATGGCCAAAGATGATGATCTCCAGTGGTGAGAAGAGAGAGAAAGTGGAAGAAAAAGAAAAAAAAATATACATCACTGCTTTAATTGTTTAGTGTATTATATTTATTACTGTATATTGGGAGAGTGCACATTTTTCATTTTTCAAATATATATGTTTAACTTTTGTGAAATAAAAGAGAAACCCCTTATATTATAAAAAATATAAAATTATTTCCTAAGAAGGGAAGTGCCTTTTGTTGTCTAAGACAGATCATTGTTGTCATACAGCTCATTGTTTTAATTGTTCAGTGTATATATATATATCACTGTATACTCATTAGTTTATTAATTGTTTAGTGTATATAAATATCACTGTATACTTATCATTATATGACTGACACAAAAGCCAATAATAGTAAAAAATAGGCAACCACGAAAATCAGACCACTTTATTTCTTTTTTTTTTTTTTTTTTTTTTTGAGAAGTTAAATTATAAAAATGATGTTATTAAAGCAAACAAACAAATCACAAGGTGAGATATGTTCTATTATAAAATTTGAGAGGAGAGAGAAGATGAAAAAGAAAAGAAAAAGAGAGAGAAAGGTTGGTGCTATGAAATCAGATGTAGAAATTTGTTTCATTTTGAACCATAGAGGTGGCAATTTCAATAGACAAGAATGATGAGATATGTTCTATAATAAAAATTGAGAGGAGAGAGAAGATGAAAAAGAAAAGAAAAAGAGAGAGAAAGGTTGGTGCTATGAAATAAGATGTAGAAATTTGTATCATTTTTGAACCATACAGGTGGCAATTTCAATAGACAAGAATGAAGTGTGGGCAATGATATTTTTTAAACATTTATTGACATGTAGAGTATATGATATCAATTTTTATTTCACTCTAATAATTTTTTTTTATAGTGTCGTAGGCACGGGCAATATCCTAGTATATATATATATATATATATATATATATATAACTATAACGTATGAATAGGCGGGAGAGGAAACTGATCAGAGATAAATAGTATATTAATATAATGTAAATAAAAAATAACTTCAAAGCAATTATACTTTATTATATACACAGGAAGTACACAAGTTATAAGACCAGTTGATTTGGTCTACATCTATTCTATTTATAGCTTCTGACTACTTCTGGATTTTTATTTGAAAATGACTATTTGAACTCCTTTACAGAATATAATATTAATATACTATTTGAACCCTAACACATAGAATAGTGTATACGTCTGAGTCTTGTTTTTTCTTTTTTACTGTATTACATTTGTATCTGAATAGAGTTAACACTGCCATTTTTAATTTACGTGGGTGGAGACAGGTGCTGTTATATAGAAGAGATGTCTATAATGTCAGTTGGCTATGACCACTGCATTAATGCAAGCTAACTAATAATGTTTTCAAGTTTTTACCCTTTGAAGTACTGACACTCCTGTATATATATATAATATATATATATCAGCTACAAGGATGAACAGTGAGAAAATCAAATAAGACAAATATCGTTTAGCTGTGATGATATATATATATATATTCAAAAAGCTTATGTAAACATTCAACTACATGCCTACTTTGTGACCCCTCTTTCTCTCTCTTTGTATTTGAGCCGTACTTGTTTGACTGGGGAACATATTGGCATGCTCATGTCTAATCCGGATTCTCTTTTAGAATAAGATTCATAACTTCACTTTCTTCCTTACTTATTTATTTATTTTTGTTCTGTTTTCTTAGCAAAGTACAACTCTCTTCCACTATAAATAGTGAAGCAACGAACAGAGAGATACAAATACAATGTTTCTTCAAAAAATTATTTCTCAACTCTGTTTGGTTGCTGTAAAATAAGAGTAAAATGAGTAGAAAAAAAATATTAGAATTCTATAATTTTTTTTCTTTGATTTACATAAATAGAACCATCTACTGCATTTTTATTTCTTTTCATTTTTTTATTAATAATTTTGGTTAACAGACATTATGTATGATTTTTCTAAAAAAGTTCTATATTTATCTTTGTATTTCTCTACGATTGTGATTTCAACTTAATTTTTATTAATTCGATATTAATTTGATTTATCTGAATCTTGGCAGATGGCGTCTACAACCTAGATTAACGTAATTAGTGATATTGAAGGTATAATTACTTTGGAATCGAAAATTTTAGGTATGAATGATGAAGAATAACAAGGATGAAGAAATTATTAAGAATCTAGAACAAAATCTTGAAGATCAGAAGAATTTGACTATTCTTCAACCGATTATTAATTGAATAGCCAATTCTTCTGATATTCAAGATTTTGTTCTAGATTTTTAATAATTTCTTTATCCTTATTATTTTTCATCATTATACCTAAAATTTTCGATTCTAACATAATTATGCCTTCAACATCACTAATTACGTTAATCCAGGTTGTGGACGTCATCTGTCAAGGTTTAGATAAAGCAAATTAATATCGAATTAATAAAAACTTAGTTGAAATCACAATAGTAAAGAAATACAAAGATAAATATAGAACTTTTTCAGAAAACTATACATGCTGTCTAATAACCAAAATTATTAATAAAAAAATAAAAAGAAATGAAAATACAATAGATGGTTCTGTTTCTATAAATCAAACAAAAGAAAATCATAGGGTTCCAATCTTCTTTTTCTACTCGTTTTACTCTTATTTTGCAGTAACCAAACATATTATAGAAATATTTTATTTCAAGAAATATTACTCTTTTTAGTCACCCTTATTGATACAAAATTTTGCAAAAAATATTTAGAAAATTAATACCCACAAGAGAGAGGGGGGAGACCATCGATATGCAATGAAATTGAGAGAAAGAGACCACCAATGCCTTGATCTACTGTATCATCTCTACATATAGGCCTCAATCTTTTGCATAGGTGGTCATAGCCACGTGTATACATTGTGTAACTATAAATATTATTAATATTTCTATCCATGCTGTTAAAATATTATTAGTCTGTGCGCGTGTACATTGTGAAACTATAAAGGTGCACAAGTACAGAAAAGACAAGACCTTCTTCTTTGGTGGCACATTGATAATGGTGCCTTGTAGAAAGCTCTCTGATTAGTTGCATCAGGATAAGAAATTATTAATAATGTCGGAATACTGAAAAGAAGTAAAGTTGCGAGAATATTTTAGTCCTCTCAAAGAAGTGTATATTACGAGAAGAAGTAAATATTTCACAGTTAAAACAGAAAATACGTGACATGTCACACCTTTTGAAGAGTTCTTTTATGTAAAAAAAAAATGAATAATGCTACTTAGGCAGAATTTATTGGCAGAAAATTTTACATTTATTGGATGTATATGGTGAGTGTATGTGGTGGGGCCTACCACATGCATCCAATGGATATAAAATTTTCTATCTATAAATTCTGCCTGAATAGCATTACCCCGAAAAATTTCACCTGCTCTGCGTGATTGGCTTTTTCCAACATACATTTGATATATATATATATATATATATATATATATATTAACGTATTATCCGTGCAAGGTATTATAAAAGAAAAACAGAAATAAAAATTTATTTCATATAATAATTTGTCAATAAATAAATGTTTATAAAACACTATTTACATTAGGTACTGTTTACAAAAAAATATTAATGACCATGCGTCACCACTTTTTAATTTATAATATTTCAATTTTATAGGGTACAACGGTACTGAAATGTAAAGTTAAGGATGGTGAGATATATATATAAATTGTGGTACCAATAATTTTGTAAGATACAACGGTGGTAAATATAAATTTAAGAGCGGTGAGATATAGATATATAAATTGTGATGACAAGAATTTAACGTATAATTTATATATATATATATATATATATATATATAATTTGAATGTGAGTCCTAGTAGGAAGTACACTAGTTATAAGACAGTTGATTTGATCTGCATCTATTTTATTTATAGCTCCGGACTACTTTATGGATTTTTATTTGAAAATGGCTATTTGAACTCTTTTACAGAATATAATATTAATATACTATTTGAACCCTAACATATAGAATAGTGTATACGTCTGAGTCTTTGTTTTTCAAACTTTAAATATAAATATTTAGAGTGTCTCACTTTTTTTTTCTTATTTACTATCGTATTATTTACCTTGGTGGAGAAAGGTGCTGTTATACAGAAGAGGTGTCCATCATGTCAGTTAGCTATGACCACAGCATTAATGCAAGCTAGCTAATAATGTTTTCAAGTTTTTACCCTTTGAAGTACTGTCTATATATATATATATATTATATAAATTTATTTATTTATTTAATATTATATTTTAATAATATTGTACTCTATTGAGTACTTATTGGTAAATTTATTTATTTATTTAACATTATATTCAACTCGGTCCAAATCGGTCCATTTCATCACGCCTGCACATTATAGTGACACAAAAAATAGGGACCAACTAAGAGAGGATGTAAGACATGGGAGATGACCCACCACATATGATATCAGAATAGAGTTGAAAAATGAATTTTAAAAATAACAATTAAAAAAATAAATACAATCAATATATTTTAATTGAATAATTTAATTTTTATTTAATAATATAATATTAATGGTGAAGAGAGAGAATATTTGAACATGAGTGAGTGATACTTTACGAAATATAATATTAATATACTATGTGAACCCTAACATATAGAATACTTACTATATACGTTTGAGTCTTGCTTTCCACACTTTACATACGTTACGGTGTGTGTTATTTTTTTTTCTTTTCTTACACTTTTATTACCTACTGTCTTGTCCTTGCGGAGCACGGATAGGAGGCAGACCCAACTAGGAAAGTCTTTTTCAGTTTTATTTTATTGACTCTAGAAGCTTATTATTTATGATAATGTTATAAAAATATATACACACCGACAAAACACTTTATGTTCACATTCTTTCAACGTCAGCTGTCTTTCACCGTAAACAATTTTTGTCTAACTTTTTCTTCTCTTTATGATTCATGCATGGTTTAATCTGTTCGCCATCGGCTTTCATGAGTCATTGTTCACAAGTACTACTAGACGAGAGTCTATGCTGACATGCGATTCTTTAAACTGAAACATATCTTTACTTTTTATCATTCATATTTTGTCCTTCGATAGATATAGATAGATATATATATATATATATACTAAGAACAAAATATTGAAGCCTATCTGCAGAGATGATACAGTAGGATCAAGGCATGATATATATGGATTGTAAATTTTGACCAATCTATGGTCCCATTTCATTAGTTTTTTGAAAACTAGACACTTGTATGCTGCCAGGTGCGTGGCCTATCGCATACGGCCAGGGCCAAGCGCTAGGCAAGCGGCCAGGGCTAAGCACCAGGCGCGTGGCCCACCGCGCAAGGGCAAGGCCAAGCGCTCAGCCCACACTCACGTTTAAGTTCGGGCCGACAAAAAATAATAATAATAAAGAGGCTAGACCAGTGGTTTAAGTATCCGTTTAAACACTGACTGAAGTGTTCCTAATGACCGACAAGCGGCCCTCATGAACAGGGGGCATCTGATGGGGTGTTTGACTCCTAATATGAAACGGATGACATGGAAAAGAAGAATGCTTTGACAAGACTGATTATCTCCAAGTGGGAAAGAGAAGCTGAAGAGACAGAATTTTAGTATGACACGTTCTCATTTCGTCACTATAAATACTGGACGGTCAATTTACCAAGGTACGCAATTAATACCCTTTGAGTTCTTTTACAGCTTTAAAAAAATTTTTTGATTTCTGACTTGATCGTCAGAGCGTGGTCGGCCGGCACCGTGCCGGTTCCTTCTCAATTACCCTTCTCTTGTCCTTTTTACAAGTTGACGTTTGACCAGTTCAAAGTGAATTTTTTCTTTATCATATATATATATATATGCTTTTTATTTTTTTATCTTTTTATTCAAAAGCTCATAACTTTTAGTACAAATAATATTTTTTGATGAAACTAATTTTGTTAAATAAAATATTCCGAGAACTTCAATTTGAGAATAATTTAGATTATATTTTAACTTAAGACATAAAAGTTATAATTTTTTTAATTTATTCTACACTTAAAGTAATTTGTCACAAATTTAAAGTTATTTTACTCGCAATTAAAATATTTCTTCACACTTAAAACATATACATACAAATATTTATTTATGCTTTTAGTGTAATCTCTGGGTACTATAAAACAGGGCTTAATTTATACAATTTTTCATATATTAAAAAAAAGTGCAAGCATAAAGTGAGAGACGACAAAAGTAGAAAGACAAAAGTATTGGCTCGGGACACAATGCAAGAAATGATACTTTAAAAGAACGATGAGAAACTACATGTGAAAAGAAAAAGAGAAGCAGAGATTGCCAATTTCTTATTGGTTTGGATAGTTATTTTTGCAGACCTAATCAAGTCGACTAAATCTTACAATCCTATCCTTACTTTTACAACATTTCTTATCTTATTTGATGCAACATTTCACTTCAAAGTATATAACGAATTTAATAGAAATTATATATACAAATAAAATATAAAATGATAATAATAATAACAAATAAAGGAGCTTGAACCACTATATATGCTCACATTTTTCAACTCTATTCTGACATCGTCTGGTCTGTGGTGGGTCATCACATCTTTTCTTAACAGGCCTATTTGTACGTTAAATTCATTTTCTTTCTATTATATGTTATATATGTATGTGTAATTATATATTTAGTTGGGTACTCAGAATGGAGAGAGAGAGATAGATAGAGGGGGGGGAGGGAAGAGAGTTTGATGAGGAAAGAGCATCGCGTGAGCCTCATTACAGACCAGAGCAACTTGTCTTGTAATTAGTGTACTTTTTAGTAGGCTAAGAGCAGCCGGTGTAGTATGGTTACACCGGCTAGTTATGCCATAAATTGTGGATAGTCATGTACTGATGTGACTAGCTATAATTTGTAGTCAGTCCTGTTTCACTGTGTAGTGTTACTTGGGCTAGCCATATTTTTCTTAATTTATTATTTTGATGAATATTTTAATAAATTTTTTTTTTGTAAAATTTATAAAAAAAATATGATAATTAATAAGTTTAATGGTAATGAATAAGTTTAAATAAATATGGTAATATTTTTTTGACCTAACATATCAAGCAGATAAACCCAAAATAATGAAGAAACACAAAAAAAAAAAAAAATTCACAAAAAAAAAATAGAGAAAGACATTCTTTAGTGCAAATAATTAGAATTAAAAAATTAGACAGAAGAAAAAAAAAATCAGAAAAAGAAAAACAAATGTTTAAAACAAGAATTTGAAAGGAAAAAAAAAGTTAAAATAAAAAAAGTACAAAATAATAATATTTAAATCATCAAGTCTACTTTTTGGTAGCTCAACTTTTGATTCTCTACAACCAGCGAAAGAGCCAGAAGACAGGGGCTGGCCCACCTCTGACCAGACCCATACCAGATGAAAAGCTGGCTTAATAATGAGCCAGCTAGTAACAATATCAACCACACACTAGATGTCCTAAGGCCAGTATGTGTGCATATACATATATATATACACTAACTTTTATCACTTCTCATTGTAGAAACACCTCATCATTATCCCCACTATCACTGACTTAAACTGACATTCAGAAGATAAGTGTACAATACGAAAGAGATTACACTACTTTTGACTAGACCATCACATTCAACACAAGCAAGAACGGACAAAGGAGACTGAAGGTCTACATCTACTTTAATTGTAACTCGTGACTACTTTAAATAGTTAGAGCTATATGAATAAATTAAATATAAACCAAAGTTAGTGTACTTTCTAATCGACCCAAGAAAACGACACTTACGGATATATATATATATATATATATATATTCAAAAGTAACTGGTGTTCGTTTATCAAGTTAATATGTATAAAGTTGATAAACGAACACCACGTAAATTAATAATAAAAAGAATAACCACTTTGAATTAATTAAAAACATAAATAATAATTTAGTAAATAATTAAAATTTGATAATAGTATTTATAACAGAATTGTAAATAATAGGAATAATTTTATAACTGATAAAGAAAATATGATTACAATATTTACAACAAATTCATTAAGTTATACATTTAAGGTAATCAATGATGACGACATTTATAGAATTTTATTTTTTTAAAAGTGGATGCCAATAATTGTTTGACAAAGAATGCAAATTTTGATATTGATAAATATCTTCTGACTGAACAAGTTAGTATGTATGAAGTTGATAAACGAACACGACGTAAATTAATAATAAAAATAATATCAACTCTTGAATAATGATTTGGTAAATAATTAAAATTTGATAATAATATTTATAACAGAATTATAAATAATAGGAATAATTTTATAATATCATATTTTTTTAATGCGACTACATTACTTTTTATTCAAGAAATTACAGCAGAAAGTTAAATTTGTAATCGAGATGTACAATCAGAGAGTTGTCGCCATCATCAACTCTGATGTTACGATAGATAAAAATTTTGAATAATATTAACTTGTAATATTTATGTTAATATATTATAATTTTTATTTTAATATTTTTAATGTTATGAATTTTTAATCATTTGAAGATTAAAGAATGATTATAAAGTGAGAGGTGAAAATCATTACAAAACTAAGAGTTTATTAATATTAATACAAGCACTACCATGGATCCTTCAAAAACAAATATCTGGTGGGAGGGGTGGTCAAAATTTGGATTGATACGTTTCTTGCCTCATGTATAGGTTTAAGAATCTTATCCATATTTCGAATTTTCAGATTAGGATAGGATTCACCTTTGGTTGGCCTTTGTGCCACATATATAGAGGAGCTGGCGTACGAGTCAAGAGAAAGAGGAGAGAGAGAAAAAAAATTGAAGGGGAGAGGGGAGAGAAAGAGATAAGGGAGAGAGGAGAGAGAAAAAGCTGAGGGATAGCAAAGTCTGGCAGAGCAAAAATAAAATAAAAAATTGTCAGCAGCCCAGTAAAGGATTGTTGACACATACATAATAATGATATACATAAATGATGTAAGGTGTTGGCTTGGTTTCAAACTCAATTCGTACTCTTACCTACTTATGAGAAAAATCTGTGAGGAATTGGACAATTCAACTCGTAGTTATTACTCGGACCTTCATTCGTAAATAGTTTGGCTTTACCGAATATGACACATACTAGTCAGTTTTATTTACGTGCACCTTTTTTTTTTTTTCTTTCACATTTTGACTGTTCATTACATCTCTTTCAGAGTTTAAATACTCTTATAAAAAATCATACAATTAATATTAATGTTACCATGTTAGTAATTAATTGAAAAAATTGATTTAAACTTTTTTCTTTCTTTTAAGCTGTGAAAGGGTTTAAAAAGAAAATTGAGTTATAAACGTGTGAAAGGTCCTTAACTGAGTCTTAAGATTGAAAAAATAAGATGTCATAAAGTTGTGAACCATAAATACGAATCAATCACATATTTAGAGGATTGAAGATCATGTGGATTTGTGAACGAAGTTTGATTATACATCAATTGATTCTTTATTCATAACATTAAAAGTGCTAAAATAAAAAAGTATAATACATTAACATAAATATTACAATAAGTTAATATTATTGAAATAGAAAAATATAATATATTAATATAAATATTATAACAAGTTAATATTATTCAGAATTTTCATCTATCGTATCATTAGAGTTGATGATGACGACAACCTTCTGATTATGAGCATCTGGAATACAAATTTAACTTTCTGCTGCAATCTCTTATTTGTGTAACTCTGGTGCTCCCATTGTTCTTCCGGCAAGCGATCTACTACCTCTGAAACTCCCTTTGCTACCACCGACTGTCGTTTTTTCACCAAGTTATGTAAAATGGTTGTTATGTTGTGTTACCATATCTAAACTATGCAACTGGGTGATAAAAAAAAGTGAAAAAGAAGACTGATTGAAATCCTGTATGTTACCATGATTTGTGTAACAACACGAACATCTAAATCCAATTTAACAATATGTTTTATCAGTCCTTCCTTTTTTGGTGTTACTGAATTCGAATTCTATAGGGTTTGTTAATTTGGTTTGAGATTTTATTTTTCTTAAAATTTTTTTTTTTGTAATTTTTTATTTGACTTTTCGAATATTGATGTTTTCTTTATTTTTTTTTCTTTTGTTTTTCCTTCATAAATGTTCAAATGTTTTTACAAATTTTTTATAGCATTAAGCCTGATTAAAAAAGAACAATGTTTCTACGGAGAAAATATTTTTGTGCTCTGTTTGGTCGCTTCGAAACAGGAGGAAATGAGTAGAAAGAGAATATTGGAACCCTATGATTTTGATTTGTTGGGTTTACAAAAACAGCAATATCTCTATATTTTTATTTTCTTTTGTACCCATTTTTTGGTTCTGGTGACCAGACACAACATGTATGGTTTCTCCGACAAAGTTTTGTATTTTGGGTTTAATGCTTAATATGAAGATTTTGGCCATAAATCTACTTGGCTCAGCTTAATAATATGTTCTATTGGTGGTCTTTTTCTCTTGATTTCATTGCATATTGATGGTCTCTCTCTCTCTCTTTTGCCGGTATTAATGCTCCGAGTATTTTTGCAAAATTTTGGAACATATAGGGTGCCTAAAAAGAGTAATGTTTTTTCAGAGAATATTTATGTACTTTGCAAAACAGGAGTAAAATGAGTAGAAAAAGAGGATTAGAACCCTTGATTTTCATTTGTTTGGTTTACACAAATAGAACTATCTACTGCATTTTTATTTATTTTTATTTTTTTAATTAATAATTTTTTCCTGCATGTATGGTTTCTCACAAAAACATAATTTTGTATTTATCTATGATTGTGATTTTAAGTTAGTTTTTTTATTAATTTGTTTATATTTGAATTTTTACCGATATGACGTCAGGAGTGTGGAATATCACAGATGTTGAAGTTATATTTGTGTTTGAATAAAAAATTTGAAGTATGAAGATCAAGAACAATGAAGATCAAGAAACTATTCAAACTCTTTAACAAAATTTTGAAGAGACAATTTTGACCGTCCGAATAGATAAACGTTTAGAAAAAATAAATAAAAAATATATCTTGAGGTTTACAAGAATTTGAAAAATTAAAAAATATATAAAATAAATAAAAGAACTAGAATTTGACATGGAAGATCAATCAAATTTAATCAATTTTTTTTCTAAAGAAATTAAAAATAAATAAAATTGTAGTAAAAGTTTTAAAAAAAGTATAAATAGACAGGCAAGTGTAAATAAAAGTTTAAAAATTAAAATAATGTGTGTACGAGATGTACGTGTAATTTTTAAAATAAGAAAATTGATGCTTGAAAATTAATTTTTTTTTTACATCTTTCATACACATTATTTTAATTTTTAAACTTTTATTTACACTTACCTTTGTAGTTATACTTTTTTTAAAATTTTTATTACAATTTTTTTTTTTGAACCTTAATTTTTTAATATAATTTTGTTTTTTTTAAATTTTTTAAAGAAAATTTTGTTTATTTGAAGTCAGATTATAATTCTTCTATTTTTTTTATTTTTTATTTTTAAATTCTTGTAACTCTCAAGATATATTTATTTATTTTAAACATTTACAGTCAAAAGCTTGTGTTCTTGAAGATTTTGTTGAAGAATTTGAATAATTTTTTATTTTAAATTTGCAGCTTTTATGTATTTTTTATTTTAACCTTTTTACAAGGGAGCATTATGAATGTGCCACCAAAGAAGGTCTTGTCTTTTCGGTATTTGTGCACCTTTATAGTTTTACAATGTACACGCGCGCAGACTAATAATATTTTTTCAGCATGGGTAGAAATATTAATAATATTTATAGTTTCACAATGTATACACGTGGCAATGACCACCTATGCAAAAGATGGAGCTCTATCTGCAGAGATGATACAGTAGATCAAGGCATTGATATATATGGAACGTAAATTTTGACTGTGATCCCATTTTAGTAGTTTCTTGAAAACTCGACACTTGTATACTGTTTGTTCTAGTATACTTAGCGTGGTGTCTTGTACCCTAAGATTACACTAAAAACATAAACAAATATTTGTGCATACGTTTTAAGTGTGAAAAAATATTTTAATTGTGTGTAAAATAATTTTAAATTTGTGAAAAATTACATTAAATGTAGAATATATTGAAAAAATCATAACTTTTTTGTCTTTAAGTTAAACATATTCTAAATTATACTTAAATTGAAGCTCTTGGAAATATTTTATTTAACAAAATTAGTTTCATTAAAAAATATTAATTGTAATAAAAGTTATGGACTTTTAAGTAAAAAGATAAAAAATGAAAAGCATATATATATATATATATATATATATATATATATACACACACACACTAGGTATTGCCCGAGCAAATCTGATTTTATATAATTAACGTATCAATAAACAAATATTTATAAAACACCGTTTGTATTAGTTATTGTTTACAAAAACAAAATAATGACCACACGTCTCCTTTAAAAGCTGAAAAAAGATAAAATAATATTATATCATAATAAATATTTTTAATTAATTATAGTATAATAATAGTATATCCTATAAATTAGAGTTTGTATCAAATCTCTTGTAACAATTATTCAAATTAATTCAGGTGAGAGTGGATTTGAATTTGAATTTGAATTTGAATATTTTTTCCCATCGATATTTACATTTTTTACAATATAAATTTAAATTTGAATTTGAATTTGAATTTAGGTGGAAGTGATTTTGAATTTAAATTTTAATTTAAATTTCTTTTTCCGTCGATATTTAGATTTTTTACAATATAAATAGACATTCTTTCTCTTTTTTTCACATAAGTTATGATAATATATTTGAAAAATATGCACTATCTCCCCCAAAATGATACATAGTAATACAATATAGTGAATTTTATTTTCTTACTCATGATCTCTTTTACATTCCACTAATTTATTTTCTCTACCCCACCGAAGCACTCTTGCTCTCTTCCCACTCACCATCATTTTTTTTTACTACATAGAAGACTCTGCACATTAAAATTATGATTGATAAAAAAATTTCGTTCTCTTTTTCAGAAGCATGATTTTCTTTTCAATTGGACCATGCCAAGTCCAACTTTGAATTGATTTAAGTTTGAGATAAATTCAAATATCAATATTAGCTCACACATTGCCAGTGCATATTTTACAAGAGGCATGCATCAGAAACAGGAGAGCTCACATGCAATGGAGCTAGGATTTGGGTCACTGGCCTACCCATGCTCCCACCAAAATACTTAAAATACCTCACTCATTTTTTTTTATTTGTATTATATACCTTGAACTTTTTAAAAACTAATGTGAATCATAGTATTACTCAGTAATTATTGTTATCTTAGTAATTTATATATTGTAAGCCCAAAAAAGTGTAGGCCCAAAACTGTAAAGCTTAAGTGTATGCAGGCCCATATTAATAAACCTACAATGTAGGCCCAAACAAATACCAGTCCAGCAAATCACCCACAAACCCACCTCTATAAGATCAACCCCAAAACAAAGGATAAAGACCAATGACAAGCCCATCATTACTAGTCCACCTCATGCTCTGGAAAACAGTATAAAATGAGAGAGACCCATTGTAAAAGGGTGACCTTTTTGTAAGGAAAGAGAGATAAATTCATAAATAAAAGAAGTGGAAAGTTCATACAATATTTCATTGAAGTAATTTCTGATTTTAAGTGTGTTGTGTTAAGATAAAGTATTTGTTAACTGAAAATCAATAACAGAAGTTTTTTGACACCTACACTTTGGCACCGTCTGTGGGAAGCTCAACAAAAAAGATCCACGTAACACATTTCGCGGCACATAATGGTGGGAGCCACTCGAGTAGCAATTTACCCCGAAGATTCCCGACCGGTTAGAGTTGAAGATGAGCACGGGACCACCGAAGCATTGAGGCACCAGGTGGAGACCTTACAACAAGAAAATGCATGACTACGTGACGAAGTACGAGGAGTCCGTCATTTAACGCCAAATTTGATCAATCATTCCAGCAACCAGAACGAAGAAACTTCACGCCGGGAACGAGCACATAAACGCTCGGACAGGGAAATAATGAATAATGGGCCAACAAAGTACCCCGTACGCGCCGAACCGAGTTTGACCAACTTGGACTCGATATGGTCGACCGAGCGAAAGATACTCCAAAAGCAAATTCAGAAAGAGGTCAAAATAATTAGACGTGGTCTTAGGACTGAAACTCCATCAGACCTTGCCGCTCATGCGGTAAGGGGTGTGTTGCAATCACCTTTTGCAAGCCATATCCTACAAGCAGCGGTCCCTGCAAAGTTTAAAGTACCGTTATTCACCAGTTTTGACGGGCGAACTGATCCAATCGAGCACATTTATCACGTCCAACAACGAATGGCTCTGAATGCGGAGGACGATGAGCTTATGTGTCGTATGTTCTCAACTACCCTCAGTGGTCCGGCATTATTGTGGTTTAAACAACGACCCCCCGGAACAATTATCAACTTCCAGGCCCTCTGTGACCAATTCATAACCTAATACGTGGGGAATCAGCGACAAAAGAAGACAGTATCGTCCTTGTTCACTCTCAAGCAGGCCAGTGGGGAGCCGTTGAAAATGTTTCTTTCACGTTTTAACCTTGAAATATCCTTGATCGACGGGTGCGATTAGACCACAGCTGTAGAAGCTTTTCGGGTGGCTATGAACAATGGTACTGAGTTTTACCGAGCATTGTTAAGAAAACCCCCTAAGGATATGGGTATCCTGACGAGTCCAGGCAAGTTCAACCATCTTCTCTCATCACTGTAGCGCCCCCCCGGTAGGAATAGGCCACCAGTCAGTCAACCGAATATAAATCAACTAGGTCCTCCTGCTAACAACCGATCTTTAGAGAAAATGCCCAGGATAGAATGAAAGGAAACCCCTCTAAGGGTGACCTTGAGTCGTTTATTCCAAGAAACTGTCAATAGGGGCATCTTTCGGAACCCACCTCCTCTCACTGCTCCAATTGAATCCAGAGATAAAACGAAACATTGTTCTTTCCATAAGGATGTGGGACACACCACCAATGATTGCCAAAATTTATGCAACCAAGTAGAATTCCTCTCTCAAGGAGAGTTGGCAGAATATGTATCGTCCAACATGACACCCCGAGTCGCTCCCATCCAGTCGATGCAAAAAGTAAAAGGATCTCTACCATTGAAAGTAATCGATACCATTCACGGGCACGCCCAACATTGGAAGTCTGACGTTCACACGGTTAAGGGTTGGCGAAGAACGAACGTACTGAAAGCATCGACAGTGAGCACCCAAAGGAGCGTGTTTTGACTGACATTACGTTCCATCGATGGGACATGCTAAAAGTGCAATCTCCACACGAAGACCCATTAGTCCTCACTTTGACGATAGCTAATTGCCTCGTTAGACGCATCTTTATAGATACGGGGTCAAGTGCCAATGTGATGACTCGGTCAACCTTTGAACAATTGGGTTTCACCGCAGATTAGGCCCGCCAAACCCACAATCCCCTCATTGGGTTTGACGGAACTTGGGTAACCCCTTTCGGAACTGCCATCCTTCCTACAGTAGCGGCACACAGAACCCTGAACGAAATCTTTGTGATCATCGACGTTAGTTCTCCTTACAATGTTATCCTTGGCCGAGGATGGATCCATCGGATGAGGGGTGTTCCCTTCACCCTCCATCACATGATGAAGTGTTTGTCAGTTAACGGATAGAGCACCGAAAATATCTGGGGCGATCAAACGGCAGCCCGAATGTGCTATGCCTTAGCCCTAAAAGGCACAGAACCTGCCGAAGTTATCCCGGAAGTTAACTAGCATTCCCAATAGCAATTAGCAACATGCCCCGAAGAGAAGAATGTTGACGAAGATGATCAAACCCATACCCTTGAAGCCTTACAAACAGTTCAAATTGATCCCATCGACGTAGCCTGAACTACCCGGATAGGGACTTAGGCTACAAAAGTAGAGAAAGAGGAACTTATACGATTGCTCCAATGCAATCTGGACATTTTTGCATGGGATCACTCAGGTATGATCGGGATTCATCCCGACACAGTATGTCATAACTTAAATGTTAATCAAGCCATTCAACCCGTTAAGCAACGCCAGCGTCAATTTGCGCCCGAACGCAATCGTATCATTGCTGAAGAGATACAAAAATTACTTGATGCCGGGCTGATTCATGAGGTGTACTATCCCGACTGGATTTCTAATGTGGTCGTTGTCCAGAAGAAGAACGGGAAATGGAGGGTATGCATTGGTTTTACTAATTTAAACAAAGCTTGCCCAAAGGATAGCTACCCCCTGTCGAAAATCGACCAAATGATCGATGCCACAACTGGTTATGAGAAATTGAGCTTCTTAGACGCATACTCCGGTTATAACCAAATTCCAATGAATCCAAGCGATGAGGAGCAAACATCCTTCATTACAGAACGAGGTACTTATTGCTATCGGGTAATGCCTTTCGGGTTGAAAAATGCTGGGGCAACATTCCAACGCATGGTCAATAAGGTGTTTTCCAAGCAATTGGGACACACAATCGAAGTCTATATTGACGACATAGTAGTCAAAAGTCAAAAGAAGTTGGATCATAATAAAGACTTGCAAGAAGTCTTTGATGTACTCCGAAGGCATCGCATCAAGTTAAATCCCACCAAATGCACGTTTGGAGTTATCGAGGGTAAGTTTTTGGGTCACATCGTCAATCGTTCAGGAATAGAGGCCAGTCCAGAGCAAACCAAAACACTTATAGAACATCCTAAGCCTAAAACCTTTAGAGATCTACAAGTCCTTACCGGCAGAATCGCCGCTTTAAGTAGGTTTATCCGGTCCAAGGGAGAAACCATTTGGCGAGATGAACAACGGGTTGCGTTGGCCAACCTCAAAAGATATATGACCAGCCCACCAATCTTGATGGTACCATCCGAAGGTGAACGATTGTACCTTTACTTGGCAGTCTCTTCGTCATCCACTTGTGTTATACTTCTACGGGAAGACGACCACAAGCAATATCCAGTCTACTACTCCAGTAGGGTAATGACTGACCCAGAACAACGATACAATCAAACTAAGACGGTTATCTTGGCTCTCGTTCAGGCCAAAAAGAAGTTGCGCCATTACTTCGAGTCACACCCAATTACAGTAGTGAACACATTTTCTCTCCGAGCCATACTGAGCAAACCAGACATGTCGGGACGCCTGTCTAGATAGGCCATCGAACTGAGCTCCTTCGACATCACCTATGCCCCTCGTATAGCCATTAAAGGCCAAGTCGTGGCAGATTTTCTCCTTGATTATGATGCAGAGAATATAGTAAAAGAAACCCAGAAACCCCTGTGGAAGTTGCATGTGGATGGGTCATCTAACCAAAAAGGGGTTGGTATTGGAATCGAATTGCAAGCTCCTGAAGGATCCATATTACAACAATCACTTCGGTTAAATTTTCCTGCATCGAATAATGAAGCAGAGTATGAAGCCCTTATCCACGGCCTAAAGCTTGCCCAAGAATTACAAATACTCAACCTACAAGTTAGTTGTGATTCACAACTTGTGGTTAAACAGATGACCGAGGAGTATGCTATCAAGGATGAACGAATGCGCGCTTATCAGGAGGTTGCACGAACGATCGCAGCCCATATACCACGGTTCACCATACAACATGTCCCTTGATCAGACAACATGAACGCTGATAGTTTGGCTTACGCATCTTCCCATGCCAGCAATGATCTCATCCGATTAGTTCCACTGGAAGTTGTCCATGAAGCTAGTATATTACCCCAGTTCAAGTATTGTGCATACCTGCAGAACCAAGTTGGATGGATCCTATACGAACATATCTCGAAGAAGGCATTTTACCCTCATCCAAGGAAGAGGCTAAAAGAGTACGTCTCACCGCCCCAAAGTATGCAATAATCCATCATCATCTATACCGACGATCCCACTCTGGACCCTACCTCCGATGCATTACCCCTTTTGAAACTAAGCAGGTACTCAATGAAGTTCATAACGGCGAGTGCAAAAATCATTCGGGGTCTAGATCTTTAGCCCACAAAGTCCTTTTCCAAGGATATTTCTGGCCATATCTAGCCAAAGATGCCCAAACCCACGTCCTGAAATGTGACAAATGCCAAAGGTACACCCCTACCCCACACCAACCTCCTGAAGAACTCAATTTGATGACTAGCCTTTGGCCTTTCGCTAGGTGGGCCATGGATGTGGTTGGCCCCCTACCACGTGCACCAGGAAACAAAAAATACGTGTTGCTAGCCACAAATTACTTCACCAAATGGGTAGAAGGCAAGGCATACATCACTATTTTACAACCTGAAGTAAAGAATTTCATATGGTCCCATATCATTTGCAGGTTCGGACTTCCCGATTCAATAACAACAGACAATGGTACAAATCTTGCCGGAACAGATGTACAAGCCTTTTTGAAATGTTACGGTATCAATCAAAGAAAGTCCTCCCGATCATACCCCCAAGGCAACGGACAAGCTGAAATCACCAACCGTACCATTGACAAGTGCACAAAACATGTTATTTTATATCTTAAAATAAGTCTTTAATTACTCTTTTACTTTATTTAAATATTCTTATCTTTGCATTTTGTGTTTTATAGGAGTTGATTTCCAAATAAGAAGAAAAGCAGCAGAAAAGGCCTAAAAAGGATATATATAGCCAAAGATAAACATCAGAATAATTGTAGGAGAGATGGTATTCTGTACAATCTACTTCACAAGAGGTCTCAAGTTCAAAACTTTGCAAAATACTTTTTTGCACGGCCACGTCTGCAGTCCAGAATTCAAATTAAAGATATGGAGATCAAATATTAGATATTTAAATTCAAAATTTTGTATTTTGAATTTTTGTTTTTGAATTTTGTATTTTAAATTTTTCCCACCTAAACCATTCCCCTTTCACTCTATAGATAGGGGGTCTTAGGGGATGGTGAAGGGAGTTAGAAATTATAGAAAAAAATAAAGTGTAGTTGTAAATATATTTTTTTTGTATTCATTTTCTTTTTCTTATAAACACAATTCTCAAGGGAGTGATGAAGCCACTATGATGAAATATAAGTAAGTTATTGTATTTTCTTGTCTAATTTTTCTTCCCAAGAGCATTCTTCTACTCTTCTATTCTGGATTCTTATTTTCTAAAATTAGAGGGAGGATTCTTCGTGTTTGCCAAATAATGGTAATTCGAAGAATGCTTACCTCTATTTACCTAGCCAATGTGCATCAGATTAAGTAAATAAATGTCTCTCTTATATATAATCAAGTCATTCTTTTTTATTCCATATTTTCCCTCATCTTTCTAAGTTCTAATTGGATTGGTGAAGTGTATTGATTATTGGAGGAAAAACTAGATAAGAATATTAGAAAATTTATTTATGTGGATTCATGGTGGTGGATTTCCTTCCCTTGAGATTTATTTTATTATTATAGTTTCATTTATTCATTATAATTCCAAAATAAAAAATGCTTTTAAAAAAAATAATTTTTATTCCATAAATTAGTGTGTGAATTTGAGCTCATTTCGAAATCTCACTTGAGAGTGGTTCGACCCTGCTTACTACTATACAGTTTTTAGTAAAGTTTTTGCAGGTTTTATTATTTTTTGTACGAAGTGTAGAAAAGCAACGACAAACATCCACTATTCTACACCCGTCAAATATTCTAGTGCCTGAAGAAAAATCTGACAGATCGAAAGAGAAAATGGCTTGAAGAACTACCCAAGGTACTATGGGCATACCGAACGACTCTAAGAAGAGCGACAGGGGCTACCCCATTCAACCTCACCTACAGATCCGAAGCAGTCATACCGATCGAAGTCAATCTACCTACACTTCGTACTGAAGCCTACCAAGATGATTCCAATAACCGAATGTTAGAACAAAACCTGGATCTCATAGATGAGCGAAGAGAAACAGCCCTCATACGACTGGCATCATATCACCAAATGATCACCAATAGTTATAACAAAAGAGTCAAACACCAAGCGTTTAAAGAAGGGGACTTTGTACTCTGAAAAACAGAGATAGGAACGAAAGAGAGAAATGCTGAAAAATTAGCATCAAACTGGGAAGGACCACACGAAGTGATAGAGGAAATTGGCAAGGGAGCATATCATTTACGACGGATCGAAGACGGAGCGAATGTTAAACTTCCATGGAATGCATCCAAGTTGAAACAATATTATATGTAAATTACATCCATGGATATAAAATGTGAACATATGTTGATGAATCATTCTCATCTATATAGAACATGAACGAGCAAAATTGCCCGTAGGCATGATACACCAACGGGAAAACCGATCGACTACACAAGCTGAAAGGTCGTACATATTGCTCATAACACATTCACCCAGAACAGAGAACAGTATCGAACAAACTCAAAACTGAACTAAAAGAACAGAAATAAAAATTAATAACCTTTGACACATATATCATAACCACAGCACAAACAACAAACAATTATATAAAAAATGCGAGAAAGTATGTACCCCAGATTTAGCAAGACCCAAGATTTATTAATTTAAAACCGAACTATAATGTTCAAAATACAAAATTAACTATCCAAAATTTGAACAGCAAAATAAATCCATTAAAAGTTAATCCCCTTGAAATTTTTACGCCTGTGGTTGAACCATCCCTTCCTGCTCTCCTATCCCAACCTGATCTTCAGGAACGGGGCGATCGCTAGAAGTCCCACCATCTGTTTGTCCACTCGGCACTATGACATCAGCACCTTCGTTCAAAACATCTTGAGCAGCTTCAGCAGATAAATCTGCCGGAATGGGCTTCAACAAGTCACCAATAACCCCTTCTTCTGCAGTCACTTCAGGATCTCCATAGCATCCGCCCGCCACGCCTGATTCTTGATCACATTCAGATGGACCACCTTTCTTCAAGTTCATTTTTGTTCTGTCTGACTCGGCAGAAACGAACGTACTGCAATCTTGTTCAACGACCTTCTTATTCTTGGCCGTCCTCACAGTAATCGGTACACTCATATCTGCTGCCTCAATTGCCTATTGAGCAATAAGTTTTAAAATAGCAGGAACCAAAAGATCTTTAGCACTCGGTTGATCAGACCAAACTTTGAATTGCAAAGTCTTCGCTCGACTGCTCTCTTCTGCTGCTGGTATAGCAAAATCGTGTAGTGTACAAAACCGAACATAAGGTTAACATTACACAGATCATACACTTTAAAAACACATAGACCATAAATAAGGAAAATACCTAAATGAACAAACCTTTTTGGAATGGGAAACTTCTCTGAGCTTGGCACACTCCAATTCCCCCCTACCACCACTAACTTTCCCTTCCACCCTTTATCCGAAGAGGGTTTTTCAGTATAAATCGCCCTACGAGACTTAGGAAACAAATGGTACCGATCTCGTTCACCCTTTATCCGCAGTACCCGATAACAAACCATCAGGTCATCAAAATCCAAACTTAACGAACGAGTACAGTTCAACACTAATAGACAAGACACCACCCTGAAAAAATTTGGGTTCACCTGCAATGGTGCAAGGCCGATCGTGTTCAACACCAAATGATAGAACGGATGAAGAGGAAAACGAAGAGCAGGGAGATGACCCACCAAAAGAAGTAACTCCCCCTTGTTCACTCCTTCACCTAAGCGAAAGTTGTGTGTGATTGGATAATGCCTGAGGGAAACATCGGCTGGGACTTCCCTATCCCTATGAAGTTTTATCAAACTAAACCGATCATTTCTACCCTCCAAATCAGATGGCTCAGGATCCTTAGATCTTGCAGCCATAACTTGTTCTTCCGATCCAGAAATCACGTCAACACTCTCCACACCCCCACCCCTAGAAACTGACCTAGA
This sequence comes from Cornus controversa, assembly GCA_026545225.1. NCBI lineage: Eukaryota > Viridiplantae > Streptophyta > Magnoliopsida > Cornales > Cornaceae > Cornus > Cornus controversa. The sequence goes on along the minus strand of CM048845.1, from coordinate 857,371 downwards.
TTCACTATCATTCCCACTGGTAGACTCATCACTACCTATCGAACTCTCGTCTCCCCTCATTTCTTGTCGTACCAGCATAGTCTGAACGAATAATAAAAAATCAATCCAAGCAAACACTGACCTCTGAACAAAAGCAAATGACGACTTGCACAAACCCTGGTTTGCAGAGCATTCTGGCAGGTGAACGAAAAATCGCCGCTTTACCATCACCACCTATATATACTGCAACCCAACGTGACCCTCAAAGACGCCTAGAAAACCCAACCGTCAAGACTGTTTGGTTACACAGATTTAATTTCCTCCCCTTTCGCCTTCTAAACGTGAATGAAATTAGGGGCAAAGTGTAAGCCCAAAAAAGTGTAGGCCCAAAACTGTAAAGCCCAAGTGTATGCAGGTCCATATTAATAAACTTACAATGTAGGCCCAAACAAATATCAGTCCAGCACGTCACCCACAAACCCACCTCCTGCTTCTTCTAATAAGATCAACCCCAAAACAAAGGATAAAGACCAAAGACAAGCCCATCATTACTAGTCCACCTCATGCTCTGAAAAATAGTATAAAAGGATAGAGACCCCATTATAAAAGGGAGACCTTTTTGTAAGGGAAGAGAGATAAATTCATAAATAAAAGAAGTGGAAAGTTCATACAATATTTCATTGAAGTAATTTCTGATTTTAAGTGTGTTGTGTTAAGATAAAGTATTTGTTAACTGAAAATCAATAACATAAGTTTTTTGACACCTATATATATATATATATATATATATATATTAATTTGAGTTAGTTCGCATGTATATTTGTCATGTTTTGAGATCAAAGTGCCAAGTGTGTGGAAATTTATGTGAAGAAACGAACACCATGGCAAATTCATGCATTATTTGTTGCTCCCATTCAAACAGCTTCAATGGCCAAACACTTTTTTAGGTCAGGATGGACAAAACTCAAGATGGAGACGATTCAATATCAACAAAATTCACACCCACAGACACAGAGAGATGATAGACTCTTCTGACAAGTTCGTTGTAATAGTTTATTTATGAACTTGCCCTCAACTTTCTTTTTATTACTGAATTTTCCCATTTACTTGTTGAATTTCGTTAGTTCATCCTCCTCAAGAATCTTGTAACTAGCACCCTTAGTGATAGAGTATTTGACTCCAACTGTAAAACTATTGACGTGGAAGATAAAAGCAAAGTGACGTGGACAAGAGTCTATCTTTGATCGGGTGGTCTCTGTCTCCAAGAAGGACTGGGAAACTAAAGGACTCCAACTACAATGCAACCTTATTTGATAGCTATAAATACAGAGACGGTCCAGAGACCAAGGTACGCAATGAATACTCTCTTGATTTCTTTACAGCTCTAAAGAAACCCTTCCTATTTCTGACTTGATCGTCGAAGCGTAGTCGGCCGGCACCACGCGCCGGTGTCCTTTCGATTACTCTTCTTTTGTCTTTTTTTTACAGGTCAGAATTTGACCAGCTCGGAGAGGATATTTGCTTCATTAGTTGGCGCCGTCTGTGGGAACAGTCACAAAATTTGACTATTCTATTCGAATCATACATGAAGCATGATGCACCTTCGATCTGGATTGGAAACCACAGCCATACAGGATCCCCCTGTTGGCCAGGGTCCTCTAGAGCATGACTTACCTGACCGAAATGACCCTCTGGCCGCGCAAGATCCTCCTACTGGTACTGACCTCCCAAACCCAAACGCACAGGACCCGGCGGCCAATCCGCCCACGGGTAATGGAGGCAGACAGCCCCCTGGATAGACGGACCTTCCGGGGACACACCCCGAAGTCCCAAACGATCAGGGGCGTATCGCAACGTTGGAGCACCAAGTTCATAATTTAAACCAAAGTCTGGTTCAGTTGCTCCAGCAAAATGCGGCAATTCTGCAACGCCTCCCTCCTGTGGCGCCAATGCCATCGCCAAGTGACATAAGGCCTGTTAATCCGGAGGAGGACGACATTGAGAGAGAAGGTGAAGTCCCGATGGAGGATGCGGTTCAAAGTCAAGTGAGAGGTGGGATGAGTCACAACCGTTTAGTCCCTCCCGAGAGGAACCAGCCCCGCGGAGATTCCGCATCCCTTGCTTATCACGATATGGAGATACAAGACCTGAGAGCCAGGGTAGAAAGCATGGCTCATGCTATAAGAGGGAAGGGCCCTGCCACCATAGAGGATTTGGTCCAACAAACCAACCTCCCTTTCTCTGCAGGGGTAATGAACTGCCCCCTGCCCCCCAGGTTCAAGATGCCCACGGTGGAAAGCTTTGATGGAACTAAGGGCCCGCTAGATCACCTGGAGACTTACAAGGCCCTGATGCATCTCCAGGCGGTACCCGACGAGATCATGTGCAGAGCTTTTCCCACTACATTAAAAGGCTCTGCCCGGTCCTCGTTCAATAGTCTAAAACCATCGTCTGTCCGTTCTTTCAAAGAGTTGAGCCAACTATTTGTTGGCAATTTCATTGCTGCCCGAAGACACAGGAAACCCGCTACCTATCTCCTGAATGTAAGGCAAACTAAAGGGGAATCGTTGCGGGATTATATCAATCAATTCAACAGAGAGTTGTTACAAGTCGACGCCTTGGATGATAAGGTGGCAGTCACAGCATTCATGGGAGGGCTGTTACCTTCTAAATTTCTATACTCTGTGTCTAAGCATCCCCCCGAAAGCATGTCTAAATTACTTGTGAAAGCCCAAAAATACATGAATGCCGAAGATGCCCTTGATGCCCGAAGGGACAAAGGTGATAGTGACAAGAAGGGGGACAAGAAGAGGGGAGCGCAATCTAGCAGAGAGGAACGGAACCCCAAGTATGGCAAAGTCTCACAGGAACAGAACGACAAAGTCGTGCGCCGCGAAAGGGGATTCAGTTTCACCCTGTTGAACACGCCTATAAGTCAGATCCTCCTCCACATTCAGGACGACCCGGCGGTGTCATGGCCTCCAAAGTTAAGAACTGATCCGGCCAAAAGATCCCGTGACAAGTATTGTAGGTTCCATCGCGATCATGGCCACGATACCAATGAATGCATGATTTGAAAAGACAGATTGAGAGTTTAATTTAAAGGGGCCAGTTGCGAAGATTTATGGTCGGCGGGGGTCAGAGAGCACAGAATCAAACGCAGGACGTAAATGAAGGCACGGCTCGAAAAAACCCTCCAATAGGAGAAATTAGAGTCATCTCTGGAGGAGTCGGGGGCGGCGGAGAGTCTAATGCCGCTCGCAAAGCACATACAAGAAAAGTCAAGAATTTCTTCGAAGTCGGCGAGGTGAGTCAATAACCCGCCAAGTGCCCTCGGTTGAATGACCAGGTCATCACTTTTTCAGAGGATGACGCCAGAAAAGTTCAGCAACCCCACGATGATGCCCTCGTAGTAACATTGATTATCGCCAACTTCACCATTAGGCGGGTTTTAATCGACAATGGTAGTTCCGCAGACATCCTTTTTGTAGATGCATTCGATCAGATGAAGATTGGAAGGAACAGACTCAAGACCACCCAATCTCCGCTCGTAGGCTTCTCCGAAGAGAAACTCCTTCCCTTGGGTACGATTGACCTCCCGGTCACTGCCGGTTCAAGTCCCCGACAAGTCACAAAAATGGTAACCTTCTTTGTGGTGGATTGCCCAACCACGTATAATGTCATTCTAGGAAGGACCACATTGAATGCTATGAGAGCAGTAACCTCCACCTATCACCTTCTCGTTCGATTCCCCACAGAACATGGTGTTGGGGAACTAAGAGGGGATCAGGCCACTGCCTGAGAATGTTATGCCACCTCCTTAAGGGAAAAGAAAATGTCAGAAATCCTAAACATTGAGGGACAAGAGATGGAGGAGAAAGAAGAGGGTCGTCGTGCAGAACTAATGGAAGAACTGGTCGAGGTCGACTTGAATGAACAAGGTGCAGGAAAGAAGGTGAGCTTGGGATCGTCACTCTCACCCACCTCTCGGGAAGAGATGATACGATTCCTCAAAACAAATGAAGATGTGTTCGCATGGTCCCACGAAGATATGCCGGGGATTGATCCAACCATGGCCGTACATCGACTGAATATCGACCACACTGCCAAGCCAGTTAGACAAAAAAGGAGAATCTTTGCCCCGAAAAGAAACACGGCAATTTCTTAGGAGGTAGAGAAATTATTGAAGGCCAACTTCGTACGGGAAACCAATTACCTGGACTGGTTGGCAAATGTGGTGCTGGTTAAAAAATCTAATGGTAAGTGGCGCTTGTGTGTCGACTTCACTGACTTAAACAAGGCCTGTCAAAAAGACAGCTTCCCCCTGCCCCGGATTGACATGCTGGTGGAAGGGACGGCAGGGTTCGAGCGGCTCAGCTTCATGGATGCCTACTCAGGATATAACCAAATTCCAATGTGGCCGTCAGACCAGGAAAGGACGTCCTTTATAACAGAAAGAGGATTGTACTGCTATACGGTGATGCCGTTCGATCTAAAGAATGCCGGTGCAACTTATCAAAGGTTAGTAAATAGAATGTTCAAAGAGCAAATTGGCAGGAATATGGAGGTGTATGTTGATGACATGCTCGTCAAAAGTCAGAAGGCTGCCAACCACTTGGTTGATTTATAAGAAGCCTTTGATGTCCTTCGAAGGTACAGAATGAAGCTCAATCCAAGCAAGTGTGCCTTCGGGGTATCCTCCGGGAAGTTCTTGGGCTATTTAGTCAGTAAGAGGGGGATAGAAGCCAACCCACAGAAGGTACAAGCCATCCTGGATACAAGGTCGCCCAGAACTGTTAAAGAAGTCCAAAAGCTGACAGGAAAGGTGGCAGCATTGAGCCGGTTGATTTCCCGTGCTACAGACAGGTGTCTCCCATTTTTTCAGATCCTCAAGTGGGCCTTTGAGTGGACTCTAGAATGTGAGCAGGCCTTAAACGAGCTAAAGCAGTACCTCAGCTCACCTCCACTCTTGTCATGTGCATGTATGGGAGAGGAATTGTACTTATACCTGGCTGTCTCCCTCGCGACAGTCAGCTCTGCACTGGTACGGGAGGAAGAGGGAGTGCAAAGGCCAGTCTATTATACCAGCAGAATTCTCAGGGGGGCGGAAGAAAGATATCCTTCTATAAAAAAACTAGCATTTGCCTTGGTTACGACGGCCAGGAAACTCAGGCCATATTTCCAAGCACACACCATTGTGGTACTAACTGATCAGCCGCTCCGACAAGTCCTCTTCAAACTCGAAACCTCTGGGCGGCTTGTGAAGTGGTCTATGGAGTTAGGAGAATTCGACATCCAATACAAGCCAAGGACAGCGGTCAAAGGCCAAGTGCTGGCAGATTTTATAGCCGAATTTACATACCCCCAGGAAGATGAATAAGTTCAGTAGGAAGAGGTGGAGGATACAATCCAGCAAGACAGGGAGGACCTAATGGACCCTGGTTGCACGTGGCAATTATTTGTGGATGGGTCATCGAACGCGCAAGCTAGTGGCGCAGGGATACTAATCAGATCTCCAGAAGGAGAAACATTCAAGTACGCCCTGCAATTCGAATTCAAGGCAACAAACAATGAGGCCTGATGATGCAAAAATCTGCCCCGATCTGGTCAAACGCCAACCTGTAAAATAGACAAGAGAAGAGTGATCGAAAGGGCACCGATGCAGTGCCGGCCGAACACGCTCCGACGATCAAGTTAGAAATCGGGATGGTGTTTCAATGGATGTATAGGAACTCAGAGGGTATATCTTGCGTACCTGGCATATGAGTCGCTCCTGTATTTATAGCAGTGAAAACGAAGCCGGGTCATAGTAGGGGTCTGCCTCTTGAAGATAGAGAAGTCCCGATACAATTAGATTTCCTGTCCATATCAGCTTGGGCCCATCAATTACGCTACACGTTTCATCCTTTCAGTCAACCACTCTATCAGATGCCCCCTGTTCATGAGGGTCAAATGCTGGGCCTTATGAACATTTTGGATTACTCATTGGGCGTTTCTAATATATATTTTTTCTTTTTTTCCTTTCTTTCTTCTTTCTTTTCTTTTTCTTTTCTTTCTTTTTTTCTTCTTTCTTTTTCTTTTCTTTTCTGCGCGTGGCCCAGGTGGGCCCGGCCGCGCCCGGCCAAGGCCAGGCAACGCCCGGCCAAGGCCGAGCGAGCGCCCGGCCAAGGCCAGGCGAGCGCCCGGCCAAGGCCAGGCAGCGCCCGGCCAAGGTCAGGCGGCGCCCGGCCAGGGCCGGCCGAGCCAGGCCTGGCAGCGTCCGGCTTGGTGTGCTTGTCTTCGCCTGGCGTACTCGCTCTGTGCTGGCTCCCTTGCGACCGTTTGGCTTGTGAACGTTACTAAAAGGTGCCTTTTTGTGCTTGAGGACCGTTGGGAAAGAGACGTTGGGGGCATTTTGCAACGGTTGGCTTCCATTGCCTATATAAGCACAATTACCTTCATTCATTCCTCACTCCATCATACCTTGTCACTAGCTCTCCTTCTTCCTTCAGCTTGTTTCTCTAGCTCATGCCCGGCACTATTTTATCTTCTCTCTCTCGTTGTCTGTACATTGTTGATCATAAATTCAACAAACCAGATCCAGAACTCTTTGCCCCTGGCTCTCCCCTGGTCCAAGTATTCAACTTTCTTCATTCCATAATGGCAGACTACAGAGAATGCCAAGATATTACCTCTACAATGACGGATGCTGATGTCGAAGAGTTGGCTACCTCATTCTCTTTTCCAGACGGGGTGGTAGCCAGGGCTCCCTTGTCAGCAGAGAGGGCCTTTTCCATTTGCCCAGGAGAGACGTGCTTCTATGAAGGCTACTTTCTTTCAGGTCTGCGTTTCCCCGTCCCAGACTTTGCGAAAGAGTTGCTCCGATACCTCAACCTTTGCCCTTCTCAGCTTACGCCTAATTCTTGGCGTATTATTATGGCTACCCTGGTCCTTTGGAGGTCCAGCAAGCTCACTCCTCAACCAACTATGAACGAGTTTTTTTCTTGTTATACTATCTTAAAAAGCAAGGACTGGCGTCATATTCAAGGCCGGTCTCGCGGCGCAGGTAGCCTTCCCAAAGGACTTGTGATTCTCGACAATGGTCATCGGATAAAGAACTGGAAGGAACGATTCTTTTTCGTTTCGGGTGATTGGGAGCTTCCTCCTCGCCGCATTCCCCGCACTTGGACCGACGGGGTCGTGAGTGGTACGCTTTTTTCTATCCTTTCCTTTCAAGTCATCCTTTCTTTCTTACGTATGTTATAGAAACTGGTGTATTTTCATAAACCAGCTGTCAGGGTGGAGCCCGAGATAAGCCAGGAAGAGGAAGATAGGTTAGACCTTATCTATGATCTTGGGATGAGGGATGCGGTGACCTTGACTTCTGATGCAGGATTGAGAACACTTGGTTACCTGCCTCGCTTGCTTGGGGAGAGGAGAGGTACACCTTTATATTTTTTGACCCCTTATTCCCTTCTCTTCCTGGATTTGAAAAATATAAATTTTACCGTATACATCGTGCAGGACCTCGGAGGAGGCCCGACCAAGACATCCGCATGTTGGCGAAAGGGAAGGGCGTTGAGGGATCTTCGTCCCCTGCTCAGAAAAGACGACGCCAACCCGTCCTCAGGAGCCTTGGTGCATCTACAGGTGGGGGCTTATCCTCTCCCCCCTCTATCGGGAATTCTCCCCTTGCAGCCACCATGAGTACCCCAGCTCCTGGCGCCAACCCCTTTGTGATACCTTACCCCCCTTTGTTCACGGGTAGTAACCTGGCTGACCCAGGAACCTTTGGGGTGCCGTCGACTCAACTCTTTGGCGGAGACAGCTTGCATGTATCGTTCTCCCCAGCCACCAGCCACACCGGGTTATTAACCCCATCGGTCGGCCATACAGGTTCATTGCTGGGTGACATATCCTTTGCTATAAAAAGGGCTGGGGAGTTTGCTCTCCCTCGTGATCTGGAAAAGATGGACGCCCTTGATGCTGTTTCCTCCACCGGATACTTACTGGCCAATATGGCTCAGGTATGCCTCTCACCTATCTATCGTGTTTGGGCGAGACTCTGATATCTCTCCTTCTTAACTCTGTGCTGCCCTTGTGTATTTGATAGGGCCTGACGATTGCCCATGGTCTCTCCAACCGCTACCTATGTGCAGAGGAGGAGTTAGGGAAGCAAAGAGCAGTCTTTGCTGCGGAACGCGCTTCCTTTGCCAGTGAGCGTACCGGCTTTAACTCCCAGCTTGAGACCCTTCGCGCTTCTCATAGTGAGGAAATAAACACCCTCAACTCCCAGCTCAGCCATGAACGGGAGGAGAGAGAGCTGGCCGTGGAGAACTTCAAGGAGTCGCCTGATTTTGACAGGGCCCTCAACCAGTCGTATATTGATGGCTTTGAATATTTTCGTGAAGTAGCGCAGGGTCAATGGCCTGACATGAACTTCTCCGGTCTGCAACTTGGAGATCCCGACCCTTGAGCTGGGGTCTTTTTTTTCTTTCGGTATCCATGTAGTGTTCTTCGGTGTAGAGGCTCCATGTACCTTTGTCCTTATTTACCTAATGAAAGATTGCGTGTTTTCTTATTGAATATGGATCATTGTGTAAAGGTTACTTCCACACTATTTGAGTTTCTTGATTCACTTAAAGAGACCCTTCATAGAGGCGTGCCCATGTAAGGTTCCGCCCACCTAGGGTTTCATCTTTTCTCGGGATTCATTCATCCCGCCTTTTTCCTTTACAGGCCCTCCGTGGAGGTGTGCCCCCGTAGGGTTCTGCCCACATAGGGTTTTATCTTTTCTCGGGATTCATTCATCCCGCCTTTTTCCTTTAAAGGCCCTCCGTGGAGGTGTGCCCCCGTAGTGTTCTGCCCACATAGGGTTTTATCTTTTCTCGGGATTCATTCATCCCGCCTTTTTCCTTTAAAGGCCCTCCGTGGAGGTGTGCCCCCGTAGGGTTCTGCCCACATAGGGTTTTATCTTTTCTCGGGATTCATTCATCCCGCCTTTTTCCTTTAAAGGCCCTCCGTGGAGGTGTGCCCCCATAGGGTTTTGCAGCAACAATGTCTAGGGAATAACAGTTTTATTTCATGATAATAAAAAATTACAAGAGATCAGCTCGAACTGGACAGGAATTCTATCCTGAGGTCTTGGGCATTAGCGCCAACCTCTCAAATGACACTTAAAGTGTGGCGTGGAGCCAAATTTTACAATAATACTTGCTCAAAACCAATGCAAGCTAAAAAACCAAAAGATGATGGGGGCATAAAATCAAGTCAGGACAAAAAAACCTTACTGATAGAACTTCCTTAAATGCTCAGCGTTCCAAGGATGGGCTAGCTGCCTTCCTTCTAACGTTTCCAGCCAGTAGGTGCCTCGCCTTTGAGTCTTAATCACTTTGTACGGGCCCTCCCAGTTAGGGGCCAGTTTTCCCGTGCCGTGAGGCTTGGTGGCCTGAGTAACCTCTCGCAAGACTAGATCACCAGGCTGAAAACTCCTGTGCTTGACCTTGGTGTTATAATATCGAGACATGGCTTGTTGATATGCGGCCATTCGCACCTGCGCCTGCTCCCTATTCTCGTCGATGAAATCAACACTGGCCCTTAGCTCTCTCTCGTTGTGAACTGGATCATAATGTTTGGCACGATGGCTCGCCACAGTCCTCATTTCAACAGGCAGAACCGCCTCGCTTCCGAAAGCTAAAAAGTAGGGTGTTTCTCCTGTGGGGATTCTGGCAGTGGTCTTGTAGGCCCACAGAATGCTTGGCAGCAGCTCTGGCCATGCTCCTTTGGAGTCATCCAGGCGTTTCTTAATCATTTTAAATATAGTTCTATTGGCTACCTCAGCCTGCCCATTGGCCTGCGGATGGCCTGGCGATGAATACCGGTGGTTTATGCCATGCTCCGTGCAAAAATCTTGGAACCGTCGGCTCTCAAACTGCTTTGCGTTATCCATAATTATGACCCTCGGGACACCAAATCTACATATGATTGATTTCCATACGAAACTAATGACGTTCCTTTCCCCTATTGTAGCCAGGGGTTCGGCCTCTACCCATTTAGTAAAATAATCAACCGCCACTATTGCGAATTTTGTCTGGCCCTTTCCCATGGGCAGAGGACCAACAAAATCCATTCCCCATTGGGCAAAAGGCCACGGGGCCATTATTGGTGTCAGTTCTTCTGGAGGTTGCCTCGGGATGTTGGCAAAACATTGGCACTTTTCGCACCTCTTGACAAAGTTCATTGCGTCCCGCTGCATAGAAGGCCAGTAGTACCCTTGCCTAATGGCTTTGTGAGCCAAGGATCTGCCTCCTGCATGGTTTCCGCACTCCCCTTCATGTATTTCCTTCATAACATTCTGCGCTTCCTCTGTTGACACGCATCGTAGGTAAGGTAAGGAAACTCCCCTTTTATAAAGGATTCCGTCGATTAGGGTGTACCTAGATGCCCTGACCCTAGTTCTATGTGCTTCTGCTTTATCTGTCGGTAGCTCACCATTGCTTATGTACTTGGCTATTGAGTCCGCCCATTCCATGCCCTGAGTGACTTGGTTTACTTCTCCCGATGTTGCGGTTATTATACTCGGGTGGTCCATGCGCTCTACAAGCACCCCTCCTTGGGCGGCCTCTTGTGCCGTAGCCAACCGAGCGAGGGCATCGGCGTTGGAGTTTTCACTACGGGGGATCTGCGTGATTGAAAACCTCTGGAAACGGGTAACCAGCTCTTGTACTTTTTGCAAGTAGGATTTCATCCTGGCTCCCTTTGCTTCGTATTCCAGACTAACTTGTCGGGCAATTAACTGGGAGTCAGTATGAGCTTTCAGTTGTCTAACCTTGAGGATATCCGCCAGCTTTAACCCCGCAATCAAGGCTTCATATTCAGCTTCATTGTTTGTTGCCTTGAATCCGAATTGCAGGGCGTATTTGAAGGTTTCCCCTGCTGGAGATCTGATTAGTATCCCTGCTCCACTGGCTTGTGTGTTGGATGATCCATCGACAAACAATTGCCATGTGCACCCAGGGTCCATTTGGCCCTCCCCTTTTTGGTGAACTGTATTTCCTGCTTCTTCTTGCTGAACTTGTTCATCTTCCTGGGGGTATGTAAATTCGGCTATGAAATCTGCCAGTACTTGGCCTTTGACTGCTGTTCTAGGCTTGTATCGGATGTCGAATTCTCCTAACTCCATGGACCATTTCACTAGTCGTCCCGAGGTTTCGGGTTTGAAGAGGACTTGCCGGAGGGGTTGATCGGTTAACACAACAATGGTGTGCGCTTGGAAATATGGCCTGAGTTTCCTAGCCGTAGTGACCAAGGCAAATGCCAATTTTTCTATGGAAGGATACCTTTCTTCTGCCCCCCGGAGAATCTTGCTGGTATAATAAACTGGCCTTTGCACTCCTTCTTCTTCTCGTATCAGCGCGAAACTGATTGCTGCAGGGGAGACAGCTAAGTACAAGTACAACTCCTCTCCTACGCGTGCGCATGACAGCAGTGGGGGTGAACTAAGGTATTGTTTTAACTCACTTAAGGCCTGCTCACATTCTGGAGTCCACTCAAAGGCCCGCTTGAGGACTTGAAAGAACGGGAGGCACCTGTCTGTAGCCCGGGAAATCAACCGGCTTAGCGCCGCCACTTTACCCGTCAGCTTTTGGACTTCTTTAATATTTCTGGGCGACCTCGTATCCAGGATGGCCTGCACCTTCTGAGGGTTGGCCTCTATTCCCCTCTTGCTGACCAGATAGCCCAAGAACTTCCCGGAGGATACTCCAAAAGCACACTTGCTCAGATTAAGCTTCATCCTATACTTCTGAAGAACCTCAAAGGTTTCCTGTAAATCAACCAAATGGTTGGCAGCTTCCTGACTTTTGACAAGCATATCATCGACATACACCTCCATGTTTCTACCAATTTGCTCCTTGAACATTCTATTTACCAACCTTTGATATGTTGCGCCGGCATTCTTCAGGCCAAATGGCATCACCGTGTAGCAGTATAATCCCCTTTCTGTTATAAAGGAGGTTCTTTCCTGATCTGACGGCCACATCGGAATTTGATTATATCCTGAGTAGGCATCCATAAAACTGAGCCGTTCATACCCCGCCGTCCCTTCTACGAGCATGTCAATTCGGGGGAGGGGGAAGCTATCTTTCGGACAAGCTTTATTCAGGTCGGTGAAGTCGACACACATGCACCACTTTCCATTAGATTTTTTAACCAGTACCACATTTGATAACCAGTCTGGGTAGCTGGTTTCTCGCACAAAGTTAGCCTTCAACAACTTCTCCACCTCCTCGGAAATTGCCACGTTTCTTTCTGGGGCAAAGACTCTCCGTCTTTGTCTTACTGGCTTGGCGATGGGGTCGATGTTCAGTCGATGCACGGCAATGTTTGGATCAATCCCTGGCATATCCTGATGGGACCACGCGAACACATCCTCATTCGCTCTGAGGAATCGCACCATCTCCTCCCTGGAGGTGGGTGAGAGTGATGACCCCAAACTTACCCTTTTCCCCTTGCCTTTTTCATTCAAGTTGACCTCAATTAATTCTTCCATCAGTTCTGCATGACGGACTTCTTCTTTTTCCTCCATCTCCTGTCCCTCAATGTTTAGGGTTTCTGTCATCTTCCTCTCCCTTAGGGAGGTGGCATAACATTCTCTGGCTGTGACCTGATCCCCTCTCAGTTCCCCGACACCATGCTCCGTGGGGAACCGGACAAGGAGGTGGTAGGTGGAGGTCACAGCTCTCATAGCATTCAACGTGGCCCTTCCCAGGATGACGTTATACGTGGTTGGGCAATCTACCACAAAGAAAGTCACCATCTTGGTGACTTGTCTGGGACTTGAACCAGCTGTAACCGGGAGGTCAATGGTGCCCAAGGGGAGGAGTTTCTCTCCAGAGAAACCCACAAGTGGCGACTGAGTGATCTTGAGTTTGCTTCTTCCAATCTTCATCTGATCAAATGCATCTACAAAGAGGATATCTGCAGAGCTACCGCTGTCAATCAACACCCGCCTAATTGTGAAGTTGGCAATGGTTAATGTGACTACGAGGGCATCATCATGGGGTTGCTGAACTTTTTTGGCATCGTCCTCTGAAAAAGTTATGACCTGGTCGCTCAGTCTCGGGCACTTGGCGGGCGAATGGCTTACTTCCCCGACTTCAGAGAAACTCCTTGCTTTCCTAGTATGTGCTTTGCGAGCGGCGTTAGACTCCCCGCCTCCTGCTACTCCTCCCGAGATGACTCTAATTTCCCCTACTGGGGGGTTCTTGCGAGTCGTTCCCTCATTTATATCCTGTGCCTGATTCTGCATTCTCTGTCCTCCACCAGCCACAAACCTCCGTAACTGGCCCCTTTGAATTAAACTTTCAATCTGCCTTTTCAAATCTATGCATTCATTGGTATCATGGCCATGATCACGGTGGAACCTACAATACTTGTCACGAGATCTCCTGGCAGGATCAGTTCTCAATTTCGGAGGCCACGACACAGCCGGATCGTCTTGGATGTGTAGGAGGATCTGGCCTATGGGAGCGTTCAACGGGGTGAAACTAAACCCCTTTTCGCGGCGCACGGTCCTGTCACTTTGTTCCTGTGATACTCTATTATACTTGGGGTTTCGTTCTTCCCTACTTGGTTGTCCCCCCCTCTTCCTGTCCACTTTTTTGTCGCTATCACCTTTTTCCCTACGGGCATCAAGGGCGTCCTCGGCATTCATGTATTTCTGGGCCTTCACAAGTAATTCGGACATGCTTTCAGGGGGATGCTTAGAAACAGAATATAGGAACTTGGAGGGTAACAATCCTCCCATGAATGCAGTAACGGCCACTTTGTCATCCAAGGCATCTACTTGTAACATTTCTCTGTTAAATCGATTAATATAGTCCCGCAACGATTTCTCCTTTAGCTTGCCTTACATTCAGGAGATAGGTAGCGGGTTTTCTGTGTCTCCGGGCAGCAATGAAATTGCCAACAAATAGTTGGCTCAGCTCGTTAAAAGAACGGACAGTTGATGGCTTTAAACTATTGAACCAAGACCTGGCGGAGCCCTTCAATGTAGTGGGAAAGGCTCTGCACATGATTTCGTCGGGTACTGCCTGAAGATGCATTAAGGCCTTGTAAGTTTCCAGGTGATCTAGCGGGTCCTTAGTCCCGTCAAAGCTCTCCACTGTTGGCATCTTGAACCTGGGGGGCAGCGGACAATTCATTACCCCTGCAGAGAAAGGAAGGTTGGTTTGCTGGACCAAATCCTCTATCGTGGCAGGGCCTCTTCCTCTTATGGCATGGGCCATACTTTCTACCCTGGCTCTCAGGTCTTGTATTTCCATATCGTGGTAAGCGATGGATGCTGAATCCCCACGGGGTTGGCTTCTCTCAGGGAGGACCAAGCGGTCTGGATTCGTCCCGCCTCTTACGTGACTCTAGGCCGCGTCCTCCGTTGGTACTTCACTTTCCCTCCGACCGTCATTCTCCTCAGGATCGACAGTCCTTTCGTAACTTGGTGGCGGTATCGGCGCCACAGGAGGGAGGCGTTGCAGAATCGCCGCATTTTGTTGGAGCAGTTGGACCAGACTTTGGTTTAAGTTCTGGACCTGGTGCTCTAACGCTGCGACACGCCCTTGGTCATTTGGGACTTCGGGGTGAGTCCCCGTGAAGTCCGTCTGTCCAAGGGGCTGCGTACCCCCTTGTCCTGCGGGCGGATCGGCTGCTGGGTCCTGTGCATTTGGGGGGTCGGTACCAATGGGAAGATCCTGAGCGACCGGGGGGTCGCCTTGGCTAGGTAGGTCATGTACCGGAGGACCTTGGCCAACAGGGGGATCCTGTATGGCCGTGGTCTCCAATCCAGATCGAAGGTGCATCATGCTTCGTGTATGCTTTGGATAGGACAAATCGTGGGTTCGTTTCCCACAGACGGCGCCAACTGATGATGCAAAAATCTGCCCCGATCTGGTCAAACGCCAACCTGTAAAATAGACAAGAGAAGAGTGATCGAAAGGGCACCGGTGCAGTGCCGGCCGAACACGCTCCGACGATCAAGTTAGAAATCGGGATGGTGTTTCAATGGATGTATAGGAACTCAGAGGGTATATCTTGCGTACCTGGCATATGAGTCGCTCCTGTATTTATAGCAGTGAAAACGAAGCCGGGTCATAGTAGGGGTCTGCCTCTTGAAGATAGAGAAGTCCCGATACAATTAGATTTCCTGTCCATATCAGCTTGGGCCCATCAATTACGCTACACGTTTCATCCTTTCAGTCAACCACTCTATCAAGGCCGAATACGAAGCCTTGATTGCAGGGTTAAAACTAGCTGGTATCCTCAAGGTTAGGCAGTTAAAAGCTTATACCGAATCCCAGCTAATTGCCCGGTAGGTCAGTGCAGAATACGAGGCAAAGGGAGTAAGGATGAAATCTTACTTGCAAAAAGTACAAGAGCTGGTTGCCCGTTTCCAAAGGTTTTCAATCACGCGGGTCCCCCGTAGTGAAAACTCTAATGCAGATGCTCTCGCTCGATTGGCTACGGCACACGAGGCCGCCCAAGGGGGGGTGCTTGTAGAGCGCATGGACCACCCGAGTATAACAGAAGTAACATCATGTGAAGTAAACCAGGTCACCCAGGGCATGGAATGGGCAGACCCGATAGTCAAGTACATAAATAATGGTGAATTGCCGTCCGACAAGGCAGAAGCGCACAGAACAAGGATCAGGGTAGCTAGGTACACCTTGATCGATGGAGTCCTCTACAAAAGGGGAGTCTCCTTACCATACCTGCGATGCGTGTCGACAGGAGAAGCACAGAAAGTCATGAAGGAAATTCACGAAGGAGAGTGTGAAAACCATGCGGGGGGCAGGTCTTTGGCTCACAAGGCCATTAGGCAGGGATACTACTGGCCCTCTATGCAGCAGGATGCGCTAAACTTTGTCAAGAGATGTGAAAAGTGTCAACGCTTCGCCAACATCCCGAGACAACCTCCGAAAGAATTAACACCTATAATGGCCCCGTGGCCTTTTGCCCAATGGGGAATGGATTTTGTTGGCCCTCTACCCATGGGAAAAGGGCAGACAAAATTCGCAATTGTAGTAGTTGACTATTTCACCAAGTGGGTGGAAGCCGAGCCTCTAGCCACAATAGGGGAAAGGAATGTCATCAATTTCGTGTGGAAATCGATCATATGCAGGTTTGGTGTTCCAAAAGTCATAATCATGGATAATGCAAAGCAGTTTGAAAGCCGACGATTGCAAGATTTTTGCACGGAGCATGGCATAAACTATCGATATTCCTCGCCAGGCCACCCGCATGCCAATGGGCAGGCTGAAGTAGCCAACAGAACCATATTTAAAATAATCAAGAAACGCCTGGATGACTCCAAAGGAGCATGGCTAGAATTGCTGCCAAGCATTTTATGGGCCTACAGGACCACCGTCAGAGTCCCCACAGGAGAGACGCCCTACTTCTTAGCTTTCGGTAGCGAAGCAGTTCTTCCTGTTGAAATAGGGGCGGTGGCGAGCCATCGAGCCAAGTATTATGACCCAGATCACAATGAGGAGGAATTAAGAGCCAGTGTAGATTTCATCGATGAGAGAAGGGAGCAAGCACAGATACGAATGGCTGCGTATCAACAGGCCATGTCCCGGTATTATAACACCAGAGTTAAGCATAGAAGTTTCTAACCTGGTGATCTAGTCTTGCGAGAAGTCACTCAAGCTACCAAACCTCACGGCACTGGAAAATTGGCCCCTAATTGGGAGGGCCCGTACAAAGTGGTTAAGACTCAGAGGCGAGGCACTTACTGGCTGGAAACCTTAGAAGGAAGACAGTTGGCTCATCCTTGGAATGCAGAGCATTTGAAGAAGTTCTACCAGTAAAGTTTTTTTTTCTCTCGACTTATTAGTTTTTCGTCTCATCTTCTTTAGTTTCAGCAAGTATTATTGTAGAGGCAGGCTTTACTTGCCAAACCTCAGGTGTCATTCTAGAGGTTGTCTCCATAGCCCGAAACCTCAAAACAGGGTCCTGACCAGTCCCATCTTTTCTTTTGTAAGTTTTATTATGGAATGTCAATGGAGAATGTTATTCACACCAAAACGAACTGTTATGTTTAGAAGGCAAAACCCTACGGGGGCACATCTCCACGGAGGGCCTTTGAAGAAAAAGGCGGGATGAATTGATCCCGAGAAAAATACCGCCCTACGGGGATAAAAGCCCTACGGGGGCACACCTCCACGGAGGGCCTTTGAAGAAAAAGGCGGGATGAATTAATCCCGAGAAAAATACCGCCCTACAGGGATAAAGCCCTACGGAGGCACACCTCCACGGAGGGCCTTTGAAGAAAAAGGCGGGATGAATTAATCCCGAGAAAAATACCGCCCTACGGGGATAAAGCCCTACGGAGGCACACCTCCACGGAGGGCCTTTGAAGAAAAAGGCGGGATGAATTAATCCCGAGAAAAATACCGCCCTACGGGGGCACACCTCTACGGAGGGCCTTTGAAGAAAAAGGCGGGATGGATTAATCCCGAGAACATTGTATAAATAACCCTGCGGGGACACACTTATAAGGGTATATGAGAAAGACAGGATAAGTTAATTCCGAAACATTGTATTTATTCACGAAAGGCGTTACAAGATCATAAACATAAACTACAGGAAAGAACTTTGGCTACAGTACGAAGTAAAATGATGATAAGAAGTACATCAAACGGTGCCCTCATTCTCATCCCCTTTCAGTTGCAAACGGGAAAAATCCATGTCAGGCCACTCGTCTTGGGTCATGGTCCGGAAATACTCAAAACCTTCTATATAGGACTCGTCGCATATCCTTTCAAACGCGGGCGAATCCTTGAAACTCTTAACCGCCGCAGCTTGATAGCCTGGTAAATCTTTGGCCCAGCGCGCCAACTCCTCCTGGTTACGGCGAGCTTGGGCATTGAGAATATCAATCTCCCCGACTTGAGAGGCATGTGAAGTACGCAAAGACTCTATCTCTGAATCGAGCACGGAGCGCTGGGTGTCGAAAGAGGCCTGTTGCTGCCCAAGTTGGTCCACTGCACGCATGTAGTCGTTGGAAACAGATTGAGCAAACGTCATACTCTGCAAAAAATCATCAAATGATATAAAACGTGACATGTCAACAAAGAGGCTTTTTGTTACTAGGCAAAAGCAAAGAATCAGGAATCCAAACCTTGGCCATGAAGGATAGAAGATTTTTGGTAGAAAAGAGTGCCCCATGTGAGCTTGCCTCGTCGAGGTCGTTTTGCATAACATACTCTCCGGTATGACGAATTGCAAAACCTGGGTCATTTAACATTGACCCAGGGCCGCTATTGGCACATGAAAAAGAAGTTTGGGAGCCACCACTCCCAAAAAGAGGGGTCGCAGGAGGACTAAAGAGTCCGGGGTTTTCGCCACTAAATAGTTGAGTTTGCGGCACTCGGAAGGTGCTGGGGTCAAGAATAACCCCCGAGCCAGCCGCAGAGGGAGGGTTCCCAACTGAGGGAGGAGAAGATAAATTCCCCATTCGAGTGACAGCAACCCTCGGTCTCTTTTGCCCAGAAGGGGAGGAGGAAGAAGCAATGTATTTGCCCTTCTCCTGGAGAACCTCCTTTGGTATCCGCCTCGGTCCTGCAAGTTTGGGACCATAAGCAAACAAACTGATAAGCACAATCTCCTAAAGACCAAAAAGGCAAAAGGAAAGATGCAAAAGAAAACCATAC
Organism: Cornus controversa; assembly: GCA_026545225.1. Taxonomy (NCBI): domain Eukaryota; kingdom Viridiplantae; phylum Streptophyta; class Magnoliopsida; order Cornales; family Cornaceae; genus Cornus; species Cornus controversa. Next base: position 838,706 of record CM048845.1, on the reverse strand, counting down.
CCCTGCCCGGGACTGCGACCTGGAGAGGATAGCCTAGTAACTTTAAGCCTGCGTCATTGGTCAGGGTAACAGCATCTCTTACTCTAGCGCGGCTTGCTTCTTCTAGTTTTTCCTCCTCGGCCCTGCTTGGAGGTGGCGTGGATTTCCAGGCTAAAAATAAAGAAGGAAGTAAGGCAAACGAAAGAATGATGAATGCATATATAAAAAAAAATGGCCAACTTACGGGCAGCATCCCCAGCCACCCACGAACGGGGTATGATATGAGGAGTAGGCTCCCAGCACCCGAAAACAAAGAAGAAGCGGTTCCTCCATGACTTTATGATTTTGTTATGGTCAACTGCGACCAAACATGACTTTGCTTGGCCTCCGCCTGGGCCGCCGGAGCGGCTATGAACGTGGCGCCAATCGCTGTTCTTAAAGAGACCATAGAGTGAAAAGAACCCATTTGCTGTCATTGGAATGTCAAAGAAAAAATACTTCCACAGAACAACACAGGCCATAATAATGCACCAAGAGAGGGGTGTGAGCTGGGAAGGACATATGTTTGCCGTGCTAAGAATCTCCTGGACAAGAACTGGAACTGGGAATCGAAGACCGCAAGTAAACGCGCCCTCGTAGAAACATGTCTCTCCAGGATGGACAGAGAAAACCCGATCAGTCGGAGAAGGGGCACGAACCCGGACTCTAGCAGGGAATGAATAGCGGAGGGCCAGGTCCTCCACGTCCCGTTGAGTCATGGTGGAAGCGATATTGCGACATACAGAAAATTCATCCATCTAAGAAAAAACAGAGGAGGAAGGACGTTTGTGAAGAAGCAGAGAATTTAGATACAATCAAAGGGACACTAAGGATTTGTTGTTGGATGGAAGGGATGAGAAGGAGCTGAAATACAAGAAGACCTTTTATAGGTTTCCTCCAACGGCTCCATTCTAACGTTCAACTCCAACGGCTTAATTACAACGTTCATCTTCGACTCAGTAGTGAATAGTATCCAACGACCCCAAGGAAGGCAACCCCGAAGACAACTCCAGCGAAGGCGGACTCGGGCGAGGACAGCTTCTCCCGCGAAGGCAGCCAGTCGAGGGCAGCCACCCGCGAAGGCAGCCAGTCGAGGGCAGCCACCCCCGAGGGCAGCCACCCGCGAGGGCGGCCTGGGTGGGTCCCCCCCAAAAAAAAAAAAAAAAAAAAAAAAAATCGGGGCTCTGCCCCGAACCCCGACAGGGGCGCGCTGCCCCCTGCGACCCCCAGCCAACTCTCCGTGGACCGCGCAGATGAGATGTACAATTTGTTTCTTTCTGTTACAGATCAAATGACACGGGACAACCCAATGAGCCAATCAGAGTGTTCTTAAGGTTTGACGAGCAATCCTCATGAACAGGGGGCATCTGATAGAGTATTTGACTCCAACTGTAAAACTATTGACGTGGAAGATAAAAGCAAAGTGACGTGGACAAGAGTCTATCTTTGATCGGGTGGTCTCTGTCTCCAAGAAGGACTGGGAAACTAAAGGACTCCAACTATAATGCAACCTTATTTGATAGCTATAAATACAGAGACGGTCCAGAGACCAAGGTACGCAATGAATACTCTCTTGATTTCTTTACAGCTCTAAAGAAACCCTTCCTATTTCTGACTTGATCGTCGGAGCGTAGTCGGCCGGCACCGCGCGACGGTGTCCTTTCGATTACTCTTCTTTTGTTTTTTTTTTACAGGTCAGAATTTGACCAGCTCGGAGAGGATATTTGCTTCATCACTTAGAAAACGGCAAATGGATCTCACGGATTTGATAATCTCTAATAGTTTTTTCAACCATCGTCTAAAGATTAAAAATATGTCGCCAAATTCTTGTGATCTTCAAAATTTTGTTGAAGAGTTTGAATAATTTCTTTTTTATTTTTTTATTTTTCATCATCATACTTAAATTTTTTTGATTCCAACGCAATTACAGTTTCAATATCTCTAATTGTGTTATTCCAAATTGTCAACGTCATATCTGTCAAAATTCAGATATAAGCAAATTAATAAAAAATAACTTATAAAAAATATATAAAAATGAAATAGAAGTTGATTTCATAAAATCACAGTGTCAAGAAACAAATATTATGTGTATGTATATAAAATATTGGGAAAATTAGATTTTGGTGACCAAAATTAAAAAAAAATTAATTTATAGTGACCTTAAACTCAATAAAAGGTAAATAGTGACCAATCTTGAAAAGTAATTATCAATGAGTGACCATTTAACTTTAAAGTCCAAAATAACCTCATTTTTATTTAGAAATTCTCAATCCCTTATTCATCTTCTCCAATCTCAATTCTAAATATCAAATCTTCAAAAGACATACAAAGATTCTAGAAAAAAAAGTATATATATAGAGAGAATCTCTCTCTTTCTATATATATTTAGACATATATGTTCATCTTACAATTAATGCATGTGCATATATGAATTTTTTTTTCTTTGATAAATTTTAGGGTTTCAAAGATACAGCAATAGTTATAACTTAAAATGAATTAACTATGAGATACCTGATATAAAAAGAAAAGAAAGATATGAGGCAGTATGTGATATGTTTATTAGTCAAGTCTATTCATATCCTCCAATATTCCTTATTAGTAATTAATTGTACTCAAATTAGGATTTTTTTTTTGTTTTTTGTTAATGAGATATTAATATATAAGAATATATATATATATATATATTATTTAGAATGTATATATGTTCATATATTGTATACAAGTCATTGGATTCTTTAAATTTTTTGATATTTGGGTTTGAAAAAAATGAAGAAAAGATGAGAATTTATGGACAGAATGAAGGGTATTTTGGGCTTTAAGATTAAATGGTCACTTATTAGCAATTATTTTTTAAGTTTGGTCATTATTTACCTTTTATTGAGTTTAAGGTCACTAAATAGTAATATTTTTTCAATTTTGGTCACTAAAATTTAATTTTTCCTAAAATATTTTACTCATTTTACTCCTGTTTTGTAGTAACCAAATATAGTACATAAATATTTTCTTTAAAGAAACATTACTCTTTTTAGTCACCCTTTATTATATTGTTTATTAAAAAATTTAAAGCATAATTAATGAATTTCAAAAGAGCAGGGGTGTCCAAGTTTAACAAGGTCGGTCACAAAATTTTAATCGGGTCGAGTTTGACCCGTTTGTTCGGATAAGATCGACCCGTTTTATCTGGGCCTAGGGTGGTTTGACTAATCTGGGTCAAGTGAGCCCATTTATTTGGGTTGGCCGACCAATCTAGTTGGATTAGACCAAATATGAGTTGGCAGGTTGACCGATCCATATTAGATCCGCCCATATTCAATCTGGTCCAAACTCATCCATTTTACCATGCCTAGCTACTGTACTGTTTAGTCAGGTCAAATATGGATTGATGGGTTCACCCTACTCATATTCTACCTACTCATATTTGACCCGCTATAAATGGATTGAATATGGGTCATAACTCATATTCAACCCACCTATATTCGACCAGATTCAAATTCGTTCAACCCGCCCAATTTGCCACTCCTAATGACATGTCACAAATTTTGAGAATTAGCAAGTATTGAAGATTTTTTTTTAAGAGAAAATGACAAGATCTATCCTAAAAAGAAAAGACCTTCTCGCACATTGATAATGGTCCCTTGTAAAAAGGCTCTCTGATTAGTTACATCAGGATGAGAATTTATTAACAATGTCAGAGTATTGAAAAGAAGTAAAGTTGCGAGAATATATTAGTGGTCTCAAAGAAGTGTATACTACAAGTAAAAGTAAACATTTTACGGTTAAAACAGAAAATGCGTGACAGCTCCAATTTTTGAAGAGCTCTTTTACGTCAAAAAAATTCACCTGCTCTACGTGGTTGGCTTTTTCCAAACATACATTTGACATATATATATATACACACACATATTAGCATATTACCCGTGTGTACGGTACTATAAAACAAAAAAATTGAAATATAAATTGATTTCATATAATAACTTGTCAATAAATAAATGTTTACAAAATACTATTTACATTAGCTACTGTTTACAAAAAAAAAAATACTAATGACCATGCATCACCACTTTTTAATTTATAATATTTCAATTTTGTAAGGTACAACGGTGGTGAAATATAAATTTAAGGGTGATGAGGTATAGATATATAAATTGTGGTGACAACAATTTAACGTATAATATTTGAAATTGTATTAGATATAAGATTAGTGAAATTAAATTTAAGGGTGGTGATAAGTGCACAAAACTTGCTATTTTATATCCTAAAATAAGTTTTTCATTCATCTTTTATTTTATTTAAAGGTTTTTATCTTTGCATTTTATGTTTTATAGGAGTTGATTTCCAAAGAAGAAGAAAAGCAGCAAAAGAGGGCTAAAAATGATATATATAGCCAAAGATGAACATAAGAAGAATTGTATGAGAGATGGTATTCTGTGCAATCTACTTCACAAGAGGTCTCAAGTTCAAAACATTGCCAAATATTTTGTACACGGCCACGTCTGCAGTCCAGAATTGAAATTAAAGATATGAAAATCAAATTTTAGATATTCAAATTCAAAATTTTGTATTTTGAATTTTGAATTTGGTATTTCAAATTTGTATTTTGAATTTTGTATTTTAAATTTTTCCCACCTAAACCATTCCCCTCTAACTCTATAAATAGGGGGTCTTAGGGGATGGTGAAGGGGGTTAGAAATTGTAGAGAAATTATAGAAAAAAATAGTGTATTTATTTTATTGATTCAATGATGAGCAGTAGTTTCATTTCTATTTGTTTGTTTTCTATTAATATGCAAGCGTAAACATCCTTCTCAAGGGAGTGATGAAGCCACCATGGCTGAAGTATAAGTAAGTTGTTTTATTTTCTTGTCTACTTTTTCCTCCCAAGAGCATTCTTCTACTCTTCTAGTCTGGATTTTATTTTCTAAAATTAGAGGAAGGATTTTTCGTGTTTGCCAAATAATGGTAATTCGAAGAATGCCTACCTCTGGTTACCTAGCCAATGTGTATCAGATTAAGTAAAGAATGTCTCTCTCATATATAATCAAGTCATTCTTTTTTATTCCATATTTTCCTTCATCTTTCCAAGTTCTAATTGGATTGGTGAAGTGTATTGGTTATTGGAGGAAAAACTAGATAAGAATATAAAAAAAAACTTTAGTTATATGGATCCATGGTGGTGAATTCTCTTTCCTTGAGATTTTTCCCATCATTTGATCTAAGACATTTAATATTAGTTTTTATTATTAAATAAAAAATCAAAATTTTATTTTTTTAAATATTCATTTTTCATCTCAAGAGATTTAGGTTTTGAAGTTTAGACTTGTTATTGATTCTCACTTGAGAGTGGTTCGACCCTGCTTACTATTATACAGTTTTTAGTAAAGTTTTTGCAGGTTTTATTATTTTTGTATGAAGTGTAGAAAAGCAACGACAAACATTCATTAATCTATACTCGTCAGGTGGTGAAATACAGATTTAAAGTTGGTGGCCACAAAAATTATTAACTTTTTTTTTTTTCATTTAAAAATAATGAGACTCGGAAAAGATTCCATTGTGAGTTGGCTAGTCTTTTTGAAAATACATTGAATATTTTATTCAAGTAAATGCACCTCTATCCTTTATCTTTATTCACGTATAATTAATATAAATTCAATTATACAATCATATGAATTTATACTATTTTTGAAGTTTATTAAAATTATATATAATAGTTAAACCATAACATTTTATACTGATTTTATGAATATGTAACTATTTTATTAACATATATGAAGCATCAATTAAGTACACTATTACATCAATATGTTATAAATTTTAGACAGAAAACCCTTATAAATTATATTTGTCTATAATAGGCTCCCACTTCACCAGTTTTTTCCTCTTTGATATGTTTATAGTCTCAAGATTATATGACCAAAATAATAAAATAATAATGATAAACATATTAAGTGAATGTTAGACAATGTCTCTTATTTTATAATTATTGTGAACTATAAAACAGAGTTTAATTTATACAATTTTTCATAGATTAAAAAAAAAAAAAAAGTGCAAGCATAAAGTGAGAGACGACGAAAGTAAAAGGACAGAAGTATTGGCTCGAGACAAAATGTGAGAAATAATACTTTGAAAGAACGGTGAGAAACTACATAAGAAAAGAAAAAGAGAAGCAAACCTTGTCAAGTCGACTAAATCTTACAATCCTATCTTTGCTTTTATAAAATTTCTTATCTTATTTGATATGACATTTCACTTCAAAGTATATAACGAATTTAATAGAAATTATATATACAAATAAAATATAAAATGATAATAATAATAACAAATAAAGGAGTGTGAACCACCATATATGCAGCAATCTATTTCTATACAAAGAAATTATATAAAAATTCAATTGTTGTGCATACCTCGGGGTCAAATTCACATATATTTTCATATTTTTAGTATTTAATTTTGCAAATATATTAAACTATTATATTTTGATTTTATTATTTTATATTTTTTTACCCAATATTATGCTTGTATTAAATAAATAAATGTGCAATAAAATGGTGATTTAAAATGATAATATTTAATATTATAATTTTATAAATGTAACATTTAATGTAATCAATCAGTTAATTTAACCTAAATAATTTATGCACAATATTATTAAAATATAATATTAAATAAATAAGTAAAATTTATATCATTATGTCAAATATTCATATATATGTTAAATCATAGATTATAAACAATAATTTAGTGTTTGCTATTCGTATATTTATATATTATATTAAATATATATATATACTATATAATATAATATAATATATATATGTGTTCAGGAAGGCGATATTCGCAGTCCCATTTTAGACGATTGCACTACACTTGCATTTTTTCTTTTAAAGAAAATGACAAGAAGGTCTTTCAACTAATTAATACACCATCACCTATTTTATAATATCATAACTACCATTTATACTACACATTTAAACATTTTTTTTAGCTTCTTTATTTTCTATATTACTTTTTTTTTTTGTTTCTGTAAAAAAAAAATAGTTTTTTACCTTCATTAGTACCTTTTCTTTTTAATTTATTTTTATCTTGTCAAAAGAGATAAATTCAACAAAGCTAGATAAAATTTTTTTTGAATTTTTTGTTTAGGTCTTTTCAAAAGAGTTAATTTTTTCAATAAAGATAACTTATTTTTGGATTCTCTCAATGGAGATAATTTATTTAACAATAATAAATTTTTTTAAAGTACTTTGTTTTGGGTCTTCTGAAAATATATAATTTATTCAACAAGATAAATTTTTTAGACACTTTTTAATTTTTGGTTCATGCCAAAAAGAGATAATTTATTTAAGAGATCATTTTTCTTTTTTTTTTTGTTTTGTCAAAAGATAATTTATTTAACAGATTTCACAATTTTTTTGGGCTATTTTTTTTTATAGCATTTTTTGTTTGTTCTGTAAAAAAAAAATTCAAAAATATTAAAGATTAGAGACAGAGAAAAAATATTTAAAAAGATAGTTTAGTATTTTGAAAAAAAATAATCATTTACATGTAAAGTTAATGATAGAACTAACATTTCTTTTAAATTCGGAATGCAAATAAAAAAAAATACAAATATTGTCTCCCATAATATAAAATATATATATATATATATATATATATATGTGTGTGTGTGTGTTGAGTTTGCTATTCGAATCTTGTGGAATATATATATATATATATATATATAAATAATATAATATATATGTGGTAGTTTGCTATTCCGTACTCTATATATATATATATATATAATATATGTGTGCGCTTTTCATTTTTTCTTTTTTTTCACTTAAAAGTTCATAACTTTCTGTATAAATAATATTTTTTGATGAAATTAATTTTGTTAAATAAAATATTTCGAGAGCTTCAATTTGAGTATAATTTAGGCTATGTATTAACTTAATAAAGTAATTTTTTACAAATTTAAATTTATTATACACAATTACAATATTTATTAACACCCTTAAAACATATACGTACAAATATTTGTTTAGATTTTTAGTGTAATCTCAGGTACTTCGGTAATGGACAACTTATCTTCTAATCAGAATGTGTGTCTAAATTCGCGGGATAATGATGAGGTGTTTGTACAATGACAGGTGGTAAAAATTAGTAGTCAATGTATGTATCGATACAAATTAGTAATCTATATCTATATATAATATAAATATATATATATACATACTAGCCCCGCCTACTAGAAAGTACATTAGTTAGTTTGGTCTACATTTATTTTATTAATAGGTCTTACTCATTTCTGGATTTCTTTGTTGGATATACTCGCTCAGATCGATTCCTCTGCCTGGACAAGACACCACGCTGCAGCACTGCTTTCTATGTATGTTATACCATGTGCAGCACCTTCTCTTAGCTGTAATATGCAGGCCATCTGTACGTGTATCTTCTGTCTTTAGTTTGTATGTAAGAATATATTTAATTGGTGTGTACGAATATGTAATTATATAAAATATATATATATATATATATATATAGACACACACACATACATGTGTGTTTTAGATATGCGGTTACTTGTGACGGTCCAAAATTTATTTCTCAACACACATTGAATGACAAAGTATTGAATGTTTCTGTAGTATTATATTTTTTTACACATTCAATTCATAATAAATAAATATTTCTTATGATTAAAGAAACTAAAAAAAAATTTATTCGTTCGATGTGTAAGGAGTATCATACCCATGTGATATTCAATAATTTCTCACATTGAATATGATAAAATAATTTTTTTCCAACTAATATTGCAACAAGACAAAAATTAGAAGTATGATAATAATGCAATAATCAAGATTTAAATAGTATGTTATTCTTTGCAAAAAAATATAATAAAGAAAAATTTAGAAACAAAATATAGTAAATACAAACATTAAGTTCATAAAATTGCACTAATAAATCTGAGAAGAAGAGGAGAAAAAAATAAATAAGAAGAGATAAAAAAATTACTTCTCATATATCATGCATGAAGAATAAATTTTAAGAAGAAAAATAAAAAGAAAAGAATAATGAGAGAACTTAAAAAATTAGAATTTAATTGAAGGCGGGGATGCAAAATTTTTGGAAGATAATCAAAGAAATTTAAAGAAGAAAAATATTAAAGAGATAAAAATTAGAGATATTTCTTTTAAAGAAATGAAAATTTTAAAGGAGCATTTTGTAAAATATCACAAAATTACACACCGAAGAGTTATATATATATACACACACACACTAAGGGGCAGCTGCCGCCCTAAGCCTATGGTGGCTCCGCCCCTGGGCATTACCTCCATTTTCAAGTTTGTTGTATTTGAGTCATCATTTTGGAGATTTCAAATTGGATAATGTTAGATTCCATCTACACATTAGGACAGTGGAATAACTTTAGTGATCTAGTGAGAATGCTTTCAAGCCAAGTCATTCCAAAGTCATCATATATCATGAATAATTTTACCTTTAAAATGGTCAAACTTGATTAGCATATATATATATATATATATATATATATATATATATATATATATATATATGTATGTATATGAGATCATAAAATTAATTTATTTGCTAAAATGAGAAAGTGTCTTGTACGATCCCTAGAAAATAATGTGTATGATTCGGGTTGGACAATGCGACACAACCGTCAGACAAAACATATTGATAGAGTATTTGACTCCAACTGTAAAACTATTGACGTGGAAGATAAAAACAAAGTGACGTGTACAAAAGTCTATCTTTGACCGGGTGATCTCTATCACCAAGAAGGACTAGGAAACTAACAGAACTAAGTCTCCAACCACGATGCAACCTTATGGGATCGTTATAAATATAGAGACGGTCCAGAGACCAAGGTACGCAATTAATACCCTTTGAACCCCTTCATAGCGAATAGCCTTTTTTCGATTTCTGACTTGATCGTCGGAGCGTAGTCGGCCGGTACCACACCGGTGCCCTATCGACTACCTTTCTTTCGTCTTTTTTCACAGGTTGGCGTTTGACCAGTTCGGGGTGAATTCCTGCTTCATCAGTTGGCGCCGTCTGTGGAAAACGAACCCACGACTTTATTAACCTAATCGTTCTACACGATTTACTCACGAAGCATGATGCACCTACGATCTGGATTAGAGACTGAGACTGCGACCGCGCAAGAGCCCCTTGTATGCCAGGACTTTCCTGTTGGCCCCGGGGGTCCTACCAGACAAGATCCACCCGCTGCCCCTGAGCATCCAGGTGGCAACGTACCATTAGCAGAAGGAGGAGGGCAGGCCCCTGGTTACAGAGATCTCCCTGGTGAACACCTTGAGGTCCCAAACGATCAGGAGCGTGTCGCAGCGTTGGAACATCAGATCCAGAACTTGAATCAAAGTCTGGTTCAGATACTCCAGCAAAATGCGGCAATCCTGCAACGCCTCCCTCCTGCAGCACCAGTACCATCACGGAGTCACCTTAGACCTATTGATTTAGAGGGTGACGGTGTGGGACGAAGCAGCGAAGTCCCAATTGACGATGCGACCCAAAGCCGAGTAAGAGGTAAGATGATTCCCAGTTATTTAGCCCCTCTAAATAGGAATCGAACTCATGGAGATTTGGGGCATCCGGGAGAAACAGCTTATCATGATATGGAGGTACAGGAACTCAAAGCGAAGGTGGAAAGTATGGCGCAGGCCATGAGAGTAAAAGGACCTGCTACAATAGAGATCTGGTACAGCAAACCAACCTTCCTTTTTTCGCCGGGATAATGAATTGTCCTTTGCCTAACAAATTCAAAATGCCCCCTATGGAGAGTTTTGACGGGACCAAGGACCCACTGGACCACTTGGAAACTTACAAAGCATTAATGCATCTCTAAGCAGTGCCAGATGAGATTATGTGCAGAGCCTTCCCCACTACATTAAAAGGCTCTGCCCGGTCATGGTTTAATAGCTTGAAACCTGCGTCTGTACACACCTTTAAAGAATTGAGTCAGCTATTTGTGGGAAACTTCATTGCCGCTCGGAGACATAGGAAACCAGCTATTTATCTCCTTAATGTGAGACAATCCAAAGGGGAAACGTTGCGAGACTACATCAATCGATACAATAGGGAGATGTTGCAAGTGGATGCCCTCGACGACAAAGTGGCGGTTACTGCATTCATGGGAGGCCTACTCCCCTCAAAATTCCTTTACTCAATCTCCAAACATCCTCCAGAAAGCATGTCTGAATTACTCATGAAGGCTCATAAGTTCATGAACGCTGAAGTTGCCCTCGAGGCCCGAAGGGAAAAGGGAGATAACGACAAAAAGACAGATAGGAAGAGGGGAGGGCAATTTGGAGGTAGGGAAGAACGAAACCCTAAGTATGGCCGATCGTCGCAAGATCAGACTGACAGGATACCTCGTCGTGACAGGGGATTCAATTTTACTCCTTTGAATGCGTCAATAAGCCAAATCCTCCTTCATATTCAAGATGATCCGACGGTGGCATGGCCTCAAAAATTAAAATCTGATCCTTCCAGAAGACCCCGTGACAAATATTGCAGGTTTCATCGTGACCACGGGCATGATACAGACGAATGCATAGATTTGAAGAGACAAATTGAGAGTCTGATTCAGGGGGGACAACTGCGGAGATTTGTGGCTGGCGATGGAAGAAGAGCACAAAACCCCCCGCAGGATAGAAGAGAAGACATTACTCACAGAAATCCTCCGTTGGGGGAGATCAGAGTCATCTCTGGGGGAATTGGTGGTGGCGGAGAATCTAATTCGGCTCGAAAAGCATATGCAAGAAAAGTTAGAAGTTTTTCTGAGGTAGGTGAGATGAGCCAATCACCCGCCAAGTACCCTCGGCTGGATGACCAGATTATTACTTTTACAGAGGCTGATGCAAGGGGGGTTCAACAACCCCATGACGACGCCCTAGTAGTCACGGTGGTTATCGCAAATTTTACAATCAGGCGAGTGCTAATTGACAACGGTAGTTCTGCTGACATCCTATTTGTGACCGCTTTTGATCAGATGAGGATTGGAAGGGAGAAGCTCAAACCTACCAAGTCTCCACTTGTTGGTTTTTCTGGAGAAAAGCTCCTTCCGTTGGGCACTGTATATCTCCTGGTCACTGCCGGCTCAAGCCCCAGAGAGGTCACTAAGATGGTGACCTTCTTCGTGGTGGATTGTCCGACCACTTACAATGTCATCTTGGGAAGGGCCACGTTGAATACAATGCGAGCAGTGACCTCCACTTATCATCTCCTCGTCCGGTTCCCCACTGACAATGGGATTGGAGAGCTTAGGGGTGACCAAGCCACTGCCCGAGAATGTTATGCCACATCCCTGAGAGAGAAAAGGGCGTCAGAAACTTTAAGCATAGAAGGCATAGAAGTGGAAGAAAAGGAGAAAGCCCGCCACGCAGAACCTATGGAGGAGTTAGTTGAGGTCGACTTGTATGAACATGAGACGGGGAAAAAGGTGTACATAGGGTTGTCTCTCTCACCCACCTCTCAAAACGAACTTATGCAGTTCCTCAGAATGAATCGGGATGTGTTTGCATGGTCTCATGAAGACATGCCTGGGATCGATCCAGCCGTTGCTATGCACCAGTTGAATGTCGACCCAGATGCCAAGCCAGTTAGGCAAAAAAGGAGAACTTTTGCCCCAGAAAGAAATTTAGCAATCTTTGAAGAGGTGGGTAAATTGTTAAAAGCCAACTTTTTACGGGAAACCCATTACCCAGATTGGCTATCAAATGTAGTCCTTGTTAAAAAATCCAATGGCAGATGGCGTTTATGTGTCGACTTTACGGATTTAAATAAAGCATGTCCAAAGGACAGCTTCCCACTTCCAAGGATCGATATGCTGGTAGAAAGCACGGCTGGATGCGAGCGACTTAGTTTCATGGATGCCTATTCAGGATACAATCAGATCCCAATGTCACCGTCAGATCAAGAGAAAACGTCCTTCATAACAGAAAGGGGCTTGTATTGCTATACAGTGATGCCGTTTGGTTTAAAGAATGCCGGCGCAACTTACCAGAGGCTCGTAAACAAAATGTTTAAGGAGCAAATTGGCAGAAATATGGAAGTATATGTTGATGATATGCTTGTTAAAAGCCAGAAAGCTATAAGCCACTTGGATGATTTACAGGAAGCTTTTGATGTTTTGCGAAAGTATAGAATGAAACTTAACCCCAGTAAGTGCGCTTTTGGGGTGTCATCTAGAAAATTCTTGGGCTACTTGGTTAGTAAGAGGGGCATAGAGGCCAACCCGCAGAAGGTGCAGGCTATTCTGGATACAAAGTCGCCCAGAACGATCAAAGAAGTCCAGAGACTCACGGGAAAGGTGGCAGCATTGAGCCGACTAATTTCCCGAGCCACAGACAGATGTCTTCCATTTTTCCAGGTTCTCAAACGGGCCTTTGAATGGACACCAGAATGCGAACAAGCCTTGAGTGAGTTGAAGCAGTACCTCAGTTCACCTCCACTTTTATCTTGCACGCAACTAGGGGAGGAGTTATATTTATATTTAGCTGTCTCCCCTGTAGCAGTCAGTTCAGCATTAGTACGAGAGGAGGAGGGGGTGCAAAGGCCGGTTTACTACACCAGTAAGGTACTTCGAGGCACAGAGGAGAGATATCCGTCAATAGAAAAGCTGGCGTTCGCTCTTGTTTTATCAGCCAGGAAACTCAGGCCATACTTCCAAGCACATACCATTACAGTATTGACTGATCAGCCGCTTCGACAAGTCCTCTTCAAGCCTGAAACCTCTGGGCGACTTGTGAAATGGTCCATGGAGTTAGGGGAGTTTGACATTAGATACAAATCGAGGGCGGCAATCAAAGGCCAAGTGTTGGCAGACTTTATAGCTGAGTTTACCTATTCTCCAGAAGAAGTTCCGCAGGAAAAGGAGGAGAGCTCAGCCCAACAGAACAAAGAAGACCAAATGGACCCGGGCTGTACATGGGAGTTATTTGTCGACGGATCGTCAAACGCACAAGCTAGTGGCGCAGGGATATTGATCAAATCCCCAGAAGGGGAAACACTCAAGTATGCCTTGCAGTTCGGATTCAAAGCTACAAACAATGAAGCTGAGTATGAGGCCTTAATTGCAGGATTGAAAATAGCTGATGTTCTTAAGATACAACAGCTGAAAGCTTATACCGACTCAAAGCTGGTCGCCCGTCAGGTACTCGCAGAGTATGAGGCAAAGGGAACAAAGATGAAATCTTACTTGCAGAAAGTCCAGGAGCTGGTCACCCGCTTCCGAAAGTTTTCCATCACTCGGGTTCCCCAGAGTGAAAATTCTAATGCAGATGCTCTCGCTCGACTCGCCACGGCACAAGAAGTTGCTAACGGAGGAGTACTTATAGAATGTCTGAACAACCCAAGTATAACATAAGGGGCGCTGAATGAGGTAAACCAAGTCACCCACGGCATGGAGTGGGCGGACCCAATTGCTAGATACATTAGGAATGGCGAGCTACCCTCTGATAATACTGAAGCACGCAAAATCAGGATTAGAGCATCCAGATATACCTTGATCGACGGAATCCTCTACAAAAGAGGAGTCTCATTGCCATACCTACGATGTGTGTCGACAGAAGAGGCGCGGTATGTCATGAAAGAAATACATGAGGGAGAGTGCGGTAATCACGCAGGGGGCAGGTCCTTGGCTCATAAAGTCATCAGGCAAGGATATTATTGGCCCACCATGTAACAAGATGCGCGGGACTATGTCAAAAAATGCGAAAAATGTCAACGCTTCGCTAATGTCCCGAGACAGCCCCCATAGGAGTTGACTCCAATAGCTGCCCCATGGCCATTTGCCCAGTGGGGAATGGACTTGATCGGCCCCTTGCCAATGGGAAAGGGGCAGACAAAGTTTGCAATTGTAGCAATCGACTATTTTACCAAATGGGTGGAAGCAGAGCCCCTGGCCACCATCGGAGAACAGAATGTCATCAACTTTTGTGCTGAACATGGCATAAATAACCATTACTCCTCACCAGGCCATCCACAGGCCAATGGGCAAGCTGAAGTGGCTAACAGAACGATACTCAAGATGATCAAAATGCGTTTGGAGAAATCCAAAGGCGCATGGCCAGAGCTGCTACAGAGTGTCTTATGGGCATATAGGACCACTGCCAAAGTCCCTACGGGGGAAACACCATACTTCTTAGCTTTTGGAAGTGAAGCGGTACTCCCCGTTGAAATAGGACAGGTAGCAAGCCATCGGACTAAGCATTATGATCTCACTCGTAATGAGAAGGAGCTAAGGGTCAGTGCTGATTTCATTGAAGAAAACAGAGAACAAGCACGAGTTCGGATGGCGACATATCAGCAGGCCATGTCCCGGTACTATAACACTAGGGTCAAACGAAGGAGTTTCAAACCTGGTGACTTGGTCCTTCGTGAAGTCACACAAGCCACCAAACCTAAAGAGACTGGGAAGTTAGCTCCGAACTGGGAAGGCCCCTATAGGGTGGTCAGAACTCGGCGACAAGGAACGTACTGGTTAGAAACATTAGAGGGAAGGCAGTTGGCCCATCCTTGGAATGCCGAGCATCTAAGGAAATACTATCAGTAAAGTTTTTTCTTGTCAATTTCTTTTAGTTTGCATCTGTTTTAATAGCATGTTTCTAGAACTAGTCTTCATTATCGAGCTTTAGAGTAAGGCTCCAGTTTTATATTTATGCTTCTTCATTACTGAGCCTCATAGTAAGGCCTCAGCTTTATGTTCATTTATTACTCTTGAATGAATTCCATTATTAGAATATCAAATATTAATCTCTTGGAAATATGCTTTCATATCCGAATAACCCTACGGGGGTACACCTTTGCAAAGGGCCTTTGATGAAAAAGGCGGGATGGATTAATCCCGAGAACATTGTTGAAATAAACCCTATGGGGGTATAGCCCTACGGGGGCACACCTTTGCCAAGGGCCTTTGATGAAAAAGGCGGGATGAATTAATCCCGAGAACATTGTTGAAATAAACCCTACGGGGGTATAGCCTTACGGGGGCACACCTTTGCAAAGGGCCTTTGATGAAAAAGGCGGGATGGATTAATTCTGAGAACATTGTTGAAATAAACCCTATGGGGGTATAGCCCTACGGGGGCACACCTTTGCCAAGGGCTTTTGATGAAAAAGGCGAGATGGATTAATCCCGAGAACATTGTTGAAATAAACCCTACGGGGGTATAGCCTTACGGGCGCACACCTTTGCAAAGAGCCTTTGATGAAAAGGCGGGATGGATTAATCCCGAGAACATTGTTAAAATAAACCCTATGGGGGTATAGCCCTACGGGGGCACACCTTTGCCAAGGGCCTTTGATGAAAAAGGCGGGATGGATTAATCCCGAGAACATTGTTGAAATAAACCCTACGGGGGTATAGCCTTACGGGGGCACACCTTTGCAAATGACCTTTGATGAAAAAGGCGGGATGGATTAATCCCGATAACATTGTTGAAATAAACCCTATGGGGGTATAGCCCTACGGGGGTACATCTTCACAAAGGGCCTTTGATGAAAAAGGCGGGATGAATTAATCCTGAGAACATTGATAAAGCCTTACGAGGTGCAAACTGACAGAGGGATGCCTCTAGAGGGATCTTAAAAATAAAAAAAATGAGACGCCTTAAAAAAAAAAAAACAAGTACTTCTTCATTGATTAAGGAAAAGAGATTACAGGAGGAAATGCACTACAAATAAAAAAAAAATCAGGGATCAGGCTCTCTGAGTTGCAACTTTGAAAAGTCCATATCTGGCCATTCCTCCTTCGCCACTTCACGAAAATACTCAAAACCATCAATATATGATTGGTTGCAAGCCCTGTCGAAGTCAGCCAATTCCTTGAAATCTTTAACTGCCAAATCTTTGATCCCCGGAAGGTCAGCCTGCCATCTAGCCATCTCCTCCTGCTCATGTTTAAGTTTAGCGGTAAGGCTATCAATCGCTCCCCCGCAAGTACCATAAGAGGTCCGAATAGCCTCCAACTCTGAAGACAGTGTGAAGCGTTCAGTGCGAAAAGAGGAACGTTCAGCTTCAAAGGCAGTCTTCTGTTTCTCCATCTCTTCCTTCGTCCATAAGAGGCGATTGGAGATGCCTTGTGCGAATGTCAGGCCCTAGTGAACAGAGATAAATGATTACATGAGTACACAGAAAGATAAAAGAAGGCGGTAAAATATGAATGAAAACAAACCTTGCCCAAGTTTGCCACCATAAACTCGGTAGATTACCGGGAATCAAGGCTAACCACTTTCTCGATATCATTGGGGAGAACAAACTCCCTAACACGACCCACGACGAGAGATGAATCAGACAGAATGGACCCGGTTTGAAATGTCGCAGGCGACATTAATCCAGTGAAACTAGTAGAGGGAGAAAAAGACACCTGTGAACCACCACCGAATAATTGAGTCGGGGGCACTCCGAAGGGAGTCGGGTCCGGGGGATTGTTACTCCCGAATAACTGAGGGGCGGCCAGCCCAAGCGAACTCGGATTCGGAATGCTCGCTGATTCGGGAGTAGAAACAGGAAAAGTCCCAACAGGGAAATGATTCACAACAGAAGGAGGAGAGGACAAGTCTCCGCTTGAAAAACCACCGCTTCTTCTAGCCACCATAGGCCTTCGTATCTTCTTCAAAGCAGGAGCAGAGGAAGAAGCAGCGATGCCTTTTCCCTTTGCTAGCATAACAATGCCTTTATCAGGCCCCCTCCAAGAAGACCCTGGGTATTTTTGCGAGTAAGCACATAGCTAACAATTCATACAAAAGAGTAAGTAAAAATGTTAATACATACCACGCTTGGGTATAGCCACACGAGGAGGGTACCCCAGTAGACTCAGCCCCTCGTCAAAAGTCAGAACTGCCGCCTCCCTTATATGGGCATCATGAGCAGTCACCAATCTGCTCTCCTCATCACTGTCCATAAAAGGTTCGACTTGGATGGCTGGGCAAAGCAAGACTCATATTATGTAAAGTATGTAGAAAGAGAGAACTTGCAAAGAGAAAAGATAGAAGTAAAGTACCGTCGACATCTTCGTCAGTCCAGGAGCGGGGAATGCAGTATGGAGGAGATTCCCAATCCCCGAAAATGAAAAAGAATCTACTTTTCCAACCCTTGACATAGTTGTCGTGGTCAACAATTACCAACCCTCTGGGTAAATTCCCTGCACTCGATCAGCTTTGTATCAGGCGCCAATCTTTATTTCTCATAATAGTATAACAAGAAAGAAACTCATTGAGGGACAACGGGGAGCTAAACTTGCAATGTTCTCACAACACTAGGCATGACATAAGGATGCGCCAGGAGTTGGGTGTAAGTTGAGAAGGGGCAAGGTTGGCTGCACGAAGAAACTCTTTGGCAAACCCCGGAATAGGAAATCGGAGTCCCGATATGAAGTATGCCTCATAAAAGCATGTTTCCCTCTCACAAATAGAGAAGGCTCTCTCAGCTGGCAAGGGGGCTCTAGCAACAACTCCTCTGGGAAAAGCATAGTGGACAGCGAGCTCTTCCACTTCGGAGTCAGTCATGGTGGAAGTAATGTCTTGACATTCTAGGTAATCAGCCATAATACCGTGCAAAAAGTCAAACACTTGAAGAAGGGGAGAATCTGGAGCAAATATTTCTGGAGAAGGTTTCTCAAAGTTACAATCAACAACGTGTAAACAACGAGAAAGGAAATGAAGAAAGTTAAAATGCATATGAGTTGTGAGTGAATGAAAATGGGGCTGAGGCATTATATAGACACCACCCCAACGGTCACTCCACCTCCAACGTTCACCATCCTTCTTCTGAGCCTCCAACGTTCACTGTCCTTCTTCTGATCCTCCAACGTTCACTGTCCTAAAGCAACGTTCTTCTGATCCTCCAACGTTCACTGTCCTAAAGCAACGTTCTTCTGAGCTTTCAACGGTCCTAATCCAACGTTCTTCTGACGGCTCAAAGGATTACTCTCTGATGTCCCTGCTTTTAAGACTCAAAGAGGACGCAGTCCGAGCCGGGAATGCAACGAGGACGCAGCCCGAGCTGCATCAAGAAACGTACCAGGCGCAGCCCAGGATGCGATCCGAGCCGCGTCGCAGACGCAGCCAAGGCCGCGTCCCGGATGCGGTCCGAGCCGCGTCGACGCAGCCAAAGCCGCGTCCTGGAGGCGGCCCGAGCTGCGTCGCCGACGCAGCCAAGGCTGCGGGGGCCACGCCAGTTTAAAAAATATATATATATATATCGGGGCTCCGCCCCAAACCCCGGCAGGGGCGCACTGCCCCCTGCGACCCCCAGCCAACTTACCGCGGAGTTGGATTCGCGGACCGCACAGATGAGATGTACAGTTTCTTTCTTTCTGTTACAGATAAAATGACACATCTGGACAACCCAAAGAGCCAATCGGAGTGTTCTTAAGGTTTGGCGAGCAACTCTCATGAACAGGGGGCATCTGATAGAGTATTTGACTCCAACTGTAAAACTATTGACGTGGAAGATAAAAATAAAGTGACGTGTACAAAAGTCTATCTTTGACCGGGTGATCTCTATCACCAAGAAGGACTGGGAAACTAAAAGAACTAAGTCTCCAACCACGATGCAACCTTATGGGATCGTTATAAATATAGAGACGGTCTAGAGACCAAGGTACGCAATTAATACCCTTTGAACCCCTTCATAGCGAAGAGCCTTTTTTCGATTTCTGACTTGATCGTCGGAGCGTAGTCGGCCGGTACCACACCGGTGCCCTATCGACTACCTTTCTTTCGTCTTTTTTCACAGGTTGGCGTTTGACCAGTTCGGGGTGAATTCATGCTCATAACATATCATTCCAAACTCACGATACTTCCCCTAAACTATACATATCCATACATATACAGATTAAAAATTTAAGGTTTCAAATTACTTAACTTAATTGTCAATAGTTTACGTGTATAGATACAGACATGCACATTGTCCAATTTGTGTGGTCTCATAAAATCATATAAAATTAATATACTATTAGGCTTGAATTAACATATAAATATATCTATATATATTCTTTAAAATTATAACATATATCACTAAAGAAAGTTAAGAAGAGAATGGTCTTTGGAGAGTGAAGCTCGACAATTATATAGTGTAATTTATCAAAAAATTATTATTATTATATAAAATATGAATCAAGTAATAAACATATTCGTCAAATATTTTAAACAAGCTAATTGATTGTTTCACAATAGCTAGATGCATTAATGTTTCACGACCTATCTGGTCGGTGAGAATAGCATAACTCTTATTATACTAAACATATTTTGATTAGCATATCAAATGTCTTGCATCAATAAATTTTTATCTAATTTGTATTATGTTGTATTTGGAAATACTGAATCGACTTTAAATTAAATTTTAATTAATTTCAAATTTAAGTTGCGAATTCCATGCCTCCAAACATAACATTATTTCTTAAAAAGTAAAAGGTAACATGATTTTAATATAACAACGATTAAAGCCATTTACAGTTTGGCTACTTTTGTACGGTTGGCTACTTTTGCAGAGCATGCCTATCAAAGCTCTACAAAAGTCATGTCTCCTGTTTCTAATGCATGCCTCTTCTTGCAAACTCACGTGAATGCTTTATACCACTCACTGTTATCACCTGTAAACCAACTACACAGTCTTTTCATCCCTATTTTGTATGCATTACCCGTCATCCTAGATAACCTATTTGAGGTTGGTGATGGATGATTTAAGAGTGATACACATAGATTAACACTGTTTATAAAAAAAAAATTAAATTAAATATTTTATATTTTTCAAAATTTAAAGCATAATGAAATATGAATTTAAAGATAGATTATCTGTCTTTGACACATGAAATATTTGCACTATATTAATATAATATATATATATATGTGGTCAAATATTTGCACTATATTAATATAATATATATATGTGGTCAATTTGCTATTAGTACCCTATATATATATATATATATATATGCTTTTCATTTTTTATCTTTTTACTTAAAAGCTCATAACTTTTAGTACAAATAATATTTTTTGATGAAACTAATTTTGTTAAATAAAATAATCCGAGAACTTCAATTTGAACTATGTTTTAACTTAAGACAGAAAAGTTATAATTAATTCAATTTATTTTACACTTAAAGTAATTTTTCACAAATTTAAAATTATTTTATTCACAATTAAAATATTTCTTCACACTTAAAACATATACATACAAATATTTATTTTTGATTTTAGTGTAATCTCTGGGTACTATAAAACAGGGCTTAATTTATACAATTTTTCATAAATTAAAAAAAAAGTGCAAGCATAAAAGTGAGAGACAACAAAAGTAAAAAGACAGAAGTATTGGTTTAGGACACAATGCAAGAAATGATACTTTGAAAGAACGGTGAGAAACTAACTACATATAAAAAGAAAGAGAGAAGCAGAGATTGCCAATTTCTTATTAGTTTGCTAAGGCTCTTTCAAATAGAGTGAGGGAGTATTCTATCTCAATCATATCTTTTCATTTGGAAAGTTATTTTTGCAGACCTTGTCAAGTCGACTAAGTCTTACAATCCTATCCTTACTTTTATAACATTTCTTATCTTATTTGATGCGACATTTCACTCCAAAGTATATAACGAATTTAATAGAAATTATATATACAAATAAAATATAAGATAATAATAATAATAATAACAAATAAAGGAGTGTGAACCACTATATATGCAGCAATCTATTTCTATACAAAGAAATTATATAGAAATTCAATTGTAGTGCATGCGCAGCGGTCAAATTCACATATATTTTCATATTTTTAGTATTTAATTTTGCAAATATATTAAACTACTATATTTTGATTTTATTATTTTATATTTTTTTACCTAATATTATGCATGTATTAAATAAATAAATGTGCAATAAAATGATGATTTAAAATGATAATATTTAATATTATAATTTTATAAATGTAACATTTAATTTTGCAAATATATTAAACTACTATATTTTGATTTTATTATTTTATATTTTTTTACCTAATATTATGCATGTATTAAATAAATAAATGTGCAATAAAATGATGATTTAAAATGATAATATTTAATATTATAATTTTATAAATGTAACATTTAATTAAAGCAATCTAGTTAATTTAACCTAAATAATTTATGCACTATTATTAAAATATAATATTAAATAAATAAATAAATTTTATATCATTATGTCAAGTTCATATATATGTTAAACCATAGATTATAAACAATAATTTAGGGTTTGCTATTCGTGTATATATATATATATACACCATAAGATATGAATAGCAAACTGATCATATATATATATATATATATATATATATATATATGGTGAGTTTGCTATTAATACCCTCTATATATCTGTGCATGCATTTTTTTTTTATTTTTTTATCTTTTTACTTAAAAGTTTATAACTTTTAGTACAAATAATATTTTTTGATGAAACTAATTTTGTTAAATAAAATATTTCGAGAGCTTTAATTTGAATATAATTTAAGTTATGTTTAAACTTAATAAAGTAATTTTTTACAAATTTAAAATTATTTTACAAATTAAAATATTTCTTAATACACTTAAAACATATATACATACAAATATTTATTTATATTTTTAGTGTAATCTCGGATACTTTCGTACTGGGCACCTTATCCTCTAATCTGAATGTGTTAGTAAATCCGCGGAATAATGATAAAATCTTTGTACAATGACAGGTGATAAAAATTAATAGTCAATATATGTATAGATACAAATTAATAATATATATATATATATATATATATATATATATATATATCCATTGCCTACTAGGATGTACATCAGTTACAAGACAAGTTGGTTTCGTGTACATCTAACTCCTGGCTAATTTTTTATTTCTTTTATAGATATGCTCCATCCTATTTGTACGTTAATGAAGATACTGAAAAAAAGCCAGCTACAGCTAATAGAAATGTCCAATACAGAGAGAGTGATATATTTTGACAGCAGTTGCACTTTTCTTTTTTCTAGAGAGAGAAAAAGCCCGCTACAGTTAACAGTCAGGTTCAATAAAAATAAATCTCTGCATTCCATTTATTATCTTTTTCAACTTACTCATATATATATATATATATATATATTACATTTAAGCTTGGCCTAATAAGGTCGAAAACGGTGATCCAACGGCCCAGAATTGTTAAAAAAATGATCATGTGGTTCAAAGTGTTTTTTGTTATCTACGGTCTAAAATTACTTCATCTAATTGTTACGATTGCAAATGCGCGATAGTATCGTTAGCACAAGCATATCCTAGTGTATATATATATATATACACAGAACGTACGAAT
This sequence comes from Cornus controversa, assembly GCA_026545225.1. Lineage (NCBI taxonomy): Eukaryota > Viridiplantae > Streptophyta > Magnoliopsida > Cornales > Cornaceae > Cornus > Cornus controversa. The sequence continues at coordinate 815,355 of CM048845.1, read as the reverse complement.
GAATTAAAGTTGGTAAGATTTTGTATATACAGAGAGAGAGAGAGAGAGAGAGAGAGAGATATGAGAGGAACTTTGAATTTTGTTTGTTTGTTTATTATTTTAAGCAAGTACAGGCTACTTTATTCAAGTGCATACAGTCATTGCATGTGCTTCAACCAATTAAAGCTATATATAAATATAACCCCACCCTAGTAGCAGTTTGTTCATTCCACCTCATTCTTTGTCTCTCACAATTTCAGGTTCAGTAGCTTTCTTGAAGCCTCCGACAGTTGTGTCCTATTTGATCATTTCACTCTCACAGTCAGGTTGGCACATCTCTTTCTCTCTCGATAAATTTGTTTAATATATTTGTATTTTGAACGTGTATGTGTATGTATATGTATATGAGTTGTTGTAGAATATACTGTTTGAATGTTTTAGTTTAATGTATTTGTATTTTTAATTGTATTTTTAATGTGTATGTATATGGGCTGTTGAAGAACATACTATTTAAATATTTTAGTTTAATATTTGGAGATAAAGAGAATCCAAAATTTTCGTAAATATGTAGAATGAAAAGAAGTAATTTAGTTTTATCTATAAGATTCAACATTATTCATTTATATTCCTTTTTAACAGTAACGCTGCCCTTACCCATACTAGCTATTCCTTTTTAACAGTAATTGTATTTTTATATTACTCTATATGGAAAAGAAAAAGTCAGGACTTCTATTTTAGTTATTTTTAGAAGTCATGACTGTACCGTGTACTCTACAAAAGCTTTAATAGGCTCCCAATATGTTAAATTTTAGACGCAAAACTCTTATAAACTATATTTATATATAATAGGCTTCCATTTTTTTCTCTTTGATAAGTTTATAAGTTTATAGTCTCAAGATAATGACCCAAATAATAAAATAATAATAATAAACATATAAAGAATTGTATGTCAGCACAGACTGCAATCTAGGAGTATTTGTGAACAATAACTAATGAAAGCTGACAGTGAAGAGATTAAACTATGCATGAAGCATCAAAAGAAAGAGAAGTTCACGAAAATTGGTTATTACTTCTTTTCATTCTACATCTATGTGTTTACCAAAATTTTGGGTTCCCTTTATTTCCAATTAGTTTTGTCTTTACTCTTTACATATACATATATAAAAATACAATCACAATATCTAAATATATCATATATATAGATATATATATATATATATATATATCCATCTTAATAATATTATGCATAAATTATATAGATTAAATTAACTAATTTATTTAATAAATGTTATATTTATGAAATTAATTATATGTTTGCTTATGTGAATTTTGACAGGTAAAATGAAATCAACATGGAATGAAATGCGAATTGCTGTTAGTTCTTATCGATTTTATGAACGTCAGGATTGGACTTCTCAACACGAGCTCATTGAAGAACAAACACGTAATGAGTATCTACAAAATAAACTTCGAGTTCAGAATGATATTCTTCGTGATATTGATGAATATCTTCAGACCGTGCCAGTTAATATAGATGAAGGTGATAGACGAACACGACGTAAATTAACAAGAAAAAGAATAACAACTCTTAGATTATTAAAAAACTTAAATAATGATTTGGTAAATAATCAAAATTCGATGAATAATATTTATAACAGAATTGTAAATAGTAGGAATAAATTTAGAGTTGCTAAAGAAAATATAATTAAAATGTTTACAACAAATTCATTAGGTTATAAATTTAAAGTGATCAGTGATAACGATATTTATGCAATTTTATTTTTTAAAGAGTGGATGTCAATAATTGCTCGACAAAGAATGCAAATTTTTAAAATTTCATATAAAATAGCATCTTCTATTAGTGCGGGTACATTACTTTTTATTCAAAAGATTGCAGCAGAAAGTCAAATTTGTATTCCAGATGCTCATAATCAGAAGGTCGTCGTCATCATTAACTCTGATGGTAGGATAGATGAAATTTTTGAATAACATTAACTTATTGTAATATTTATGTTAATATATTATATTTTTTTTATTGGAATAACATTAACTTGTTGTAATATTTATGTTAATGTTAATATATTATATTTTTTTATTTTAGCACTTTTAATGTTTATGTATGAAGAATCACTAAAGAATGATTATAAAATGAGAGTGGTGAAAACCAATACAAAGATAAAGACTTGAGTTTCCTTCAAAAACACTTTCAAAAACAATTTTCTGTTGCGAGGGGTGGTCAAAATTTGGAGTGGTACGTTTCTTGCCTCATGTATAGGTTTATGAGAATCATCAATATTTCGAATTTTCAGATTAGGATAGGAATCACCTTCGGTTGGCCTTTCAAAGGAACTGGTGTACGAGTATATATATATATATACACATATATAGTATAATGATGCAAGCTGTTGGCTTGGTTTCTAACTCTATTCGCACTCCTCCCACTCATGAGAAAGGACCTCACGGGTACGAAATCTGTGAAGAATTGGACAATCCAACTCGTATTTATTACTCGGAGCTTCATTCGTAAATAGTTTGGCTTTACCGAATATGACACATACTATTCAATTTTATTTACGTGCATTTTTTTTTTCACATTTTGACTGTTCTTTACATCTGTATTAGAGGTTAAATACTCTTATAAAAAATCATACAATTAATATTAATGTTACCATGTTAGTAATATTAATTGAAAAAATCGATTTAAACTTTTTTTTTTTCTTTTAGGCTGTGAAAGGGTTTTATAAAAAAATTGGGTTATACGTGTGAAAGATCCTTAATCGAGTCTTGAGATTGAAGAAAAAAGATGACATAAAGCTGTGAACCATAAATACGAATCAAAGAAATAAATATGCAGGAGGAGAAAGTTTTTTGCTTTAGTGTTTCCACATTCAATTGATTCAGTTATAAAATAGTTTAATATTTAGTTTTCCAATTTCTTTTCTTTGGTATCTACGTTAAAAATCACATATTTAGTTTGTGAACGAAGTTTGATTATACATCAAGTCATAGTATTTAGAAATGTAATTTTATAATTCCATTTACCAACTTAATGTAAAAAATTAAATTATCAATAAAAATTCAGTATTATTTCATATGGAGATTAAAGTTACTTTCATGCCTATCAACTATATATTAGATGTAAAGCATAACCGCTAAACAGAAATGGTTATAATAATTGAATCAATTCATACTATAATAATTAAAATATAATGGAAATCTAATTTTTTTAAAAATAAAAAAATTAAATTATCAATAAAAATTAAATTATCAATAAAAAATTCAGTATTATATCATATGGAGATTAAAGTTACCATTTTAAGGTTCATTTCTAGGGTGAAGGTTGAAAAAATTGTATTAGAAATTTAGCACATTCCTTCCTATCATCAGTTTTATCTAGTCTATATGCTCTGTAGAAACATGATTTTAATAGGGATAATATCTTTGACCTCCCCTAAGGTATATCGAAGTTTCACATACCTCCCCTCTTGTTTGCATAATTCCACTTACCTCCCCTGAAGTTTTGATTCATGTAACACATTCCCCCCTCCCGTTACGGCAGTTGACGGAAACAAAAAAAATCTGATGATGTCAGCCACAGTAAACAGGTAAAATGACTCTTTTAACCTTATTGACTTTTCTAATTTATTTTTCTCTCTTTCTTCCCTCCCATGGGCCCACGACTGTCACTTTCCATCTTCTTCTCACTCTAGAAAGTGAGTTTTCTCTCTCTACCTCATCCATGGCTTCTCCTTTGCTGAATATGAGGTAGTTTGTTGCTTCCAACCTTTAAAAGAAATATGGTCAAACAATGATTAAATGTATGAACGACAGTGAATTCACCGAAGAGAGGTGAGATGACCCAAAACCTTGATCTACAACCCCAAACCTTCCATTTAATTCCAAGTCCTGTGCATAGTCAATTTGCATGCAACAACCTGTTCAATCCTATAGATGGGTCTTCTATGTCTCCCATGATCCACTTCAGTATAGACTGCTCTTGGCTCGGCGATGCCGTCACTATCTTCGACAACTCCCCCTACCAATCCTCAATCTCCGGTCCACATTTCTTCGCTCCGGCGGTCCCGACGCCGCTGCCGATCTCCAAAGTGGGTGGTACTGAATCAACCCCTATATTCGAATTGCTGGTTTCTTGCTGCACAGGCGGCTATTTTTGGGATGAGTTGCCTGAAATCGTAGCCACAACGACCATGTCTATAGAACCACCACCACTACCATTTCCTCTACCTCCTCCGCCGCTACCGACGCCCAGAGAAGAAGATAGGCTCACTACCCACAAAGCAACTTTCTTTATTCCAAAAATTGACCAATGGGTTTGACGATTGTGATAGTAACGAAGTCTCTGTAACAAGCTCAAACATGAGCATAAGAGAGGAGAAAATAGAGGGAAGGAGGAGGAGGAGAAAAAATAAAAAAAATCAATATATAATACAAGGGCATAACGGTAAAATCATTCACCACAGTTAGTTTTTTGAACGACTGTCACTGACAGGAGAGGTAAGTGGGATTATTCAAACAAGAGGGGGGTATGTGGAATTTCGATAAACCTCAGGGGAGGTTAAAGATATTATCCCATTTTAATATCTATTATTTCAAGGTATTATTTGGGCACATACATATAGATTAAAGAAAAGTGAAGAAAAAATTAATAATTTTGGTTAGAAAATTAATGGGCTTTGTCAATGAATTTTATTTAATGAGAATCTAATAAAAACTGAATAAGAACCCTTCTTTTTTTTCAAAAAGAGTTTAATAGTAGTTGTGAGTAAATATATAGAAAATCTATTTTTTTAGGTAAATCGTTTTGTTTAATACAGTTCAAAATTTTCAATAACGTTTTCCTTAAATTTCTATCAATCAGATGCTTAAAAAAATCCTCTAAGTAGTTCAATAAATAGTAAAAACATCTCAGCCTTTAGGATAATATCCTTCCTTGAATATTTGTTTTTACTATCTCTTGTTTGAGTTATTGACGTCATAAATCCTTGAATTCCGCATATCCTAATTGAAATTCTATGCCATGTTCTAGGATAATAAAAATCTATTTTTTCAATGAATGCTTTGGATAAAAAGAGAGTCTTTGTTTGAACATGAATAGAGTAGATAAACGAAGAAGAATGAAAAGTGGATATAACCAAGTGAGAAAGCATTGATAGACTCTATGTCCTAGCTCGTTTGATATCTAGATTTGTCTCAAATCCTACTTTATCATGACAAAGCTTTCTTTCGGATCACGGGACTTCTGATTCATAGTCCATTAATTGTAGCAAGTAATTTACTTTCTTTCGATCACAGGACTTCTGATTCATAGTCCATTAATGTTAGCAAGTAATTTACTTTCTGTCAAGTCTATTTTTTATTTAATTTTCTCTTAGGCGATATCCCTAATATATATACATATATATAATTAGAGTCTCTCACGTGCAACGCAAGTGCATTTAAACTAGTATATATATATGGGTAAAATGTATAAAACCTCCCCCTAGTTTTAAAATGTGCAAAAAAGACCTTTCATGTTCACTTTAAACCCTTATAGTTTAACAAATGTTTAAAATCAATCCTTTTGGACTAAAATTATATTTTAAGTTTCAATTTTACCCTTCTACCGAATTTCTTCATATTTTCCACAATAACAATTTTATTCTTTTTATATAATTTTTTAAAAATATTAATTTAATTCTATATAAAATATTCTTGTTTTAATATCATTTTGTGGCCAAGAAAAAAATAAATAAATAATCTTCAGTGTTTTTAAATTATTATTTTTTTGGCATTGTTTAAAAAAATGCCGTTTTTTAAACAATGCCAAATGTTCTTTTCTAACATTGAAGAATTTTTTTATTTTACCAAAAAAAAAAATAATAAAAACAATGTAAATTTTTTTTTTCTCGACCACGAAATGATAATTAAACAAAAATATTTTATTTATAATTAGAGTAGCAGAGTTTTGAATACAGTTTAATCCTCAACCCGTGCCTTCCTTCAGGACTCCCTCTAAATCATATATTCTCTACTCGCTTTTCAAATATGCATAAGAGTTTTAAAAAAAATTAGAAAGAAAAAACATAACCAGTACTCCCTCCGTCCCATAATTTAAGTCCACTATTATATTTTGGAATGTCCCAAAATATATGTCCGTTTTCTAAAATGGATGTACTATCTTTTATATGATTTCTAAACTACTCTTTTCAAACTCCATTATCATAAAAGTTGATTCCACTATATAATAATAATACTAATTTTTAAAGAACGACTAATGTGTAAATTCATTCATTACTACTATAAAAAGTAGGTCCTACCATAAAAGATTGGATTCTCAAATATGCCCATGAATTTTGGGACAGAGGGAGTATATGTTTCAAGTGTGAAGAAATATTTTAATTATGTGCAAAATAACTTAAAATTTTTGAAAAATTACTTTAAGTGTAAAATAAATTGAAAAAATCATAACTTTTCTATTTTAAGTTAAAATATAACCTAAATTATACTCAATTTGAAACTCTCGAAATATTTTATTTAACAAATTTAGTTTCATTAAAAAATATTATTTATAGTAAAAGTTATGAACTTTTAAGTAAAAAGATAAAAAAATAAAAAGCATATATATATATATATATATATATATATATATATATATAAAAGGTACAAATGCCAAACTGAACCCATTTCATAATCTAAACTAAGATTAATTTTTACATTTGTCTTTGTCCAAATCAATAAAATAAATGTAGATCTATGTACTAATTTTTACCAATTGTACAAAGACCTCTTCATTATCCCACTATCAGGGACTTGGACTCATGATCAAGTGTCCAGTACGATAGTACCTAGAGACTTCACAACTTTTACTACACCATCACATTTGCATATTGAATATGTTACGCTTCTTATATATATATATTATATTATATTATATAATATTTTAGCTTTGTGTTTGAATCTCCCGCTTAAAAAAAATCATCTAACGGTCAAAAATGCTTAAAAAAATTATCTGACGGTTCAAAATATTTATGTCTATCTACGGTCTAAAATTACTCTCCCTATCTTCAATCAACGTTCACGATTGACTCCCACCTGAATTCAACTTGGGCCAGATTAAGGCTTGGGCCTTGGATCTTTTCCTTCCACTTTTCAAAGGCTGTTGCTGCTGATTCCCTCACATATTGACGACTTTGGAGTTGCGGTTCTTAATTAATCATGGTTTTCTCCTCTTTTTATTTTTAACATTATTATCATTATTATTTTGAAGTTTTTTTTTTACTAATTTTTTGGCTCTGTTCAGGTCTACATTTGCACGTCTTAACTATCACTGTGGTCCTGGAGAAAGATGATGTGTTGATTTCTGTACCATCAATCAGGTATTTTCTGTAATCACTTTCTTTTAATGTCATTAAATTTTAGTTATGGAGTACCAAGAGCATGGATATATTAGTTATTACCATATTATATTATATTAGTTTGTTTTATATATCTATTTATTGGCAGTTTTTCCAAAGGAAAGGAAAGGAAGAAGAAGGGCTGAGTCATGATAGGCTGGATTAGAGTCATAGTGCTGAGAGATTACCAAGAGCATGAATATATTAGTTATTACCATATTATATTATATTAGTTTGTTTTATATATCTATTTATTGGCAGTTTTTCCAAAGGAAAGGAAAGGAAGAAGAAGGGCTGAGTCATGATAGGCTGGGTTGGAGTCATAGTGCTGAGAGATTACCAAGAGCATGAATATATTAGTTATACCATATTTTGATTCTCCGAAAGCTACAAACAGTGGACTTCTGGATTAGAAATACTTGGCATTTTGTTATATTAGAAATACTTTAATGTCACGTGTGTTTTCTGATTTACTCCATCATTTCATATATGTATTTGAGTAATTGTAGTCTCAGGTGAAGTGAGAGGTCTTAGTTATTTGCTGTAAGCAAATTAAAACTGTGTACTCAAAAGGGGGAGAGAGAGAGAGAGAGAGAGCCATTAGATTACATCACTCAATCACTCTCTTTCTCTGCATCACTCAATCTTTATATTACTTTCACACGCAACAACCCATGCCATTTTCCTCTCTTTATACATCACTCAACCGAAGGCAAATTACATTCATGTTAATGCAAGTGAAGAAAATTTATGCTCATTTTTTAAGAAGTAAAGAAGAAGGAGATGCGTGGTCATTATTTTTTTTTTTTCGTAAACAGTATCTAATATAAATAGTGTTTTGTAAATATTTGTTTATTGATATGTTGATTATATAAAATCAGTTTCTATTTAGTTTAATAAATTTTTTGTTCACCATAAAAAAAAGAAAAAGAAAAGAACTTCTCTGTGGATAGCAATAATTGTAACTGACTTTTTCTCTATATAGGAAAAGAGCAATGCTACACGTCATGAAAATATTTCATGAATTTTTATTTTGAATGATGTGGCAATTAAATGGTGAGTTAGTATTGGTGGGATTCCCCCATGTACAGCAGCTAAATATATTATATATATATCACGTGAGAACTTTTTCATATTATTTGAATGCCAAGTGGGTATATCTATATAAATATCACGTGAAAACTTTTTCATATTATTTGAATACCAAGTGGGTGTTAGTTAATGAAAGAGAAATGATGATCAGGAAGTTATTCAAACTATTCAATAAAATTTTGAAAGAGCATAAAATTTTAGTTGTTCGAGTAGATAAATATTTAAAAAATAAATAAAATTAAATAGATAGTAATGGTTACAAGAATTTGAAAAATGAAAAAAAGATAAAAAATAAAATAAAAGAATTAGAATTCGATTTGGAAGATTAACAAAATTTAAATAAAATCTTTTCTAAAGAATTTAAGAAAAAATAAAATTGTATTAAAAGTTTTAAAAAACTATAATTAGACAAATGACAAATATAAATAAAGGTTTAAAAATTAAAATAATTTGTATATGAGATGTACGTGTCATTTGTATAAGATTCTTATGCATATTATTTTAATTTTAAACTTTTATTTACACTTGTCATTTGTCTAGTTATACTTTTTTTAAATTTTTTAATATAATTTTATTTTTTCTTAATTTCTTTAAAAAAAATTGTTTAAATTTTGTTGTTCTTCCAAGTCGGATTCTAATTTTTTTATTTTCTTTAGTCTTTTTTTTTCATTTTTCAAATTCTTGTAACCTTCATGATCTATTTTTTGTTCATTTTTTCTTAAACGTTTAATGTACACGCGCATAGACTAATAATATTTATAGTTTCACAATGTACACGCGCAGAGACTAATAATATTTTAACAGCATGGGTATAAATATTAAAAATATGAAAAATAATAAAACAATCGATTCGGTATTAGTACCGACTGATGTGTCATGTATTCATTTAAACACTTTGAAGGAGAGAGATAGTATCTTTATCTATTACTTATTAAGAGTTCTTGTTAGACACAAGTAATTGGAGTGCGAAAAAAATTGATCGGCAAATGTAACACTACTCTAAAAATATTTATAGTTTTCCGATGTATACACGTGGCTGCAAAAGATGGAGCCCTATCTGCAGAGATGAGACAGTAGATCAAGGCATTGATATATATATATATGGAACCGAAATTTTGACTGTGATTTCATTTTAGTAGTTTCTTGAAAATTCGACACTTGTATGCTGCTTGTTCTAGTTACTTCCTAGTAGGCTAGGGCTAGTGTATATATATAAATATATATATAGACTACTAATTTGTATTTATACATATATGGACAACTAATTTTTGCCAACTGTCATTGTACAAAGACCTCGTCATTATCCCGTGGATTTAGACTCCCATTCATATTAGAAGATAAGGTGTCCAGGACGAAAGTACTCAGAGATTATACTAAAAACATAAAAAAATATTTGAGTGGGTATGTTTTAAGTGTTAAAAAATATTTTAATTGTATATAAAATAATTTTAAATTTGGAAAAAATTACTTTAAATATAGAATAAATTAAAAAAATCATAACTTTTCTGTCTTAAGTTAAAACATATTCTAAATTGTACTCAAATTGTAGCTCTTGAAATATTTTATTAGTTATAGTATAATAATAGTATATCCTATAAATTAGAGTTTGTATCAAATCTCTTGTATGAATTATTTAAATTAATTCAGGTGAGAGTGAATTTGAAGTTAAATTTTAATTTGAATTTTTTCTTGCTGCCGATATTTACATTTTTTACAATATAAATTTAAATTTAGGTGGAAGCGAAGGTCTAAATTTAAATTTTAGGTGGAAGTGATTTTGAATTTAAATTTAAATTTGAATTTCTTTTTCCGCCGATATTTAGATTTTTTACAATATAAATAGACATACTTTCTCTTTTTTTCACATACGTTATGATAATATATTTGAAAAATATGCACTATCTCCCACAAAATGATATATAATGGTACAATATAGTGAATTTTATTTTCTCACTCATGCTCTCTCTTACATTCCACTTATTTATTCTCTCTACCCAACCGAAGCACTCTCGCTCTCTTCCCACTCACCATCATTATTTTTACTATATAGAAGAGTCTGCACATTAAAATTATGATTGATAAAAGATTTTCGTTTTCTTTTTCAGAAGCATGATTTTCTTTTCAATTGGACCATGCTAAGTCTAGCTTTGAATTAATTTAAGTTTGAGATAAATTCAAATATCAATATTAACTCACACATTGCTTATTTTATCAATTTTGAAATCAAATTCAAGTTCAAAGTTCAAACTCAAAAGATGAAAATTAATTTAGAAAAGAAAATTTATAAAAATAACCAAAGTAAATTTATTACGATGACCAAGTAAGAAGATCAAATCCACCACTGCTGGTGTTGCTGGTGTAGGGGAAAAACATCTACACAACCCCACATCAAATCCCTCCCCACTCTCTTTCTATTATTATAATAAAACGTATCTCAACCTTGTGATTTTTTTTGTTTGCTTTAATAACCTCATTTTTTTAATTTAACTTCCCAAAACAAATGAAGAAAAAAAACAAAAAAGGATAAAGTGTTAGTATAATTTTTGTGGTTGTCTGCATTTTACCACCATTATTGACTTTTGTGTCAGTGACATGACTATATAGTGATAAGTCACACTAAAAGATTTAAAAAAAATGAGTTGGATGAGTCAACAATTATCAAGACATAAAAGGTACTTCGCTTCTCAAAAAAATAATTTCACATTTTTTACGATATACATTTCAAAAATGTACTCTCTGTCACACATATGATATACAGTGATAATATAATACATTAAATATTATATCTTTTCTTTTCTTTTTTCTTTTTCTTCCATTTTCTCTCTCGTCTCACCGTTGGAGATCATCTTCGGCCAACTTTTGTAATACTCCGCTCCAACACATGGTATGATATTGTCCGCTTTGGCCTTGCGCCCGCACGGTTTTGCTCTTGGGTTTTTACCCCAAAAGGCCTTATACCATTTGAAAAAAACATACTACATATAAGTACATCTCCTTTTCCACATCCAAGCGATGTGGGATTGAGCACCCTGTACATTGTCAGTGTGGTAACTCGCCCAGTGTCTCTTCTTTGCACCCGCCCACATTATACCTGCCCACAAGGGTTACTACAATCCACCCCCTACGAGGACGTCTACGAGGCCCGACGTCCTCGTCGGCACACTTCCGGCTTGGTTTAGGTTTTGATACCAACTGTAATACCCCGCTCCAACACATGGTATGATATTGTCCGCTTTGGGCCTAATCCCGCAAGGTTTTGCTCTTGGATTTTTACCCCAAAAGACCTCATACCATTTGAAGAGAACATACTCTATATAAGCACATCCCCTTTTCCACACCGAGGTGATGTGGGATTGAGCACCCTGTACCCTGTCAGTGTGGTAACTCGTCCAATGTCTCTTTTTTGCACCCACCCACAAGGGTTACTACATCTTCTTTCCCCATCCACTACCGTCATCATCAAGCTCTACCACTCTGGCTGACCAGTTGTGTTGGCAGCTTTAATTTGCCAGCTTCAATTTTAGCCATGTCCACCACTTCATTTATTAATGTTATCAGTGTACATCGACTTCATCATGAACAACCCTTCCATTATCAAGCACTTGCCTCAGCATCCCCATGCAGAGGCGTCGTACGTCAGAAGCCTCTCTATGGTAGACTTCATTAGTAATCAAACTTAATTCTAACAAAAGAAAATAACCAAACTCATATAGAACTAAAAATTACACTTCACAGCTCACCTAACCCACAAACAAAAATTAATAATTAAACTGAATTCTAACAAGAGAGAAGGACCAAACTCATATAGAATCAAATCAATTCCCACCCTAACTCATAAAAAACAAAATCATAATTAAAATTTAATTCTAAGAATTCAAACTCATCAGAACTAAAAACATACTTGAATGAACATAGCAAAAAATTAATAATTTCCACCCTAACCCAGAAACAAAATTAGTAATCAAACTTAATTCTAACAAAAGAAAAGAATCAAACTCATATAGAACTAAAAATTACACTTCACAACCCACCTAACCCAGAAACAAAAATTAATAATCCAACGTAATTCTAACAACAGAAAAGGACCAAACTCTTAGAGATTGAAAAAATGCAATGAAGAATGATAAGGATTGAACTGATACTGACCATTGAGTATGCTCTCTATTAATAGCTTCTTATCTTGCATACCCAATTTAGTTACTTCGACTTCATCATGAACAACCCTTCCATTATCAAGCACAGGCCTCAGCATCCCCTTGCGAAGGCAGTCGTACGTCAGAAGCCTCTCGCTGGAAGCCCACCGGAGCTCCTGCTTGTCGTCTTCTTGTCATCGGCTGCGGCTGAATATGTCTGTCGGAGGCTGCTACACATCCTAGAGTTTTGTTACAGATCTCACACACGAATCGATTCGTGGCCATCAGAGTCCCTAGCTGCAAAGGCAACAACTCCAGTGGCCTTCGAGAGGCGACGGTTCCGGCGCCGACAGTGGCTGCCGTCGTTCATGGTGGTCACGGCCCGGTGGTAATGGGCTATTGCGGAGCCCGGTTCCTCGGTCCTTGGGTTTGCGGGTTCGATGGAAGGTCGGACCGAAGGGGGTTGTTCGCGGTGGAGCTTTAGCTGGTTCGATTGGGGGTTTATTTGGCTGTGGATGGCAGTGACGGCACTCGGTGGTTCGGTGTTGGCCCTCAAATGGGTTTGATCTGTGCTGGGTTCCTTCTCGGCGGCCGTGGCTGGTAGCGACGGTGGTGGTGACAACCTGTTCCGATGTTCAGAGGTGAGTCGATGGAATAAATTTTGGGCTTCGCTTGGTCCGATTTGGGGGTTGAGCTTGGCTGGGTTCGACCGTGGTGCCGATGGGATTCAGTCTTTGACTCCCTTATTCTCGATTTGTTGGTGGTCAGCGGTCGTTGTACCGATGAGGGGCTACCGGTGATGGTGGCCAGTGGCTTGTGTTGAGTTCGATCGTGACACGGCGGCGTTTGACTCGGTTGTAGAGATATTTTCAGCAACGGGTCTGTGTTGGGTCAACTGGGTTTTGGGTGTTGCAGGTTGGGTTTGGTTTTCAAATGGATTTCATTTGGGTTAGCTTCGGATGGCCCGATGAAGGTGCACACGGCTTGATTGGGGCTGTGTTTGGTCCGGCTTTTGGGGTTGTTTCAGTTGGGTTTTGAATGATTCAACGGAATGGTGGAGCTGGGTTTGGCTGGGGTTGTGGTGATCTTATATTTGAGTTTGGTTAGTGATGAAGCTGGTCGATAGTGGAACTTCGGGTTCGGCTACGGCGGTTCTTGCGAGGGGGCTGTTGTGGGTTTCGGGTTCATGGAGCTTCGGTTGGACGACTGTGTAGGCTGGTAGTTTGAAAGATTGGCAGGAGGCAGTCTGTGGTGGTGATGAGGAATTGGTCATTCGGCGCTCCAGCTAAGCTTGGGCAAGGGTCTGCCCATAGTCCGGTAGTGCAAGGTTTGACTGAAATGGGTGAGTTAACTGTAGATGGGACTCGGCTGTGCACGGGGTCATGCATGGCTGTGGATTTTCTTAATGACCATGACTGGCGATTTGATGGTTGTGAATTGGTTGTTCGGTGTCGGCGAGGATGCTTAGACAATGTTGGAGCTCGCTGCCATGAGAGGTGGTAGTGTTGGCCATGGGTTTTGGTTGGGGTGTGTTTGGGCCCTCATTGATAATGGGATTGGGCCTTGGATATTGGATCATTAATTTGGGCCGTTTGGAGTGGCAATTAAATTGGACTTGGACATTGAATTGGATTGGTTTAAATTGGGCTTTAGATTTGAAATGGAGCCGGATTGGATTGGAACCTAGACGTGGGGTGGGACCAAGCATGGAAACAAAAGGAGATGACGTGGTTCATGGGATTGTTCGTGTGGACTTCGACACAGGACTGGACCGAGCGTGGAAATAGGCCGCCTTGCAGGCGAGGGCACTGTAAAAGCGGGACCTAAGGCAAGTTGATTCTTGCCTCTATCTCCTATGTATATTTTAATTATGTTGTTTAATTTTACGTATGTTCTTAATTTGATCATATGTGACGTTTGTATATATATGTGCATATATATATAAAGGTGAATTATATATATATATATATATATATACGTGGGAGGTGAGGATATATACATATGTGGGTATATACATATATGTGGGGGCTTGGTGGGTAAGAGCATTGTTAAGTTCAGTTGCTGATTTGCATTGTTATATGCATATTTAGGGATTGAGCCATGTAAAGTATGCTAAATTATATATATATATTTAGCTAGATGTTGTCTTGCATGCATATATGATTCTTATGCATGAGTTGAGTATACGTAAGTATATATGTGATTATATATCTGGTGCAGTAGTAGAAATGCATGCTAAATTGAATATGGCATAGAAGGGCATTGAAAAAGCATGAAGTATGTGAAGTGTTATGTATGTTTTCACTACCTATATGGGTGACATGATGTATATATATATATATTTGCGTGATTGCATATGGTTGTAAGAATGCATGTTGGTTGCTTGTAGTAAATGCATGAGTGGAATGAAAGCATGATTATATTTATGCTAATATACGTATATATGTGATTATATATAGGATGTGACATATATATGTTGTGTATGTGCAAATGTGACTATGAATGATTTCGGTGAAAAGTGTGTTCATTGGTGAAAACGTGAAAATGTGGAGTTTATAGATTTATGCATGAAAGATATGACTTTCTTAAAAAAAATGCATAAGCATAATGATTTCCATGATATGAGTGTGATGACATTGTGACAATCTTGAGGTGAAAGAAAAATGCATTGATTTGACAAAAATGCATTCATGGTGTGGATAAGTGCATTGATGTGATTATGTGCACTATTTGAAAAGCAAGCTTTTGGGGCGTGACAACATTGAAAATTAAGATAAGGGGATGACCCCTAGGGTTAAAGACCCAAGACTTGGCCAAGCGGATGGCGCATCCGTCGGAATAGTGAACCGAGAAGCGTAAGTAGAGTTTGGGTGCCGAAGAGACCCTTACTATGGATGGAGTGATAAGCTAGTCCCCATTGAAGTGATTTTCAAAAATTTGTGGCGTGTGTTATATATATGAAATGTGACTGTCAAGTTGATATACATATGTATATATATATATATATATATCTATGTATATGCATTAAGGTAGAAAGCATCACGCATGATTTGAAAAACGTGATTGATTATGGGTAAAAAATATGTATACATATCATGTAGACATGTAGCGATTTAATGTGCATTTATGCATGACTCTATGGATCTTGTTGAGTAGGTGATGTAGTATTTGATTTACATTGTTCATGTAAATGTTTCTGTTCGTATATGTTTTCTATACATAATGACGTTGGATGTGTATTGCTTTTGAATATGTTGTAAATGATTTTCATAAGTCATGTGTAGTAGATTTAAATGTTCATAAGTGCTAGGACTGCCATATACATTGTTGGTTCATGTATGCTAGGAGGGGCATGACTTTAAATATTGTGATATATTTAAGTGCATGTATATTTTTGAGAATATGTGAGGATCGACCTGTTGCTGCGATGATAGTATGGTTCTACATACCTTGTTGGGCCTTTGAGCTCACCCCCTCCTAGGTTTTGCAGGTGTTGCTAGTTTTGGAGTCAGTTGGGGGATTGATAGCACCAGTTGCTGAGGTAGTGATTAGTCTCCTTAGAATCTTACTTATGTCCAGGATTTTAGATAGACGCATTACATTTGGATTAAATGTATGAAGCGATTATGTTGATTCAGTTCATTCAGTTGTATTTTTATCTATGTGATGTATGTATATACTACGGACATTCAAGGACTGAGACATGTATATTTTTGATTATATTATGCATGCTGTAGAAATGCTGGGGGGACACAAGCCCAGAAGTGTCTATTTTTATTGTTAGATATAAATGCCGGGGGGGACACATGCCCAAAAGTGTCCATTTGAATTAAAAGCAGGTATAACATGCCAGGATCTGATTATTTAGAATGGGTCATGCCTAATTTTCGTGAAAATAATAGGAAATTGAGATTGTACGATCAGGTGGTGGTTGTAGTGTGAGGTTGAGTGAACGAGTTCGCGACTCGGAGTTCGGGTCGGTTCGGGGGAGTCCCAGCGGTCTGGATTTTGGGGCGTGACAGCATGGTATCAGAGCTCTAGGTCAGAATACCTAGGGACGAAGGGAATGGACATATCACGTGTATGGTTGGAGAATATTGGATTATGTACCTGATGCCAGAATGGTATCTACCAGAGCACTAGGTTGGAATACCTAGGGGCGACGGGTAAGGGTTGAGGAGTTGAGGAACTCTGGATTGCTGTTAAAGCATTAGGTTTGAAGACCTAGGGTATCAAAGTCATAGGTTCGAATACCTAAGGACGGATGGCCAAACTATCGCGTAGTTTGGAGATAGACAATGGTGGATCGTTGTCTAGACAGTAGGTTTGAATACCTATGGACGGTAGTAGAATGATTTGCTCGGTATGAGCAATCCAAATGAAAGATCAAAGGGTTGGTGTGTGAAACTGGTTTCGATTGGTAATAACTCCCAGAACTGGTTGAGCTTAGATTTTGACTTGGTGATTAAGTCTCATTAGTGAGCAATGAAGAGATACCGAAAGGAAGTTTGCGAGTGTTTAAGTCCTTATAGATACTTAGGGACTTATGAAATTGATAAATGTTTTGCCGAGGTTGGCAATTGGGATTGAGATTGGATACAAGGAAGGCATATTGTCAGAGTTGGGCTAACTGGGAAAATTGGCCTGATCAAATATTTTTCTTGGATTAGCGTTCCTCTTACAATACGCCGACTCTGGTGGATGTTGAGTTGTTTCGTCTGGATGACGACAGATAAAGAATTCCCAATAGTAGGGATACGTCACTGAAAGTGATTGGTACTGATAGTCAAGGTTGCTACCTGAGACTACGGATGTAGATAGATTGGTAGGTGTTTACCAATGAGTACAGAGGATGAGAGTAGGTTGGCTTGAACCGCTCTAGAGTTTGTGTTTTAGTATGTGTGTAGTAGGGGGACTGGGCCGTGTTTGACACTTGCTCAGGCAGAGGAAGTACCGAGACCGTGTATGGTCAGGGGTATTTTCCTAGTGTTAGCCCGAGGGCTAGGGTTTTAATTTGATGCATCATATTTCATATCATGCATGGTATGTGTTTATTTGATTAACATGTTGTATGTTATATGCTATGTGCTATACGTGATTCATGTGACTGTGCATTACCCCTTTTGTGTTACATTTGGCGTCACCTGGCTAGTAGTGACATGTAGTCACCTAGAAATTTCAGTCTTGAGAATTGGCAAACCTAGGTAGAGGTTTGGAGTTGAACGGACTGTGACGTTGAAATAGACATGTAGTGATAGGCTTTGAGGGTATGAGTCAAGAATTGTGGAGAAAGGTATGGTTTACCTTATAGTTTTCCAAACCAAGAGTTTGGTGATTAAGATTTGCGTTGTAATCATTGCACAACTGTTCGATGTGCAAAACGTGATAAAATAATATGTAATAGTGTCGTCGTTGTTTTACACCTCGACAAAAGAGAATTTATAAAAACATACAAATACTCTACTAAAATTAGTAAAGTGGTGAGTAGGGGTCGAACCCATAGAGACTGCGTTGGTTTCATTGTTAAGTTATCAAGATCTTGTCTAATTTAATTGAAAAAGAATTTGTTTTGTTTTTAATTCTAAGGTGCTGAAATTAAATGAAATGAAATACAACATAAATAAATGGTAGACACTAGAGAGAGGGTCCTGGGAATTGACTTCACCACTAACCTTCTGACAATGACAATTGTACTAATTTGGGATGTTTAATCTATGCATTCAGAAAAGAATGGCTACAAGCCAGATTCAGTTCTATCAAGAGGATTCATTCAACATACAATTAAGCATAACTCGTCTTCGCTTAGCATGGCCTATACATCAGACTAACTAATGATATGATAACCCATCTTCGTTTAGTACAAATTATAAAAACTCTAAATTGAATGATATGTGAAAATTATTGTATAACCTGTCTTAACAAAATCACAGAAGTTGAAAAGAACTAAACACTAATCACTGCAAACTTGCATTTATTTTACAAGAATAAAATTAAATATATAATGAAATAATCCATTCAAATTAAAACTAACAGCACAGCTGTTGTTTATGTCTTGGTTATACAATCAATGCACAAAATAAATAATTCCCAAATTAATATACAAACTAAAACATTGATAGACAGGTTAGGGTTACATCACTTCCCCGGAATGGTGTTTAGCCGCTCATGATCGGAGGTCCAGGCTTGAACGATGATGAAGTCGCCATCGTCTTGCCCGTATTGTCACGAATCGCCTCTGTATATCTCTCTTTGCTTCCCCCTCCAGAATCCCCTAGTTTTCCTTCATTTCATCATTTTTACTTTACGAAACCAAACCAACGGGACACATAGCCTTCCCAAAGTGGCAAGTGCACATAAGAAAATGGCACTTGCACCTCACAAAGTGGCATTTGCGCCCAAAAAGTGGCAGCTGCGCAAATAGGGCAGAAAGTTGATGAAAACGTCCGTTTTAGGAAATTTTCATGAAATATGAAATTGTGCAGAATTGAGTTTCCTTCAACCAACACGGAGTTTGGGTCATTTTGACAATCGTGTACGGAGTTATGGTCTGAATACCAACACATGTCCAAGACTTTTTAAGCCTGAATTGGCCCAATCTTCAATGCGAATGGGCCCGTGCTCCTTTCCTTCATTTAAATTTATTTGCAGCCCATTTCTTCAGTCCATTTAGTTTAGATCTTCAAGATAAACATATCTCTCATGGGTCAAGCTTCAGTGATAACTAAATGAGTACCATTTGTAGCCCGATTTCACCATTATTAATCAGAATTACCCTTCATCACCTGAAATTATAAAAAGATTAAAATTATTAATAAAAACAT
Source organism: Cornus controversa (assembly GCA_026545225.1). NCBI lineage: Eukaryota > Viridiplantae > Streptophyta > Magnoliopsida > Cornales > Cornaceae > Cornus > Cornus controversa. The sequence goes on along the minus strand of CM048845.1, from coordinate 795,936 downwards.
GAAAGAAATATTACTAAGACACTAATTCATATAATTTAGGGATATTGAATATGCAATATTCATTACTTATCAACAACGATTGAGGACTCGGAATTGACCAAATTCTTGGAGTCAACGGACATGTGATGACTTTGACGATGCATCGTAATGCCTAGGTGCTGATTAATGCAATAGTGATGCATGGAAAGATTTGTGGGGTTCTAGACGAAGCAGTCATGATCTTGGGGTGTCAAGTGAGATGCTGGAAAGGAATATATAAATACCCGGGAAGTCGAAAACGTCCGTTAGGATCAATGGACGGGTAAATGAGATTGTGAAATTAAGGGCATGTAAAACCCTAATCTTGGCACTAAATGCCAATGGAATGTAGTCCACAAAAATGGACAGGACTGGATGATTTGTTTTGGACAAGTGCATTCCTTATGTGCCTTGACCTTAGTGGTGTACTGTGATATGCGCATGATTGATGCAGTTGGATCAAACGGTGGATATGATGTTAAGAGAAGGATAAGTTAATAATGGATGAGGATCTTGACATATGGTATCTGAAGTGAGGATAGTTTCTTACCATGAAGGGGAGAGGTGGACGCAGTGGATATGTAGATGCAGTGGGCTGCGGCCATTGTATGGTTGCTGTTTGGTTACTGTAGGTGACCTCAAACTTTCATTGGTAAGGGTTGTCTAAAGTGAAGTGCTAATATGAAAGGAATTCTCTCTAATTGTCAACTGATTCCTTGGTGTGAACGATGAAAATGGGAAATAGTTCTCTTGAGTAATGAGAGTGTGAAACCAGTGGGATGTGAGATCCTGGACTTAGCATTGGATTCCAGTGGGTTATGGTCTATGAGACTGGGCAGGATTATGTGGCTTGCTGCGGCAAGTACGCTGCTTATGTGGTTTGTATCGGCAGTTGCACTGTCATGTGCCTTGCTGGTGAGTGCGCTTGTGATGTGCACTGGATTGATATGGTTTGTGTTGTGATGATGCCCAGGATATTGGACTGAGCCCGGAATGGTATGCCAGAAATTGAAAGTCATGCTTGATAATAAAAGAATGACTTTAAGTATTGATGATCCCGGATTATAGGGAAGTATCACTGTGAGTGATTGGTATGATTAGTCAAAGGTGTTGCCTTAGACTAGAGGTAGAGATGGACTGGATAGGTCTTGAGGTAGAGACTGTGGACTCTAGGAAGCAAGTGCTTCGGAGGATTTCGTGAGTGAACCGTACATGGGCTTAGAAGTCACTCAGCCATGTCACGGAAGTGGTTATATTGTCTTACGGCAGTTGAGATGCACAGATTGTGCCAGACTTGATTGTTATAAGTTCGGTGTTGCAAGTGTAACACCTAGGGTATGTGGAAAGAGAAAGTGACGGTCATTGGCGAGAATGGCGTCTGGTAAGGATTGGTTTTGGAAAGACCATGACTATGCTAATTTCGAGGACGAAATTCCTTGAAGGAGGGGAGGTTGTAAGGACCGGAATTATTTTGACCGATTTTGGGTGAATTTTGACCGAATTTATTTTTTTCGAATAAGTTAAATTCGGAACAAAGTGGATATATATACATGGAATTATATATTTATAAAGAGATGGAGAAGATTTTGTACGTGGAATTATAGTAATGCCGGAGGATACGTGTATATATATATATGGATATATATATATATAGGGGATATATTTATATTAAATTATAAATATATCTATTAAGTACCTACATTATTATATATACACATAAAATTATGTATATGTATGGGCATATATATGTACAAGTATATGTGTAATGTATTTACGTATAGGTGTATATGTGTTAGTGGATTCCCATGTGGTGTATTATGTATATATTATATATGTAGATATAAGACATGTGGAGGAGAATGACTTGAAGACTAGTGGTGTGCAAAAGACATGAGAAATACAAGGGATAAGGAATCTGATCACATGGTCTCGGCTGAAAATAAGAAAAGAAAAGAAAGAGAGAAAAGAAGAAAAGAAAGAGAAAAGAAGAAAAAGAGAAAAAGAAAAGAAAAGAAAGAAAAAGGGAAAAAGAAACGAAAAAGAAGAGAAAAGAGAAAATCGGGAGGGAGAGAGAGAAACCGAGAAGAGGGATCGGGAGAGAGAGAGGCGACGGTTCCGGCACCGACAGTGGCTGCCGTCGTTCATGGTGGTCACGGCCCGGTGGCAGTGGGCTGTTGCGGAGCCCGGTTCCTCGATCCTTGGGTTCGTGGGTTCGATGGAGGGTCGGACCGAAGGGGGTTGTTCGCAGTGGAGCTTCAGTTGGTTCGATTGGGGGTTTGTTTGGCCGTGGATGGCAGCGACGACACTCGGTGGTTTGGTGTTGGCCCTCAAATGGGTTTGATCTGTGCTGGGTTCTTTCTCGGCTGTCGTGGCTGGTAGCAACGGTGGTGGTGATAACCTGTTCCGATGTTTAGAGGTGAGTCGATGGAATAAATTTTGGGCTTCGCTTAGTCTGATTTGGGGGTTGAGCTCGGCTGGGTTCGACCGTGGTGCCGATGGGATTCGGTCTTTGACTCCCTTGTTCTCGGTTTGGTTGGTGGTCAGCGGTGGTTGTACCGATGAGGGGCTGCCAGTGATGGTGGCCAGTGGCTTGTGTTCAGTTCGGCCGTGACACGGCGGCGTTTGACTCGGTTGTAGAGATGTTTTCGGCAACGGGTCTGTGTTGGGTCAACTGGGTTTTGGGTGTTGCAGGTTGGGTTTGGTTTTCAAATGGATTTCATTTGGGTTGGCTTCGGATGGCCCGACGATGGTGCGCACGGCTTGATTGGGGCTGTGTTTGGTCCAGTTTTTGGGGTTGTTTCAGTTGGGTTTTTGAATGATTCAACGGAATGGTGGAGCTGGGTTTGGCTGGGGTTGTGGTGATCTTACATTTGAGTTTGGTTAGTGATGAAGCTGGTCGATAGTGGAACTTCAGGTTCGGCTACGGCGGTTCTTGCGAGGGGGCTGTCGTGGGTTTCAGGTTCATGGAGCTTCGGTTGGACGACTGTGTAGGCTGGTAGTTTGAAAGATTGGCAGGAGGCAGTCTGTGGTGGTGATGAGGAATTGGTCATTCGGCGCTCCAGCTAAGCTTGGGCAAGGGTCTGCCCATAGTCCGGTAGTGCAAGGTTCGACTGAAATGGGTGAGTTAACTGCAAATGGGACTCGGCTGTGCACGGGGTCATGCATGGCTGTGGATTTTCTTAATGACCATGACTGGCGATTTGATGGTTGTGAATTGGTTGTTCAGTGTCAGCGAGGATGCTTGGACAATGTTGGAGCTCGCTGCCATGAGAGGTGGTAGTGCTGGCCATGGGTTTTGGTTGGGGTGTGTTTGGGCCCTCATTGATAATGGGATTGGGCCTTGGCTATTGTCTCATTAATTTGGGCCATTTGGAGTGGCAATTAAATTGGACTTGGACATTGAATTGGATTGGTTTAAATTGGGCTTTAGATTTGAAATGGAGCTGGATTGGATTGGAACCAAGACGTGGGGTGGGACCAAGCATGGAAACAAAAGGAGATGAAGTGGTTCATGGGATTGCTCGTGTGGACTTCGACACAGGACTGGACCGAGCATGAAAATAGGCTGCCTTGCAAGCGAGGGCACAGTAAAAGCGGGACCTAAGGCAAGTTGATTCTTGCCTCTATCTCCTATGTATATTTTAATTATGTTGTTTAATTTTACGTATGTTCTTAATTTGATCATATGTGGCGTTTGTATATATATATGTGCATATATATATAAAGGTGAATTATATATATATATATACGTGGGAGGTGAGGATATATACATATGTGGGTATATACATATATGTGGGGGCTTGGTGGGTAAGAGCATTGTTAAGTTCAGTTACTGATTTGCATTGTTATATGCATATTTAGGGATTGAGCCATGTAAAGTATGCTAAATTATATATATATATTTAGCTAGATGTTGCCTTGCATGCATATATGATTCTTATGCATGAGTTGAGTATACGTAAGTATATATGTGATTATATATCTGGTGCAGTAGTAGAAATGCATGCTAAATTGAATATGGCATAGAAGGTCATTGGAAAAGCATGAAGTATGTGAAGTGTTATGTATGTTTTCACTACCTATATAGGTGACATGATGTATATATATATATTTGCGTGATTGCATATGGTTGTAAGAATGCATGTTAGTTGCTCGTAGTTACTGCTACGTTAATCTCCAGCGGCCCACCGCACGAATCTTTCCTGTACATACTCATCGGAGCAAAATTCCTCAGTTGGGTTTTATGTTTATAATCTCAAAGAAAAAGATGATTTGGTTGAATGTTGATGTTGGTTGACACTGTTGTGGAGCACTGATACCAAATCAGGAGAGATAGAGATAGTGATAGAGATAGAGACGGATTAATAAAAATAAAAGAAGAGAGAGAAAAAAATATAAATAATAGTGAGTGAGAGAGTGTGATATAGAATGTAGTGGGGCGGATTATTCATAACCGTTGATTGAAGATTAGGAGAGTAATTTTACACAGTAGATAGACATAGATATTTTGAACCATTCGATTGGTTTTTTAAGTATTTCTGGCCGTTAGATGATGAAATTTTTTTGAGGGAAAATTCAAACTCAAAGCTCAAATGTAATATAGATATATAGGATACACACACACACACACACACACATATATATAAGGTACAAATAGCAAACTCACCACACACACACACACACACACACACACACACATATATATATATATATACTCCATATGATACGAATAACAAACTAACCACATATATATATATTATATTAATATAGTGCAAATATTTCATGTGTAAAATACAGTTAATCCATCCTTAAATTCGTATTTCACCATGCCTTAAATCTTGAAAAATATAAAATATTTAATTTAATTTTTCTGTCAGTGCTGTTAATTTATGTTTATCACTCTTAAATCTACCATCACCACCCTCAAATACACATTTCACCACTATTAAATCTTGAAGAAATAAAAATATTTCAAGTTAAAGTTAACACAATTACTATAGAGTTCACCACCCTTAGTCTAAAATTTTTCAAGATTCAAAGTGAAATGTGGATTTAATTATTATTGTTTCAGATTAAAAATAACAATTACAAAAATAAATACTATCAATATATTTGAATTGAATAATTTAATTTATATTTAATAATATAATATTAATGGTGAAGATAGAGAATATCTGAACAAGAGTGAGTGATATTTTACGGAATATACTATTTGAACCCTAGAGCCAGGATCATCTGCAGATAACTGCAGAGAAATGTCTCTGCAGTAGTCAAAACGACCACGTTTTGGCTGAGTTGTAAATCATTTGTGTTGATTTATAAAATATTTGTTAAATGCTAAATTGGTTTTGATAAACTTACCCAAGAAACTTAATAAAAAAATATTTAAAACTCTCTGATCCATCTCTGGTTCCTTTTCAAAGTAACGTAATATATAATTCTATAAATATATTTTTGTGTTTCATTCACTTAAACTTCAACAACTTTTACTATAAATTGAATTTTTTGATGAAATTCTTTTTGTTAGAAAGATAATTATGAGAGCTTCAATTTGAGTACCACTTTGACTATGTTACGACTTAATTTTTTTAAAAATAAATTTATTTAAAATCAACACATTTACTTCATAAATAAACAATATGTTTCCCTATTTCAGCAACTCCAGTTCTATTTTTAACCAAATTAATTCATCTCTTTAAATAAATTTTAGAATTTATATAGATTTAACATACTTAGGATTAAAGTGAAAATTTATAAAACTAAAATAAAAAAATATATATATCTATAATATTATTTTTTTACTTTTCTTTTATTTTTAAAGATTTAAAATATTATTTTAAAATAAATTTATTTAAAATCAACACATTTACTTCATAAATAAACAATATATTTTCCTATTTCAGCAACTCCAATTCTATTTTTAACTAAGTTAATTCATATCTCTAAAACTCAATTTAAATGTTTAAATATATTTTAGAAATAATATATGTGTATATATATATAGGGATAAAAAAATATATATATTTAAAGTGCCTGATCCATCTCTGCCAAAAGCAATGTTCCTCTTCAAAGTAACGCAATATATAATTCTATAAATATATTTTTGTGTTTCATTCACTTAAACTTCAACAACTTTTACTATAAAATGGATTTTTTGATAAAATTATTTCTGTTAGAAAGATAATTATGAGAGCTTCAATTTGAGTACCACTTTGACTATGTTACGACTTAAATTTTTTTAAAATAAATTTATTTAAAATCAACACATTTACTTCATAAATAAAAAACATATTTCCATATTTCAGCAACTTCAATTCTATTTTTAACTAAATTAATTCATCTCTCTAAATAAATTTTAGAATTTATATAAATTTAACATACTTAGGATTAAAGTGAAAATGTATAAAACTAAAATATAAAAAAATTAATTAACTATAACATTATTTTATTACTTTTCTTTTCTTTTTAAAGAGTTATAATATTATTTTAAAATAAATTTATTTAAAATCAACACATTTACTTCATAAATAAACAACATATTTTCCAATTTCAGCAACTACAATTCTATTTTTAACTATGTTAAATCATCTCTCTAAAACCCAATTTAAATGTTTAAATATATTTTAGAAATAATATATGTATATATATATATATATTTATTTATTTAGAGGGATAAAAAGAGTTTAACTACATATTTATAAATTTTACAATTTATATAGGTTAACATACTTAGGATTAAAGTGAAATTTATAAAACTAAAATATAAAAAAAAATTATTTATAATATTATTTTATTACTTTTATTTTCTTTTTAAAGAGTTATAATATTATTCTAAACTTAATAAAAAAATATTATAACTCATTCCAACACTAAAGTACCGTAACTCTTCCCAACACAAAAGAAAAGTAATATAATAATATTTTAACTTTTTCAAAGAGAAAAGAAAAATAATAAAATAATATTATAAAAAATATTTTTTTATATATATTTTACTTTTATAAAATTTCACTTTAATCCTAATTTTGTTAAATCTATATAAATTCTAAAATTTATAAATATTTATTTAAGAGAAACGATATTAGCACTCTTATTTTTCTACGTTTGCACTCACATCTTAAATTAAATAACATTTTCTAACCTTAACTTCACAAGTGAATGATTATTGTTTTTCAATTTACACCACTACCTTTTTGATATCCCCTCTATGTCTCCAATCTTTAATATTTTTGATATCTTTTGACAAGATCCCAAAAAAAAGAACTCAAAAAATAGTTATCTCTTTCTATTTAGACAAGACCTAAAAAAAAGTTATATATGTTGAAAAAATTATCTCTTTCGAAAGATCCAGAAAAGAAAAGTACCAAAAAATTTATCTCTAATAGCGCCCCCCCCCCCCCCCCCCCCCCAAAAAAAAAAAAACCCAAAAAGAATGTATTCTCTACTGAATAAATTCTGTTTTGAAATGATAAAAAAAAAAAGTATCCATAAAAAAAGTTATCTTTGTCGAATAAATTATCTTTTTTGACAAGACCGGAAAAAAAGTCTAGTATGCAGAAGAAAAAAAAAAGAAAAAATTTCAACGAAGTCCTATTTTTCCATGCAAAAGACAAATAAGTCCTTTAAAATTTTCTATTGGACCATTAAGTCCTACTTTTGAAACATTTTTTCATTTAAGTTCTAAACCATTTAACTTTTCACTTATACCCTTACCAAATTAGGTTTAAAATTAATATAATTAAAATTCAATTCCAATTTATTATTATTATTTTTTGTTAGATTTTACTACAATAAATTTTCATATACAAATATTAAAAATTAATAAAATATTATAATTTATTTTTATTGAAATAATTTGAATAATACTTTATTCTTTTGAAGAAAAAGACCAATTATTTTGATAATTTAATGAAATTTAATTCCAAAAATCTTTTGTAGATTTTACGACAATAATTTTTCATATACAAAAATAAAAATTTTATTTAAAAATTAATAAAATATTATAATTTCTATTTATTGAAAAAATTTGAATAAAATTTTATCTCTTAATTTTGACATGACCCAAAAAAAAAGTACTCATTATCTCATTTAACAAGACCAAAAGAAATATATATTTATAGATTTTTAGAGTTTATACATATTTGACACATTCAATATCACTTTGTCAAAAAATAAATATAAAATTAGATAGAGAAAATTCAAAACAAAATATTACAGAGAGGATTTATAAAAGCAAAAATTTAAAAATTTATAATTCATTTAGTTCAGAAATCACCATATTTAATTTTTTTCTAAACAAATTTAATTTATTTAGGGCTAGTTTGGATTAATGGAATTGAAAGAAAACTAAAAGAAAATAAAGGGAAGAATAATATTTTTTGTATTTGGTTTGTCATTAGTAAGAGAAAGAAAAAAGATAAGGAGATATTTGGAGGGATAACTTATCCCTCCAAATCTCTCTTTTGCTATCTTCCCAAAAGTGAAAATATTTTGAGAGAAATGATAAGAATAAGTAAATCATTCATAATAACAAAAATAATTCTAACATTTTAAAGAACAAAATTTAAAAGAAATTTAGGCCTATCTTATAGTATAAACATAAAAGGGTATGATAGTAAATTGATTAAAATAGTCTCTTTTATTTTCTATCATTTATCTTTTTCAAACAAGAATGTTATTATTTTCTTATTTTCTTTAATAATTTATCCAAACATAGCTCCTGTTCCGGCCACGCTTCGGGTTTGATACTGTAATGGTGGGTCTTTTTTATCAAAAAAATATGATGTTGTAAAGAATTGAACCTGAGTCAACCCCTAGACATGCGTACCCATTCAAAAGTTAGTTGAACACTCCTGCCATTCAAAAAGTATGTTATCTCTACTGCATAAATTCTCTTTTGATATGACCAAAAAAAAGTACTCATAAAAAAAGTTATCTCTGTCGAATAAATTATTTCCTTTGACAGGATCGGAAAAAAAGTCTGGTATGCAGAAAAAACCAAAAAAAGTAATTTCTGTTGAATAAATTATCTCTTTTGACAACACCGGAAAAAAAGTATGGTGTGCAAAAAAAATAAATAAATTATCTTTCTTGAATAAATTATCACTTAATTTTGACATGACCCAAAAAAAAAAGAGTACTCATTATCTCTTTTGACAAGATCAAAAAAAAAAAGTTATCCCAATTGAATAAATTATATATTTTTACAAGATAAAAAAGTTCTATTTTGGCTAGAATTAAAATAAATAAATAAAGGAGAGTTTAAAAAATTAATTAGTCAAGTGTCTAAAAAATTAATTAGATTAATTAATGAGTTTAAATCATATTTTCTTCTATTTTGTGAAGAGGAGTGCTAGGGACAGTCACTTAAACGATTGCCCTTGTACAGTCGCTTCACTGATTGTGGAAATCAATCACAAAAATTAAATGCTTTCCTGAAATAAATGTCCTATTTTTTCATCAATCAATCTAGTTATAAAGTATTTACATTTGTGCCATCAACAAACAAATAAAACTATTTATAAATATAAAGTATTAAACTATTTTTTTATATTGTCTTGCTTTTAAATATTTTTAATAATCTATATACTTATTATAATCATTGCCTATATAATAATCTATATACTTATTATAATCATTTCCTATATAATTTTTAAAATTTTGTAATTATGGTTAATTGAATTAAAGAACATAATATATTTTTAAAGTATTAAAATATTTTTATTAATTTTTTTTATATATTTTCCTGCTTTTAAATATTTTTAATAATCTATATACTTAGTATAATCATTTCCTATATAATTTTTAAATTTTTTTAATTATGGTTAATTGAATTAAAGAACATATTTTTCTTTTATATACTTATCATATTTTTCTTTTATAAATAGTTTTATTGGTTTGTTGATGGCACCAATGTAAATATTTTAGAACTAGATGGGTATATTGGTTGATGAAAAAGTAGGATATTTATTACAGGAAAACATTCAATTTTTGTGACTGATTTTCACCAATCAGTGGAGGACTGTACAAGGGCAATCGCTTAAGCGAATGTCCCTAGCACTCCTCTTTTGTAAAATTTTGATTAATTAGTCAAGTGTCTAAAAAATCAATTAGATTAATTGATGAGTTGAAACAATTTAATCTGAACATCTAGTTTTATTATAGTTGTTCTTTAGTGTCCCGAGATATATAGTATAACATATAACATTTATAAGTAATATAAGTTAGACAATTTTCTTCTATTTTGTCAAATTTTGATTAACTAGTCAAATGTCTAATAAAGTAACTAGATTAATTGATGAGTTTAAACAATTTAATTTGAATATCTAATTTTATGAAATGTATTTTGATTCTGATTGTGTCATACTTTATCGTGACCTTGCTTGCATGTGATTTTCACCAATCACCACTTTTTAATTTATAATATTTCAATTTTGTAAGGTACAACAGTGGTGAAATGTAAATTTAAAGGTGATGAGGTATAGATATATAAATTGTGGTGACAACAATTTAACGTATAATATTTGAAATTGTATTAGATATAAAATTATTGAAATTAAATTTAATGATGGTGAAATACAGATTTAAGGTTGGTGGCCACAAAAATTAGTAACTTTTTTTTTTCATTTAAAAATAATGAGACTCGGAAAAGATTCCATTGTGAGTTAGGCCAGTCTTTTTGAAAGTACATTGAATATTTTATTCAAGTAAATGCACCCTCAACTACTGTCATATGAGCAATAACGCAATTAAATACACTGAATATTTTATTCAAGTAAATGCACCTCTATCCTTTATCTTTATTGACGTATAATTAATATAAATTCAATTATACATTCATATGAATTTATACTATTTTTGAAGTTTATTAAAATTATATATAATAGTTAAACCATAACATTTTATACTGATTTTATGAATATGTAACTATTTTATTAACATATATGAAGCATCAATTAAGTACACTATTACATCAATATGTTATAAATTTTAGACAGAAAACCCTTATAAATTATATTTATCTATAATAGGCTCCCACTTCACCAGTTTTTTCCTCTTTGATATGTTTATAGTCTCAAGATTATATGACCAAAATAATAAAATAATAATGATAAACATATTAAGTGAATGTTAGACAATGTCTCTTATTTTATAATTATTGTGAACTATAAAACAGAGTTTAATTTATACAATTTTTCATAGATTAAAAAAAAAAAAAAGTGCAAGCATAAGGTGAGAGACGACGAAAGTAAAAGGACAGAAGTATTGGCTCGAGACAAAATGCGAGAAATAATACTTTGAAAGAACGGTGAGAAACTACATAAGAAAAGAAAAAGAGAAGCAAACCTTGTCAAGTCGACTAAATCTTACAATCCTATCTTTGCTTTTATAAAATTTCTTATCTTATTTGATATGACATTTCACTTCAAAGTATATAACGAATTTAATAGAAATTATATATACAAATAAAATATAAAATGATAATAATAATAACAAATAAAGGAGTGTGAACCACCATATATGCAGCAATCTATTTCTATACAAAGAAATTATATAAAAATTCAATTGTTGTGCATGCCTCGGGGTCAAATTCACATATATTTTCATATTTTTAGTATTTAATTTTGCAAATATATTAAACTATTATATTTTGATTTTATTATTTTATATTTTTTTACCCAATATTATGCTTGTATTAAATAAATAAATGTGCAATAAAATGGTGATTTAAAATGATAATATTTAATATTATAATTTTATAAATGTAACATTTAATGTAATCAATCAGTTAATTTAACCTAAATAATTTATGCACAATATTATTAAAATATAATATTAAATAAATAAGTAAAATTTATATCATTATGTCAAATATTCATATATATGTTAAATCATAGATTATAAACAATAATTTAGGGTTTGCTATTCGTATATTTATATATTATATTAAATATATATATATATATACTATATAATATAATATAAATATATGTGTTCACGAAGGAGATATTCACAGTCCCATTTTAGACGATTACACTCCACTTGCATTTATCTTTTAAAGAAAATGACAAGAAGGTCATTCAACTAATTAATACACCATCACCAATTTTATAATACCATAACTATCCTTTATAGTACATTTAAACTTTTTTTTAGCTTCTTTACTTTCTATAATTTTTGTTTCTGTCAAAAAAATAATTTTTTACCTTCATTAGTACCTTTTTTTTTTTTAATTTATTTTTATCTCGTCACAAGAGATAATTTATTCAACAAAGCTAGATTACTTTTTTTTTTAAAATTTTTTTTGGGTCTTTCCAAAAGAGTTAATTTTTTCAATAAAGATAACTTATTTTTGGATTCTCTCAATGGAGATAATTTATTTAACAATAATAAATTTTTTTAAAGTACTTTGTTTTTGGGTCCTCAAAAAATATATAATTTATTCAACAAGATAGCTTTTTTAAGACACTTTTTAATTTTTGGTTCTTGCCAAAAGAGATAATTTATTTAAGAGAGATAATTTTTCTTTTTTTTTTTGTTTTTGTCAAAAGATAATTTATTTAACATATTTCACAATTTTTTTGGGCTATTTTTTTCGGGTATTTTTTTTATAGCATCTTTTGTTTGTTCTGTCAAAAAAAATTCAAAAACATTAAAAATTAGAGACTGACAAAAAATTTCTAAAAAGGTTATTTAGTATTTTGAAAAAAAGTAACCATTTACATGTAAAGTTAATGATAGAATTAACACCCTTAATACTAATATATATATATATATATATATATATATATATGTGTGTGTGTGTGTGTTGAGTTTGCTATTCGAATCGTATCGAATATATATATATATTTAATATAATATATATGTGGGAGTTTGCTATTCCGTACTCTATATATATATTATAATATATGTGTGTGCTTTTCATTTTTTATATTTTTTTACTTAAAAGTCCATAACTTTCGGCGCAAATAATATTTTTTTGATGAAAGTAATTTTATTAAATAAAATATTTCTGTGAGCTTTAATTTGCCTATAATTTAGGCTATACATTAACTTAATAAAATAATTTTTTAAAATACTAAAATATTTATTAACACACTTAAAACATATACATACAAATATTTGTTTACGTTTTTAGTGTAATATCAGGTACTTCGGTAATGGACACCTTATCTTCTCATCCGAATGTGTGTCTAAATTCGCGGGATAATGATGAGGTGTTTGTACAGTGACAGGTGGTAAAAATTAGCAAGTCAATGTATAGATACAAATTAGTAATCTATATATATATATATAATATAAATATATATATACATACTAGCCCTAGCATACTAGAAAGTACATTAATTAGTTTGGTCTACATTTATTTTATACTCGCTCAGATCAATCCCTCTGCCTGGACAAGACACCAAGCTGCAGCACTGCTTTCTATGTATGCTATCCCATGTGCAGCACCTTCTCTTAGTTGTAATATGCTGGCTATCTGTACGTCTATGTTCTGTCTTTAGTTTGTACGTAAGAATATATTCTTCGTGACTTATTGAAAAAGTCACGAAGAATATATATATACATACAAATATATATAGTCTTATATATTAGCATTTGTTCCTAAATATATAGATACTACCTACGAAAATTATTGTGAGTGACAGGTACTGAAGTATTCAAGAATTTTGAGACGGTTATAATTTTATGTATTTGACCAACGTGATAAATAGTATGTGTTTGTATATAAAAATTTTTAAATTTTTTTTATTTTATGTCAAAAGATTCAAAACATAGCATAAGTTATACTTATATTTAATCTCTCGTAATATTCTATTTAACAAAATTAATTTTATCAAAAAATATTATTTGTATTAAAAGTTATGAATTTTTAAAAACATAAAATGAAAAGTATATATAATATATACGACGAGTGCTAGCGGCAATCGCGAGTGTTCTTGTACAGTCGCTCCACTGATTGGTGAAAATTAATTTCAAAAATTAAATTATTTCCTGTAATAAATGTCATATTTTTTCATTAATCAATATACCCTTCCACTTTTAAAGTATTTACCGTAATGTCATCAACAAACAAATAAAATTATAAACATAAAATATTAAAATATTTTTATTAATATTTTTTTAATTTTGTCATACTTTTAATAATCTATATACTTTTTATAATCATTTGCTATATAATTTTTAAAATTTTGTAATTATGGTTAATTTGAATTAAAGAACATATTTTTAAGTATTACAAATATTTAAAGTATATAGATTATTAAAAATATTAATAAAAATAAGATAATAAACATAAAGTATATAGATGAATTGAATAAGTATATAGATTATTAAAAATATTTAAAAGTAGGAAAATATAAAAAAAAAATATTCATAAAAATATTTTAATACTTTAAAACTATGTTTTTTAATTCAATTAACCATAATTACAAAAATTTAAAAATTATATAGGAAATGATTATAAAAAGTATGTATAGATTATTAAAAATATTTAAAAGTAAGACAAAATAAAAAAAATATTTTAATATTTTAGGTTTATAATTTTATTTATTTGTTGATGTCACCACTGTAAATACTTTAAAACCAAAATGGTATATTGATTGATGAAAAAGTAGGACATTTATTACAGGAAAATATTTAATTTTTGGAATTGATTTCCACCAATCAGTAGAGCGAACTGTGCAAGGACACTCACTTGAGTGACTGCCGCTGACACTCCTCATATAAACGCTTTTCTATAATAAATGTCCTACTTTTTCATCAATCAATATATCCTTACAGTTTTAAAGTATTTACACTGGTGTTATCAACAAACAAATAAAATTATAAATATAAAGTATTAAAATATTTTTATTAAATTTTTTTTTATATTGTCCTATTTTTAAATATTTTTAATAATTTATATACTTATTATAATTATTTCCTATATAATTTTTAAAATTTTTTAATTATGGTTAATTGAATAAGTATATAGATTATTAAAAATATTAATAAAAATAAAATTATAAACATAAAGTATATAGATTAATTGAATCAGTATATAAATTATTAAAAATATTAATAAAAATAAAATTATAAACATAAAGTATATAGATTAATTGAATCAGTATATAAATTATTAAAAATATTAATAAAAATAAAATTATAAACATCAAAAATATATAAATTAATTGAATAAGTATACAGACTACTCGGACAGGATACGGAATCTGTGAAGGATTGGACAATTCAAATTTGTATTTATTACTCGGACAATTTGGTTTCACCGAATATGAAACGTACTAGTAAGCTTTATCTACATATATATGTATGTAGATATAATTATATATTTAGTTGGGTATATAGAATATTATTTTAACCTGCAAAGAGAAGGAGAGAGAGAGAGAGGGGGAGGGGGAAAGAGAGTTTGAAGAGACTAGAAAGCAGTGCAGCAGCGTGATGTATGCAGAGAGATTGATGTGAGCGAACGTACCTATCAAGAGAGAAAGAGAGAGAGGAGGAAAGAGAGTTTGAAGAGACTAGAAAGCAGTGCAGCAGCGTGATGTATGCAAAGAGATTGATGTGAGCGAACATGCCTATCAAGAAAATTCAAAAAATAGTCCGAACTATCAATAAAGTAGATACAGACCAAAGCAAATAGTGTACTTTCTACAAGGGTCAAGAAAACGATACTTTCGGAAACATGAAGAAGCGGAATATATTATTAGCTAGTACATGTGTGTATATATATATATATATATATATATATATATATATATATATATATAAAAGAACCGGCGTACTCTGAACAGAAAGAGGGGAGAGGAATAGAGGAGAGAGAGAAAAAAAGTAAAAATGGAAAAGCTGAGGGAGAGAGAAAGATAACCGAGAAAGGACCTCACGTACCGAATCTTCTGTGAAGGATTGGACAATCCAACTTGTATTTATTATTCGGACAGTTTGGCTTCACACGTATTTGTCAGTTTTATTTACTTGCATTTTTTTTCTTCTTATTTTTAGGGTGTGTTATATATATATATATATAGGGATGGCAACGGGGCGGGTACGGCACGGGTTTGCCTAAACCCGTTTCCACCCAGCCGTTTTCAACACAATTTTCAAACCCGCCGCGGGTTTGGAACGGGACGAAATTTCAAAACCCATCCCGCCCCGTTGGAAGAAACCCCATCCCGTCCCCGCCCTGCCCCGCCCTATTTAAAATTTCAAAAGGGGCGGAATGAGACGGGGCAAGGCGAGGCCCCTCCCCACAAAATTGTAACCATATCAAACATTAACAAAAATTAATTTTTTCAAAAAATACGAGCCTAGTGGCTAGTACCAAGTTTGATACTATAAAATTCAAAGTAGTATAACCCCTGTTTAAGAAGTAAAATGACAAGATTTCACAATTAAATAGCCTATTACAAAAAATACATTCCACAACTAAATAACTCAGTAACAAGTTTGATCCAACAATTAAAGAAGTTTTAATGCAACCAAAAGATAAAACGAAAACATAAGTCTTAATACAACCAAAAACTAAAATGAAAATATGGTCCAGTTACAACAATTAAGAAGGCTTAATTTGTATATATAATATATATATATATATACATATAAATATATTTATAATAATAAAATATATAGGCGGGGCGGGGCGGGTACGGGGCAGGTACTTATTGAGTCCCGTACCCGCGGCGGGTTTTGAATTTTTTTACCATACTCGCCCCTACGGAAAAAAATTAACTCCCATACCCATCCTATACGGGGCGGGACGGAATGAAAACCCGACGGGGCGGACAAAATTGCCATCCCTATATATACACACGCACGTATACATATTCAACATCCAAATGTAATGGTGCAGTGAAAAATAGTGAAATCTCTGGACACCTAATACTGAGTCTGATAGTGGGGACAATGATGAGTTCTTTGTACAATTGATAAAAATTAGTACATAAATCTACATCTACATTATTGGTTTGAACAAAAACAATAAATTGGTATAAAAATTAATCTTAATTTAGATTATGGCATTGGTACCTTTTCTATATATATATATATATATATATATATATATACTTTTTATTTAAAAGTTTATGACTTTCACTATAAATAATATTGTTTTAATAATACTTTAGTTACTATCATGCCATTCACATTTAGTAGTCTTGAAAAGAGTTAATACTGCCATTTTTACATTGATGGAGACAGGTGTTGTTATACAGAAGAGTTGTCTAGTTCCACTGCATTAATGCAAGCTAGCTATTAATGTTTTGAAGTTTTTACCCTTTGAAGCACTGAAATATATACATTCTTCGTGACTTTTTCATAAATTCAAGAAGTATTCAATAGAGTACAATATTATTAAAATATAATATTAAATAAAAAATAAAATTTATATGATTATGTCAAATATTTATATATATGTTAAACCATAAATTATAAACAATAATTTAATATTTATCATGATTTTTTCACTAGTGATGAAACTTAGTGTTGAGAAATCATTCAAATTATACACCAAATTATACTTTTATCATATTTTTTGATTTATTTTAATATTATTTTTTTGTTAATTTAAAATATAAAATAAGTTATATTTCTCTCAACTTTATATATTATTTTAATCTCGAAATGACAAGTATCAACAAACATGTCATTTTGGATTGATATTCTTATTATATATTTTAACCATCTAAGTATTTTTAACTTTATTTCAAAAGTTAAAAAGCATATGTATGCATAGAGTTCGTTTTTGTAACATTTGTTGTAGTAATTTCAAGACATGAGAAAAAAAAAAGGGTAAAATGCTCTAACTACCCCCCAGGTTTCGGTTTAATACCCACGGAGAATACTAGTGCCTTTGACCGAGGTCAACCTCCCCCAGATTTGGGAAACTATGCCCTGACACCCCAAATCAGAAATAACCTCCGTTAAAAACTAACGGTTCAACTACTTTTACCAATTTACCCTCTTATATTTAATGATATTGTAATTGTATTTGCTGATGTCATGATGATGTAGACCCTCCTATAAGAAATGACCTAAATACCCTTGATAGGCTACTCCCTTATAAATATATAGTATACATATATATATATATACAGTATATAATATAAATATATAGTATATATATACATATACATATATACAATATATATACATATACAGTATATAATATAAATATATAATATAAATATATAGTATATATATACATATACATATTTACAATATATATACATATACAATATATAATATAAATATATAAATATATAGTATATATATACATATACATATATACAGTATATATATAAATATACAGTATATATATACATATATATATATACATATACATATATACCGTATATAATATAAATATACCATATATAAATATAAATATACAGTATATATATATACATATCTATAGTATATATATAAATATACAGTATATATATATACATATATATCGTATATATACATATACAGTATATAATATAAATATACCATATATATATACATATACATATATACCGTATATATGTACATATGCATATATACCGTATATATATATATATTGTATGTTGTATAGATATATAATAGTATAAATACTATATATATAAATAAATATACAGTATATAAATATATATATATATATACATACATATATACAGTATATAAATAAATATATACATATACATATATATAGTATATAAATATAAATATACAGTATATAGATAAATATATATATACTGTATAGATATATATATATATATAATATAACAGTATATAATATTATAAATATATAATAGTATAAGTATATATATATATATAACAGTAATCACATTGTACATTCTTAAGGGTATAAATGTCCAACTAATTGAGGGTATAAATGTCCAATTAATTGAGGGTAAAATTGTACATTCAAACAAAAAGGGTAGTTTTGACATTTTAACTTTTCAAGTTAGTTGACCTGACGGTCAACTAACATTTGGGGTGTCAGGGCATAGTTTTCCAAACCTGGGGGAGGTTGACCTCAGTCAAAGGCATTAGTATTCTCCGCGGGTATTAAACCTAAACCTGGGGGGTGGTTAGAGCATTTTACCCAAAAAAAAAAAAAAATCAAAAGTCCACTTTTCATCGGGATAAGTCAGCACCTGAATTGAAAGGATGCTAAATGGGTGCAGATTTAGTTGTATCTTCATTTGGACCACAAGAAGACTACTAGTGTGTGAAACCACTCGAATGAGAGGGCAAGTAAAGTAATGTAACAAGGATAAAAGAAAGTGGTGGGACCAGGGGCAGCTAATATGACTGGGGAACATATTGGCATGGTCATGTCTGATAAGAGATTCTCGAATAGATTCGTAACTCTACTTTCTTCCTTATTTATATATTTTTATTTAGTTTTCTTGGCAAAGTACAACTCTCTTTCACTTGCAACCAGATAAAGACAGAACAACAAATCAGAGGGGATACAAGTACAATGGAATGGAAAGTAGTTCCCTTATTTAAGTGGTGTTTGTGGTTAAGCGGATACTCATCACAGAATTTCAAATATAAACCCTCTTTCCCCTCTCTCTCTCTCTCCACCACTTCTCTGGCCTCAGTCTCCTACAGAAATAATTTTGGAAACAAAATTTCTGAAGCTTCTCCTTTGAAAAGCTAGCCCCTTTGAATTGGTCTTTGGCGATTTTATCACAAGTGTTCTCGTCATCCCAGAGATATTCAAAGTAGAAATAAAGAAAGCCTTTGACACATCTGGAATCGGGTAAGAGGCTAGATCACCACCCCTCTCTTTCTCAATTTCATTTAATGGTGCCATGGATATTCTTATTTAATTAGTTAAGAAAACAAGGAAGCTCTATCTCTGTGTATATATTTATAGAAATGTCAATAACTACTACTTCTCAATGTATAAACCAGCTGAAGAAATGAAACTCTACTGGAACAGAGAATCTAGAGAGAAGAGAAGAGTTTCAAGTTATTAATATATTTTATCTATCTAAGTATTTTGAACTTTATTTCAAAAGTTAAAAAGCATATGTATGTCGTAGAGTTTGTTTTTGTAATATTTGTAGTACTAATTTCAAGACATGAGAAAAAAAAAATCAAAAGCCCACTTTTCAGCGATTCTGTTTTAGAAATGGATTCGTAACTTTACTTTCTTTCTTATTTATTTTTGTTTTGTTTTCTTAGGAAAATACAACTTTCTTCCACTTGCAACCAGATAAGGAGAGAAACAAAGAATCAGAGGGATACAAGTACAATGGAAAGTAGTTCCGCTAGGACCATGTGGCTACAGCTTCTTCTTTTCATTTGCCTCTATTTTTTGTGCTAGTTGCCCCTATTGCTATTTTCCCTATTTAAGTGGTGTGTGTTAAGCAACGAATACTCACAGAAACACACTCTCTCTGTCTCTCTCTCTCTCTCTCTCTCCTCTTATCTTATCTGATTCCTTCTTCGTCGGCGACTCCCTCCGGCACGCACCACATGCCACTGCAACTCCGGTGTCCCAATCGTACCTCCGGCGTACGATATACTACTGCTCCACAGAGGTACGTATCCTTCTTTGGTCTTAGGTTTGTTCATTTGGTTTCAGATTTTATTTCCTTAAATTTTCATTTTTTTTTGTTTTGACGGCTCGAATATTGATGGTTTCTTTATCTTTTTTCTTTTTTTTTTCAGCATTAATGTTCTAAATATTTTTGTAAATTTTTTGAGCATTAGAAGTGATTAAAATAGAGCAATATTTCTACGGAGAAAATATTTTCAGCAATATCTCTCGATTCTTATTTTCTTTTCCTCCCATTTTTTTTTGTTCTGGTGACTAAAAAGAGGTTAGTTTCTTCTGAGAAAATATTTCTGTACTCTGTTCGGTTACTGCAAAAGAGGAGTAACATGAGTGAAAAAAGAAGATTGGAACCTATGATTTCCTTTTATTTGTTTTACCGAATTAGAACCATCTACTGCATTTTCATTTTTTATCTCATATTTTCTGTTCAATATTAATTTGATTTATTTGAATCTTTTCAGATGACATCCACGTCCACAACTTGGATTCGAATAATTAGGGATGTTGGATCTATAATTACTTTAGAAACTAAAATTTTAGATATGATGACGAGTAATATCAGTACAGAAGAAATTATTCAAAATCTTGAACAAACTCTTCAAGATCGGAACAATTTGACTGTTGAAGTAATTTGACTGTTGAAGTAAATGATATGTTGAGGAGAACAAATAAAGTAACACACAAATTGAGTTACCAGATATTGAAAGAAGAAAAAAATAATTACAAAGAAGAAATAAAAATAATAAAATTTCAATTAGAAGAACAAAAATAATTTAATTATATTTTTTTTAAAGAAGTTGAGGAGAAAAAAAAAAGTATTAAAAGATTTAAAAAATATATAATTTTTATTTCTTTATTAACACTTTTCATTAAATTAATTATATATTTTTTAAATTTTTTAATATTTTTTTTTCTCCTCAACTTCTTTAGAAAAAATATCATTAAATTGTTTTTGTTCTTTTAATTGCAATTTTATTATTTTTATTTTTTCTTTGTAATTATTTCTTTCTTTTTTCAATCTCTGGTAACTCAGTTTTTGTGTTACTTTATTTGTTCTTCTCAACATATCATCTACTTCAACAGTCAAATTCTTCCGATCTTGAAAAATTTGTTCAAGATTTTGAATAATTTCTTCTGTATTGATATTACTCGTCATCATATCTAAAATTTTAGTTTCTAACGTAATTATAAATCGAACATCTCTAACTATTCGATTCTAGGTTGTGGACGTGGACGTAGACGTATTCGAGACGTGTAGCATTGCTCTATATTCTCTATTTTTTTTATCTATTCAAGATATGAGGTCTCTCTCTCTCTCGTTCCAAAGTTTTTATATAATGCATCAACTTTGGTTGTATTTTCTCAAGTTATTCGAGAATAATTATGGGTACTGCAAATTTTAAAATCTTTGGTTAGTAATATGAAAAGTAAAAGATTATCGAAAATTTGCAGTCATATATCCTTAGCTTTCAAAGTGAAGCATTATAATTTATTTTATCTTTTTTTTTTATGCTAAGAAGGCCCTCATGAATCAAATGGTATAACACACAAGTATTCATGCACATCATTTTACAAAAAAAATTGCTGAAAAACTCTCTTCCTAAGCTGTTTTGTAGTCATTTAAGGAAAGCATGTCCGACACATAAATAGGCATACAGATTCTTTAGTATGGACAACTTGTATAACTCGAACTCTTTGTTTAAGTGGTTGAAAATGTACGGGAATGAATTCATTAGCTTAATAAAAAAATTGAACCCTTAAAATAATGCATATTATATATCACGAATCCCCAAAGTTATCAAATTTACAGTCCAGTAAAGTAAACGTGTTCACCTAACCCAACGCCCAAAAGTCAAACAGTACAAATTGCAGTCTGAGACAAATTGAAACTCAATAGGCTCATGTGATGCAGTGGTAAAAATTGCTCATTTTTATTCAAATAAGCCTGCAGGTAGCCACATGGTCTGAGCATATATCCCCCTTGTTCGTCGTTTATCTCTTTATATGGTTGCAAGTGGAACAAAACAAAAATAAATAAATAAGGAAGAAAGTAAAGTTATGAATCATGTTGTAAAATAGAATTCCTGATTAGACATGAGGATGCCAATATGTTCCCCAGTCACATTAGCTGCCCCAGGGTTCCACCATTTTCTTCTTTCCTTTTACTATTCCTTATTACAGTACATAACTTGCTCTCTCATTCGAGTGGCCTCACAGAATAGTCTTCTTGTGGTCCAAATGAAGATACAACTAAATTCGCAGCCATTCAGTTTTCCTTTCAATTCAGGTGCTGACTTATCCTGATGAAAAGTGGACTTTTGAATATATTTTTTTTCCTTTTCTCATGTCTTGAAATTAGTACTACAAATATTACAAAAACAAACTCTATGCATACATATGCTTTTTTACCTTTGAAATAAAAGATTCATCTTCACTCGATACTTCGTATAAGATATCTTCTTAATCAGATATCTCGTAACTTGGCCTATGAAAATGTTTGATTGGGAAATTATTAATAAAGTAATTATCCAATCTCACTATTCGAATAACTCCTATATGAACATAACGAACTTTAGGGTATTTTTTTTTCCATCTAGCAATCTTATCTTTAGTAAAGATGCTAAGTTCGACTGTTCCATCTGCAATACATTTTGCAAAAGTATTCCCACTAAATTGTTCGAAAACTCTAGCGGAGAATGGATTAAATTTTGTAAAAGGAGAAATCCTATAAATTTCTTCTTTTTTAATTATTTGCATTTTTTGCATTTGTTCTAATTGTTCATCTGTGAAAGAAACTTCTTCACTTATGACATCACCGAGTCTTATGGTGTTGTCTTCTGTTGGGGAAGTATTTATCATGAAGACAAGTTCTTCGTCTGAAGATTCATCTTCACTCGATACTTCGTATAAGATATCTTCTTGATCAGATATCTCGTAACCAAAAATGATTTCGAGGTTTTGTTCCTGAATCATTTTAATCATTTTTCTAGTTCCTTTTCCCTTGTTTGGGCAATTAGGAGAGATATGACATATTTCATTACAGATGTAACATCTACATTCGGAATGTTTAGATGTTTGATCCGATTTGTCTTTATTAGAAGAGGGTTTCTTCTTTCTAATATATATATATTTTTTTGAAAATGTTTTGTTGGGAGTCCATTTCTTCCAACGAAACGATCTTCATTTAGTAATTTTTTTCTTAAAAGATTTTTTTTTCTTTTTATAATAGGATGGGGTGCATCCTACTTTCCAATTCTCTTGTAGGATTTTATTACAACATTGTTGTCCTCTTTTAAAACAATCAATTTGATTTTTAACATGCTTTTTTGCTTGTATTTCTAGACATCTGTCCATAATTAGTCTTAGGACATAATTAATCCTAAAACCAAGATTATCAGTTTTTCCTAAACTTTTTAGGAATTCTGGATAACCTTTATTAGCTAATTCATCCCAAGGACTAGCGAGCTTGCTAAAAAATTGTTCTAACCAAAATTGATTTTTTGGTGAATTGATTAAGAAATAATATTTCTTATATAAAGCGACGAATTTATCGAATTGACAAATATCGCATAATTCTATTTTTGTTAATGCATAGTTAACATCTTCTTATAAATTTTCTTTACCAGAAAATCCACACATATTTTCTTTTATAATAAGAGTAAATCCCCGAAGAATTTCTTCAAAGGATTTAAAATGCTTATGAGGCTTGCTTTTGTAGCCTTTCCTTCTTCAGTCTGATCCCATTGTCGAAGCCAAGCTAACACATCTCCTTGAAGTGTTGCTGCAATATAATCGAGGAATCGTTCTTTATTCCAGACTGATTTATAATTATTAATGAGAATGGACAGGGATTGTGCCCAATCATTAATGGCTTGTTCTTGATCTTTAAATGGAACATATGTAAGATCAAGATAAGTACCATTTTGTGCAACAGTATTTTTTATTTAAATCATCTTTTCGACTTAAACTTGGTTTGGGATCTGAAACTTGTCCTTCCTCGGTTTTTGTTGGAAAGACTTGTTCAGAATCTTTAGAGATACCCATAGTTGTTAAAGGCTTAAGGCGCATCGAGGCACTAAGACCTCGAGCCTGAGGCGCGAGGCGAGGCGCGGGCCCGACTGAAGCGAGGCGCAAGCTGATTTTTTTTGTTTTTAAATAATATTTGTAGCCATCATATAGCAATACAAAGCTAAAAACAATACAAACCTTATAAATACAATAGGCACTATAGGCAAGCAACAATAAAAAGCCTAATTTCATACTTCATAAATCAAAATGGTCATTAAGCAAACATAAAGATGCAAAAGTTAACTAACAAAACAAAAAATAAAACAATCATAGAAATGTTCACTTCTTCCTTAAAAGACAACACTAAAGGATTAAGGATCTAAGCAACATCCTCATCATCAAACACAAGATCTTCATCATCATTAAAGGACTCGTAACCCTCAGGATCCTCTTCTGACTCCTCTGAATCTGCATCTTCCTCATCTATAAGTAGAAGTGGAACTTTAGAGGAGGCTGAGGAGCTTCCAGTAGGCTTTGCCGCTGGTCGCGAACTAAATTTTGATCTAGAACGGAGACTAGAACAACCCTCTCCAATGCCAGCAGCATCAGCAACATCACCCCATGTCAAGAAATCATCATCAAAGACAAGATCATCCTCTGCATTTGAATTGCCATCCATCCTCCCAATCAACCACTCATTGCTATCATCAATGTCATTGAGTAAAATGGGATCAAGAGTGTCACACATGTTATATCGACGTTTCAATGCCCTATTATATTTGATGAACACTAAATCATTCAAAGTCGTTTGAGAGAGCCTATTTCTTTTCTTGCTATGAAGTTGCAATAAATTCAATTTTCACTAGTAAGTATAAAAAATTAATAATTTGATTTACCAATTAGTTAGTAGTTACTAGTTACTTACATGTTCAAACACGCTCCAATTTTTTTCACAACCAGAAGCACTATAAGTGAGGCTTAGAACCGTTATCGCAAACTTTTGCAAAAGTGGTGTTGACTTGCCATATGCTTCCCACCAACTAGCTGTTAAATAAATTAGTAATTGATCTTAAACTTCATGTTTGGATTGACTTTATTTATTGTCAAAATAATTAAATAAATTAGTAAATATAATAAATGATACAGTAAGTTGATATAATTTACCTGGTGATCGAGTAGATCTTTGTCTAATAGATCGAGTAGATCTTTGTCTAATAGCAAAAGTACTACCAAAGAGGCCCTCGGCTTTATTATAAAACTCCAACTCCTCAGTAACTTTGTGTTGTTGTGTGGTTTTTGGGATTAACTTTTCTATACAATCATACAAACCTTTTGCAATCTCTACATCCCTCTCAATATTCGGGTTTAAATAAAAGAACTCTGGGTTCAAGAAATAACCTGCCGCATGCAAAGGGCGATGAAGTTGAACATTCCACCTCCTATCAATGATTTCAAAATTTTCCTTATACTTCTCCTCGTTTCCTTTAAAGGACTTTGTAATGGCTTCTTTGGTCCTATCCATAGCCTCATAAATATATCCCATAGGAGGCTTTTTCTCACCATCCACTAATCTCAAAACACGAACAAGAGGACCTGAAACCTTAAGGTTGAATACAATGTTGTTCCAAAAGGAAGGCATCAAAATATAAGAAGCTATTATTTTGCCAGCTTGCTCTTTTGCCCATTTACTACGACTCCACTCCTCCGAAGTAAAC
The DNA here is from genome assembly GCA_026545225.1 of Cornus controversa. Taxonomy (NCBI): domain Eukaryota; kingdom Viridiplantae; phylum Streptophyta; class Magnoliopsida; order Cornales; family Cornaceae; genus Cornus; species Cornus controversa. The sequence continues at coordinate 769,638 of CM048845.1, read as the reverse complement.
ATCTTTCTCAAGTTTTCCTTTTGCTTATGGATACTTGATAGTGTGATGAAAGCAGTAGCAAACCGAGTCTTAGCGGGTCTATGCAACTCCTTTTTCTTAGTAAAGCGCCTCAACACGTTCAACAACTTTAGACGGTTATAAATATACCCATTAAGCTCTATTACCCTCTTCAATGTTCTAGAGATGGCCGGTAACTTCCCGATGTCTTCGAGCATCAAATCTAAGCAATGAGCAGCACATGGTGTCCAATACAAATGTGGGTAGGTGGCCTCTAACAATCTCCCTATTTGAAACCAAAAGAAAAAAAAATGATATAAAGAGTGACTAAATCAAAATCACATTGCTAAAGTAATGTATATAATATATACTTATATATATCTTTCTAATGTATGTAAAATATTCTTACCGGCAACCACATTGCTTGATTCACTGTCCGTGACAACTTGAACAACATTCACCGCTCCAATGCATTGCACAAATTTCTCAAGTAGCTCAAACATCTTTTTCCCATCCTTTGAATAGGAAGAAGCATCCACCGACTCTACAAACATTGTCCCCTTGGGACAATTTAGTAAGAAATTAATCAAAGTCCTCCCTCTCCCATCTGTCCACCCATCTGCCATTATTGAGTATCCATATTTTATCCACGCCTCTCTATGGTCACTCATCAAGTTGTTGGTATTGTTTAACTCCTTCTTAAGCAAAGAAACCCTCACCTCGTGATAACTAGGTGGTTTCATGCCAGGACCATATTGTCCAATTGCTTCAATTGCCTCATCGAAGCTATCATATTTAACAGCATTGAATGAGATTCCTGCATCATACATCCACTTTGCTATAGCACTGCATGCTCGTCCCCTCAACTCTTTCTTGCATGCCTCATTAATGGTGGTTTGTTTTTCCTTCCCCTCCTTTCTTTTTTGAACAACAATTTCTGGTCTGGGGGTAAAATACAAATCGATTGGTCCCTTTTGCTTTGGCTTCTTCGAAGAATTAACACTAGCACTACTTGCACTAGATGCTCTTTTTCTGATAATGTCAACTGACTGAACTTCCTCAACATCTTCCTCATCATCTCCGCCAATAGTGTCATCATCCGGTAACAAATTCATTTGCTCTTTTTCTTCCTTTCTTTTACTCAAGTACTCTTTAATTTATACTCTAATAGGTTCGGGGCATCTATTACAAGCCTTTGCATTCCTAAACCCTCCAGCCAAGTGTTGCTTAGTCCGATAAACACCTCATTTTGTAACTTTCGCACAAAATTTACATGTGAGAGCGTTTCTATCTTGTGGATTCGCCAAATATGCGTAATTCCACACTGGATCCTTTCTTGCACCTTCACTAGACATCTTTTAAAGTGCAAAGTGCACTGCAGACTACAATACTACAATCTAGTAATCTACATTCAAGAATCAAGATAATAATTTCAAAAAAAAAGAGTAAACATGTAAATTTCAAAGCAATACTGCAATAGCATGTCAATTGACTCAATTTCCAGGCAATACCATTTTTTTTAATGAATTCAAAAAAACAGAATATTTAAAAAAATGGATTCAATATCACAGCTCAAAAATTTCCAATTATTCAGCATAAGTTGCATAACAAAATGAATTTAACAACAAAATAGCAAATATTTTTTTTAGAAAAAGAACATAGCTGCCCAATTTTCAGTCAAAGCAGAGAAGAAAAAAGAGAGAAAATTCAGCAGAAGAAAAAAACAGAGAAGAAGGAAAAAACAGAGAAGAAAGGGGAAGAGAGAGAAGGGAGAAGAAGAAGAGAGAAAATTCAGCAGAAGAAAAAAACAGAGAAGAAGGGGAAGAGAGAGAAGAGAGAAGAAGAAGAAGAAGAAGAAGAGAGTAGAAGAAAAAAAAACAGAGAAGAAGAAGAAGAAGAAGAAGAAGAAGAAGAAGAAAGCCGAGAAATAGAAGAACAGAGAAGAAGAAAAAAAATAGAGAAGAAGAAGAAGAAGAAGAAGAAGAAGAAAGCCGAGAAATAGAAGAACAGAGAAGAAGAAGAAAAATAGAGAAGAAGAAGAAGAAGAAGAAGAAGAAGAAAGCCGAGAAATAGAAGAACAGAGAAGAAGAAGAAGAAGAGAGAGAAAAAAAAAGAAGAAGAGAGAACTTACCGGAGGAGAGAGCTTGCCGGAGGAGACTGGAGGAGTTGATTCAGTCGTGGAAGTGCCGGCTGCCGAGGGTCACCCGAGTGCTTTGGGTCTTCTGTCTGATCCTTTGACCTAGCGAATGAATAAGGAAGGCTCTGTTTTGGGCATTTTTTTACCTTTCTTGCAATTATAATGTGCAGCAGACTCCACAATAAAAACATATGTAACCAATTATATTGCAACAAAAAAAAAAAAAAGAAGAAGTCAAAACTTCAAAGAGGCGCGCCCCAACAGCGCCCCGCGCCTCACCGCGCCCTTACCTGAGGCACGCGCCTCATTAAAGGGGCCTCGCCTCATGTCCTAACAGGCACCCAGGGTGCGCCTCGCGCCTGGGGCGCGCACCCCGCGCGCCTTTGACAACTATGGACAGATACCATAGTCTCCAAAAAGTTCTGGATCGAGTGGTTCGTCGATCTTTCTTTTAGACAATCGAGGATTAGATGTTGAAGGATTTTTAACTTCTCTTTCTTCATCATATTCTGTAGACGTTGAACTTTTTTCGTCTTCAGAGTCAGATGAATCACTAGAATCTTTAGTTATCTTTTTAACTGAATCTTCTTCTGAATTAGATACTATGTTTTTCTGATAGTGAAAATGGTGTAAAAGGACTTCATATTCTAAGGAGGTTTCCCTTATTTGTTGAAATTTTTTATTTCTTTCATCTATGTTAAGATCGGGACCTTTATATAATCTAATATTTCGATGATATTATCATATTCATTTTGATTAATAATCTTTTTAGTTTCTTTCTTATGAAACATTAGAATATTCTGTTCCATAATAAAGATTTTTTACTGTAGGAACTCTTTGTTCCGTTTGATCAGTTTTATTAGTTGGATAAAGATCGGCTAATTTTTCATTCCCAACTTTCTTGAGGTTTTCAATTAAATTTGATAATTCCTGACTTTTTTTTGTCATATCAGAAAGGTCAAGAATTCATTGAAAATAATCGATTTTGTTATCGATTTTTTTGAGTGCATTTGTTATGTACTCTAAGGAATTTTCTACAACCTGGGATGTAGAATGATATTGTTGTTTGAAATTTTTATTCCAAGAAGAAATAATATCTATAAGAGAGTAAATACTAGAACTGATCTTAGTTAGATCATGTTCATCACTATTCTTTATATGAATAGAATGATTATAGTTGTTTACATCTTTTCCTAGCCACTTACATATACAGTCGAATTCTTTTTCTTCTGTCATTCTAGATTTTTAAGGGTTCTTAAGACCTCTTGCAGACTCTAATGGTTTTATAACAAGGCTCGACAACGTCATAACGTCACACAGACAACACGGACAAACAAGCAAAATAAAACCAGTATGCAAGCGTATGAGATTTATAAAACCAGAAATGAAGTAAGGAGAAAACAGAAACAAGATATGTAATTGACAGAAAAAAAAGATTAAAAGAAAAACTTACAACTTAGGCTTCATTACAAAGCTCTGATACCATTTACAAAACACACAAGCAGCGGATTGTAGATTGCAGATTACAGATTACAACACTATAAGATAGAAACATAAGAAAGAGTATATAATACAAGACGTCCTTCTTCTTCAGTCTTGGCTATTATTTTATAGACAGGAAAAAGAGGAATGACTGATGACCGGAGGCTACTACAGGAACCGATTGATTACTGTTCAACACTGTAGACTTTTTGACTCTCTGGCCGACAAACTACTATGATAAGTTTTGTCGATTACAATGCTGTCGACACTTGATTTTTACTGTGTTGGCGAAGAGATTTCTTTGTTGTGTGCTGGATTATTTGTAGTCGTTTAATAGAAATATATCCTTCCATCATGTTGAGGATATTATGGAGTGCATAATCATCAAGTTCTAGAGGAGTCTTAGGGCTTTGAGAGTCATGCTAATTAGCATAATGATCATCCATTTCAGTGGAATGAAGAATATCTTCAGATAGATCCATGTTGAAATTAACCATTTGTTTAAGAAGATTTTTTGTTTCTTCAAGATGATTTGCTGAATATTCTAGAAAATCAAAGCTTAATTCAGTAACAAAAACTCTTCTTCCATCCGAAATCAAGGTTAGAGGTCGAAGTGATGTAAGAAGTGTTGCAGCAGTATTTTTAAGACTTATGATACTTTTAATGGCGAGAGTTCTTGGGAGATGCCTTTCGCAATGTCAAGGGAATTTTCTAAGGGTTGTTCCCTGTATTCTTCATCAGTAGTAATTTTTTAAATACCAAATCTGATATGGTTGATAAAAACATGTCTTTTACCGCCAACCAATTGACCTAGAGATCCATAAAGAGAGTGTTCTATTACACATCCAGTGATGAGTAGCCTTAAAGATCATGGATTTGATCATGGATGGGAGATCTTTTTCAGGATAGTGAGATTGGATAATTACTTTATTAATAATTCCCCAATCAAGCATTTCCATAGGCTAGAGAAGATGGGTTCCAAGACTGAGGTTTGGGATTTCATCATCTAGATTAATATATTCATGATGATCAAGATAAAAATTTGTAAGTGACAAATAATTATCTTCGACCAAGTATTGGATCTTAACAAAGATATGGCTAGGAAAAAAGGATTTTGCTTTTTCAAAAAGACATATTCTTTTAACCTTTCCGAAGAGAGGGGCCGAAAAATCATTTTTTAGAAGTTCCGCAAGTTGTAAATACCAGCTAATTTTCTCTAAAGAAAAATCTTGTGTCCAGTCAATTTGTTCGACCATTTTGATACACAGATCTTTGAAGGATAAGGATGCGGTATGTAAATCAACTATTTGTTTAGCTAAAGTACTTAGAGTATGTCAAAAAACTTTCCTTTGATCAGTGACATGGGATTTCTGATGTGGTCGGAACTAAATTATATTGTAAGCTTAATTTTGCCCTTTTTATCAAAATATAATTTAACCACTCGCAAGAGCACGAATCTTTGTAGATAAGGTTCTATATAGAGAGTATCGATCCCACGAGGACTAGTCGCAATTGTCTTAAAGGAAGATTAATTCTACTTTAATTCGAAAAACAGATTTTTGAATTTGTGTTTATAAACTATTGCATGAATGAAATGACAAGAAAAGTAAAGAGTTTAAAGTTGGGAAAGAGAACTAGGGTTGGTTTCCACCACTAGCCATTCACATGTTCATAAGTGTAGCAAGCATGGGATTCATTAATTAAATGCCTAACAATGTCATTAGGCTTGTGACCTCAATGACATATCAAAAGATCAATGTGTGTGCTAACCTATCATAATCCATCTTCAACAAGCATAGCTCTTCAACCTAACTAACTACCTAATTACTCTACTCTCTAAGTGAACACTACATGCATCCAAACTACCTTGTCTTGGCATGGTCTATACAAACTAACATCACACATTCATTTAAACACCATTATCTAGCCATCATTTGCACTTCTTGTGGAATATGCAAATGTTGTGCATTCAAGTGACAAAATCTACTCTAAGACAAGAATAAATTTCATATCAAATGAATATATATAAGAGATGTATTTGTGTACATAATCACTAGGCTAAATAATCAACATTTATTTACAAATCCCAAGAGCTACAAAGATGAACAAGTTTACATGGCTAGGGGTTGAAACCAACACCCTAGTAGAAGAGTTAGTTGCTCATGGTTGCCTTGCACCCTTCCATTGATGAAGAAAGTGAAGCTTCTTGGTCTGGTTCAGCTTCTCCTCTTCCTCTCCCGAAGGTCTCTCTTGAAGTATTCTGATCTGTGTTGAGAGATATATGAGATATGAGAGATATGGCTCCTTTTGTGTGCTTTTTGGCTTCCTTTTCAACCTCGGGCCCCACCATATATATATATATCACTATATATATCTATTGCATTAATAAGGCCCCCAAGAGTCTTGTTCAAGTCAGACAATCCCCCTAAGTCGTGCAAAAAGGGGGATTTTGTTGCAAGTGGGAGAGCAGGTGAGCAAGTGGCCAAGTGGGTTCTGCAGAATCTCGATTGATCGAGATTTCGATCAATCGAAATGAGATCTCGATCAATCGAGATTTCGATTAATCGAGATCAACATCTCGATTGATCGAGATGCCTTTGGCTGCATTTTCTGATTTCTTCTCTTGACTGCAGAAAGCTTCAAACTTTGCTCCATTTACTCCAATACCTGCAAAACATCAAAAACACAAAAATACCGTAAACATATCTCGGTAAACGCAAAAATGGAACTAATGTATGCAATAAAGAGGGTTCAAATGCATAGAATTGAACACTTATCACCATATGCGATTGGATGGATTCAGAAGGGGCCTAAAGTGAACATGACAGAGGTGTGTAAAGTTCCTATTTCAATCGGGCAGCATTACCGAGATGAGGTGGTCTGCGATGTAGTCGACATGGATGTTAGTCACGTGTTATTGGGACGACTATGGCAGTTTGATGTGGATATTACCTACAGGGGGCGCGACAATGTTTGTGTTTTCAGTTGGGGTGGCAGGAAGATTACAATGGTTCCAAAGCAAAGTTCCGGTGTTGGCTCAACTAAGGCCACGGTAGAAGAGCAGTCCTTAGTCTCTTTAGTCACATCAATAACTGAGTTGGAATCTGAAGTTAAGGAGGCACATGAGGTACATGTTGTGGTTGTGTGAGCTCTAGTGATAGAAGGCAAGGAAGAGCAGAGAGTTGTGTTACCTAAGGAGGTGCAGTCCTTGTTGACCGAATTCAGTGAGTTTGTGTCTGAAGAGTTACCAAATAATCTTCCACAGTTGAGAGATATTCAGCACCATATTGATTTAGTTCCGGGAGCAAGCTTACCAAATTTGCCACACTATCGGATGAGTCCCAAGGAGAATCAGATTTTACAGGCTAAAGTGGAAGAATTGTTGCAGAAGGGGTTCATTCGAGAGAGCATGAGTCCTTGTGCTGTTCCCGCGTTAATAGTCCCAAAGAAAGATGGCAGTTGGAAGATGTGCGTTGATAGTCGCGCGATCAACAAGATAACTACCAGATATAGCTTTCCAATTTTGAGATTGGATGACATGCTAGATATGTTGGAGGGTTCGAAGTTGTTCTCAAAGATCGACCTGCGAAGTGGATACCATCAAATTCGGGTCAAACCTGGTGATGAATGGAAGACGACTTTCAAAACAAAAGATGGACTCTACGAGTGGCTGGTTATGCCTTTTGAATTGTCCAATGTGCCTAGTACTTTTATGCGGCTTATGAACCAGGTATTGCGACCTTTCATTGAAAAATATGTAGTCGTTTATTTTGATGACATACTGATTTACAGTCAGAGTGAGAAAGATCATATGGAGCATCTACGGGCTGTGTTAGAGGTGTTGTCCAAAAATAAGTTGTTTATCAACTTTAAAAAATGCAGCTGGCTACCAGAAAGATTGTTATTCCTTGGGTATGTGGTCAATTCGGAGGGAATAATGGTTGGTGATGAAAAGGTGAGAACCATTCGTGATTGGCCTACACCAAAGACAGTAGGAGAGGTGAGGAGTTTCCATGGGTTGGCGACGTTTTATCGTCAATTTATTAGGGACTTCAGTAGTATTGTGGCTCCTATTACAGAGTGCTTAAAGAAGGGTAAGTTTCAGTGGGGTGAAGATGCCAACATAGCTTTTGCAGTCATTAAAGAAAAATTGTGCACTATTCCTGTTTTGGCTTTACCCAGTTTTGAGAAACTATTCGAGGTGGAGTGTGATGCTAGTGGAATTGGGATTGGAGCAGTTCTGTCACAAGAGAAGAGACCAGTGGCATTTTTCAGTGAGAAACTTAGTGATGCATGCCGAAAGTGGAGTACCTATGACCAAGAATTTTATGCTATTGTCCGTACTCTGAAGCATTGGGAGCACTATTTGATTCAGCGAGAATTTATTCTTTACACTGATCACGAGGCTTTGAAGTATCTAAACAGTCAGAGAAGTTTAAATAATATTCATGCTCGGTGGGCGACCTATATGCAGAAGTTTCCTTATGTGCTGAAACACAAATCTGGGATTCTGAATAAGGTGGCAGATGCATTAAGTCGACGCACGAGTTTACTGATCACTATGCAGCAAGAGATTATTAGGTTTGAGTTCTTGAAAGAGTTGTATTCTGATGATGAAGATTTCGCTGAGGTATGGGAAACATGTGGTCGTAGACAAACAGAGGGAGAATTCCATTTGGTTAAAGGGTACCTATTCCGTGGTAATCAGTTATGTATTCCTCGGAGCTCTTTGAGGGAGAAACTGATTCAAGAGTTACATGGTGAAGGTTTGAGTGGTCACTTGGGGCGTGACAAGACTATCAGTGGGATAGTCGAGCAGCATTATTGGCCTCAGTTGAAATGCAACGTAGATAACCTTGTTCGCAAGTGTTATGTTTGTCAGACTTCTAAGGGGCAGGCTCAAAATACAGGTCTTTACATGCCTCTACCTGTACTGAATGCCATATGGGAGGATTTGTCGATGGATTTTGTTTTGGGTCTTCCACGAACTCAGCGTGGAGTAGACTTTGTGTTTGTTGTGGTTGACAGGTTCTCCAAGATGGGACATTTTATCCCTTGTTGGAAGACATCAGATGCGTCATATGTGGCTCAACTGTTCTTTCGTGAGGTGGTCTATTTACATGGAGTTCCTTAGTCTATAACCTCTGATAGGAATTCAAAATTTCTTAGCCATTTTTGGGTTACGTTGTGGCAGCGGATGGATACTACTCTAAAGTTCAGTAGCACTGCGCACCCGCAGACCGACGGGCAGACTGAGAATCTAAATTGAAGATTGGGGAATTTAATTTGGAGCATTTGTAGTGACAAGCCTAAACAGTGGGATTTAGTTCTGGCACAAGCTGAATTTGCGTATAACAATGCAGTTCACACTGCTACTGGTAAATCTCCTTTTGCTTTAGTGTATCGACAGCCTCCTAAGTATGCGTTAGACCTGACACGTCTTCCTAAGGTCACTGGAACAAGTGTTGCTGCCGAGAACCTGGCTGAGCAAGTTCGCGATGTTCAGGCTGAAGTAAAGGCGCGGTTAGAGGAGAAGAATGCGAAGTATAAAGCTGCAGCAGATGTGAAGAGACGTGAGAAATTGTTCACTGAGGGTGATCAGGTTATGGTGTTTCTGCGTAAGGAAAGGTTCTCAATTGGTTCCTATAACAAGTTGAAGCCAAGGAAGTATGGGCCATACAAGGTGATCAAGAAGATCAATGACAACGCCTATGTGATTAACTTGCCTATTGATATGAACATATCTCGTACTTTCAATGTAGTTGACCTTTATGGGTTTAGTGATGATGTTCCGCTTTATCCGGATTACAACTCGAGGTCAAGTTCTTCGCAGGTGGGAAAGACTAATGTAGGACAATTGGCTTTGGAGTTTGAAGAAGAGATTGACCGAAAATTCGTAAAACGCGCTGGTCCGAAGAAACAGGCATAACTTTTCGCTCGGTTGTCAGAATAACTATTATAATATATTTTCGGAAAGGGGATTAAGAGCTCTATACGACCTAACTAGGGTGGAATCCGGTTGGGATCGTTTTCATCCTCAAATTTGCACTCTAAGGCAGTCTGGCGAGAGGTTCAAGTTTTAGTGTTTTCTTTCCTTTTTCGTTTCCTTTGGAAATAGATTTTCTTTTCCTGTTAGGATTAGAATTTCTACAAGTTTTTTTTTATTTTTAGGTTTCCTAGTACTGTTAGGATTATGATTTTTCTATTATAAATATATGTACTGCCATAGGGCAGAGATCAATCAAGTTATCAATAAAGTTTTACTTTGGTTTACAATTAATTGGACTGGTGGATTCCAATTTCTGTGTTCTTAGGGATTACGCTGGTAACCCCTTATACTTCCGTTCTGCGTTAGTTTGACAGGTAAACTCGAAAACGGGGGGCAATTGATAAAGTTGTTATCAGATAAAACACTCCAACCAATTCGGAAGTGAGGAGATAAGCTAATCCAACCCGGAAGATGAAGAGATAAGCCGATTAGTTCAAATTTCAGATAAAGATGACGGTCAAAATGATGATCCAAAAACCACTACACCCAATATCTCTTTGGATCACGATGAGAAGAATTTGATGATTAAACGGCAAGTTAATCCTCTATAAAGAAAGAAGTTGGTCAACAAACCAGGTATGAAAAAAATTAAATACAAAGTTTTCTCTTTGATATAGATTTATTTCGGAGAGTATTAAGCCAATACCCCACAGGTGTCCGTCTTGGCCATAATCTATGTTTGTTACAAGAAGCTCGTGTCCAGATCGTGCAAAAATTTTCATCAACAATAGTCAACCATGTCTTTCCTTCCGATTGAGGAAATGTTGGTCCATGTCCTTTGAATTTTTTAGAGAGAGAGAGAGAGAGAGCGCTTTAAATATTAATCTAAGGTTTCAATAGAGTACCATACTGTATGTTATCGAGTAAATTAAAATAAGAAGCATATTAGAGATTGTTATAAAATTGATCAATTGGGTGTTTTGCGAAAATCAAGGAGAATAAAACAACCATGGTGGGTGTGCAAATTTGTTAATTGTTTGTGATTGAGACACGTCTATAACTAATTCAACTAAAAATTGGACAACGTGTAACAGAAATTTGAAAAGTTCACAAGAAGTAATAATACAAAATTACCACGGTGTGTGCTTTGATGTATTTGTTCCTAAAGTCTTGGTCCATTCCCTCATATCTAACTTAAGACGGGGCTACATGTGGAATTTGTTCAGAGTTACTTAGAAACTAATGAACATACAAGTGAAATATCAAAAGAAATAAAAAAATTGTTATAGGAAATAGCTACACAGTTGGTGTGGAAGTCATTAAAGTTGGAAAGCTATAAAAGAAATTCAAAGTAGTATGATGATTGGAACTTGCTATCTGAGTCTAGTGCCGGTAAATTCCTAAGGAAAATATGTTTTTAACAATGTACAAAATGTGAGAAAGAGTTTATTATGAGTATCTTCCTGAAGCAGCACAACTAGGCTTGTTGTAAACGGATCAGATTCAGATCGAATAAGAATTATATTCGATACGATCCAACAACCCGATGGATTATTTATGATTGAATTCATATCCGATTTGTTACTAATCAACACGTGCTATTATTTAAAAAAAAAAAACCTTTGAGAGCTAATGAAACTAGGACTACATATAACCAGTTTTAGGTGGAGAAACTAAGCATTTCCAGCTATCACTGAATAAACTGCTGGAATTACCTAACCAAGGATGAAAGATAGACATTGAATTGAACACATGATTCTGTAATTGAACTCAAATACAAACTGGTATAGGCTAAGAAATCGAATAGCTTTCCACAACAGGAAGTTGAACAAATTACACAGCCAATATTTTAAAAACAAACCAATGTTTATAGTCTAGTGATACTTCCTCACATTCCAAAGTAAAACATGGAGGGTTCAAGTCTCCATAGGAGAAAAAGTGGGTGTGTGTGTTTCTTTCTGAGATAAAAACAAAAAAACAAAAATATTGAAAAGTTGAACAATTTACACTGAGGTACTTTTTTTTGGAGACATGTCAGGAAGAGTCGGAAATGGAGATATCTTAGGTGATCCTGGACAATGACCTAATCGAACAAGAAAGATAAATAAAGTGTGTCAGCCATGGCTTAATCAAGATGCTCCTGCCCAATTTTCTGTTTCCAAATCCATTCGAAGGTTTAGAGTTTAGCAGCAAACCTTTGCAACTCCATAAAAACAGCAGAGTATGATCTGATCAATATGACGGTTAAAAAACAGAGCCCTTCTTTGACTGAGGATTTGTTGAGAAAGAAAGTATACACTCTCCCTTATTTGCTGAGAAAGCTACAGTCTTTCAACCATACCATTACCATTGATTCGGACATCGGCTAACTTTACAATCTAGGTAGCACATGGAGTTCGCAATATGTAAGTTTCTGTTTCCAAAAATAAGAAGAAAGAAAGAAGATCCCAACAAAAGAAGAAAGGGGGAAAAAAAAAACATATAATACTCTGCTTACAGGAGTAGCTGCCATCTTTGAGTTTCTACCACAAAGACCATTTGCATGAGATGCAGATGGAGTGGACTTGTGATTATCTCTGTTGGGGATGCTATTGCCATTGAGTCAAACTTCCGCTACAAAAACCAGAAACAATATGTGATTTTAGCAGTGGATCCATTATTTAAACATACCTTGACACCACCACTGATATTCATGGCACCTTCACCTCTAGAGAAACTCCATGAACCAAGCAAGCTATCTTTCTCATTAATAAATAATACAGCAGGAGGATAGCTTGCTTCATTCATGGAGTTTCTCTGGAGGTGGAATTTAGATCGAATCCATTAAATATATTCAGATTAATTGGGGCCTCAATCATGAGAAAGATTGAAGAAGACTGAATAAATGAAGGTGCTGTTTGGAGGAGATGGATTCCGGTCTAACATTTTATCAACAAACATATATTATGATAAACTAAATTGTTAATGGTTTATCAATATAACTTATATATAATTATGATTTATATAATTAATGACCTCTAAGGAGGGACTTTGATGAAAATTAATTTGTAAAATAGAATAGTTTTGCCATTTAGACTTTTATTTATTTATTTTATAAATCTGCAAATATTATGGTTTATCAATAATAGTTCATATTTATTTTTAACAAAAAAAAAATGTGTGTTCTTTCGCCCGGTTTTCTTGATCGTGTTTAATACTATAAAGTTATAAACAGATTCACACCTTCAATCAATATCAACATGGTAAATAGAGTCACTATAATAATGATGTAACTTAATCATATTTACTGTATATAAATATATATTGGGCTCATGTTACTAATTATATTAATAATTATAAATAATCGAAAATTATAACATTTAATATTATAATATGATTAATCATTTACTTTTAATATGAATACTGATATATATATATATATATATATATATATATATATATATAAAGATTCTTGAAGGTTCTCTTTTGACTTTTGAGACTTGCCCACAGAGAAAATAATATTAAATCTGATATGTGTAATTTAATGCCTATGACAAAAATGCATAAATTTTTTGTTATTTATCAGTTATTTAATATTAACGATTTTTAATATAATAATCGTGGACACCTTTGTAATAATCAATCAATTATTACTAAAAAATAAAATATATATCAATTCCATTTGTGTAGGAATAAAAATACATTATATTATATATATATATATATATATATATATATACTAGGATATTGCCCGTGCCTACGGCACTATAAAGCAAAAAAATATTGAATTGAAATAAAAGCTGATTTCATATAATAAACGTGTCAATAAACAATCAAATCTACAGTTTGATTTATATATGAACAAAATGTTATACATCAAAAGATCTGTACATATAGAGGTTGTTTGTAGTAGGTTCTGTAAGAACTGAAGTCAAACTTTCCACGATGATGGTTGCCAGAGAGCGGGTCCCGATGGGAGTCCAAGCTGTCACAGAGGAGCCCACTGTTCTAGGTAGATTGTAAGAAGAGGGGAGGAATTTGGTAAGAAAAAGAGGAAATCTGGAGTGTACTGGAGATTGTTTTAGAAAAAGGTTCTTTTTGTCTTGTCCTTTTGTCCCAATCCCGGTTCTCTACATTTCTCTCATTATTTATAGGCAAAAATATCTTTTCTCACCAATGGTCGAGGTTTTGCGGTGATAAATATCTGTGGTAAATATCTGTGGAGCAAGGGCTGAGATTGTACTTGTCAGAAAAGGGGATTCGCTCACCTCACCTGGTCATCTTCTTTCCTATGTGACAGGCCAATCCATGATGTAAGGTCCTCATCCTAGCTAGAAATGAGGTCCGTCATGGATTTAGCGTACCTTGGACTCCAGCCTCCGAACCCAAGCCCTTGGTTCCCATAAGGCAGTGATCCGAGCTTTTACCCCCCCGTAGGAGCGCGGAGTGCCACGAGGTTTATCCGTAGGGAGGAACTCCTCTTAAAAGAGGTTTATCCGTAGAGAGGAACTCCTCGTAAAAATGGAGGTTGATCCGTAGAGAGGACCTCCGCGAGGTTTTATCCGTAGAGAGGAGTGCCTCCTCGCTTTAGGGAAATTAATCCGTAGAGAGGATTTCCCGTGATGTTTATTCGTAGAGAGGAACTCATCACCATCCGAGACTTATCCAAATGAAAGGAAGGAGACTTGTTTGAGGTTTATCCGTAGAGAGGAACTCCTCGCAAGGTTTTATCCGTAGAGAGGAATGCCTCCTTGTAAAACAGAGGTTGATCCGTAGAGAGGACCTCCGCGAAGTGTCATTAGTAGGGACCGACTCGCCAAAGAAAGGCGATCACACCTCAGAGGCGTGCCCTACATAATGAATGAAGAAGCTCAATTGAAATCCTCTATCCGAGGAAGCGCTCGATGGAGACTTCCCTCGGAAGAGCTCGGTTAGAATCCTCTATTTGGGAAGGAGCTCGATAGAAATCCTCTATCCGAGGAAGCGCTCGATGGAGACTTCCCTCGGAGGAGCTCGATTAGAATCCTTTATTTAGGAAGGAGCTCGATGGAAATGCTCTATCCATGGGGGGGCTCAGTTAAGAGAGGATATCAAAGGTGGACCCCTTGCTACATGGAATTGCTGAAGGAGCTCAAAAAATGTAAGAAAAGTCAAAGTGGGCCCGGCCACCTGGAATTGTTGAGGGAGCTCGAAATGGAGGAAAAGTCAAAGTGGGCCTATTACCACGTGGGCATACGTGGCGGCCCCTGAATGGCCCATACCAACAATTAGCCCCCTTGTGCGAGGTCCTACGTGTAGGTCCTCATACACAACTAGGAGTACAAGCTCAAACTCCTCTCTGCAAATGGTATATTGTGCGTCTATCTCGAGGTGTCCCTTCGACTACCTTGAAAACTGCAAAACCGTCGACCCTTCAAATCGTCATTAATGACTGACAATGATTCAGGCGGCGCTTTGTCGCTTCGTTTCTTGCGCTTTGTGACGGTTCGGTGCCTCAGATTTTGGAGCCTTACGTCATTTCGGTGTCTTGTCGATCAGAATTCTCCCTACTATATATGGGGGACTTAGAAAATTTTCATTTTCTACATTTCTCTTGCCTTGAATCTTCAGTTTTCCCGAGCAAACTTTGAATTTTCATTTCTTCTTCAACAACCTCTTACCTCGAGCAACTCCCATTCAAAATGTCGAAGGCTGGCTCAACTGATCAGTTAGAAGTACCTCTTCTCGAGGAATGGAGGACAGCTCCCTTCTTCGGTCCTGATGACATTTTCTGGGATCAGACTCAGGATTTATCGAGCATAGACGAGCTGGTGGGGGAACCAATGACCATGGACTCGAGGCCTCCTGTCGTGGAGGGCCCTCGACTTCCTTCTGATTCTATTCTTCGCTTCAGAATTGAGCGAGGAGATTTTCCTTATTCTTTCCTCTACCTTCCCATCCCCACCCCTGCTTGCATTGGATGGGAAGAATGGACAGACTTCATCTTTTCCATCCTAGATTATGTGACGCGCCTAGAAAACGCAGGGATCCTCGAGGCCATAGAGAACACTCGAAGCCTCACCATAAATAGAGACGTGGTGGGACTGCAAGTGCTTATTTCGAGGTGGAGCACACACTCCCATACCTTTGTTACTTCATGGGGCGAGTTCACCCCCACTCTTGAGGATGTCAACATTCTTATGAGACTTAACATTTTTGGCACAACCGACCCCTCCACATGGACATTCTCGGAGGTCGAGGAGCGGCGGGTGACAGCTCTTCAAGCAGAAATCCAAGCTGCCTCCAAATTGGCCACTCGCTTTAATAGGAAAAATGAGGTGGTCCATGAGTCCCCTCCTGAGACCGGGGGAAAGTGTACCTGGGTTTCTCTTCTTCGCCATTTCTATAAGGACTTCTCTCATAATGACACGAGCAAGTGGGTAGCAGGTCCTCAAAGCGACAGTCCTCTACACTTGGCAGCCTATATCTTATCTTGGTTGTCTCGCTCTATTTTCCCAGGGCCTCCCGAAGACACCCCAAGCCCAGACCTGGTGCCCCTACCAGTTAAATTAGCTCGAGGGGTGCACATTCCTTTAGCCCCCCTCTTCTTAGGCACCCTTTACCATGCCTTAGACAATTTTCATGCATGTTATGAGCGATGCATGGGTCGCCTCCATGTAGCTTGGTTTGGCTCTGCCACTTTTCTCCAGATGTTCATGTATGAACACTTCCCTTCTTATGCCCCTCGTATGAACCCTGGGAGCAAAGGCCACCGCTCGGTCAGGTGGAATAGGGTGGCAGCTCCTCGCAAGAAATTTTTACAGTTTATTGACAAGGAACAGCACTTCAGAGCTCGCTCCTTCATGGGCCCCCCTCCCCCTTTCTATAGTTTAACTGTGGGTCAAGTCTTCAAAGGAGATGACCTCTATTCCAATGAGGCCTTACTAACTTGGCATTCATCACCCCAGGGTACCTTCCTGGCTTTGCTTCTCCTGCTAACACCGTTAGCGAAGTTTATCGTCCTGACAGAGTGGCTCGTCAATTTGGCTATAACCAAACCATTCCTAGGGGTCACGATGAGTTCGAAATTCAAAATTTCTCTTCAGCCTTGGCACGTTTCTTGGAGCATCAAGTTGAGCTCCTGGTCTTGAACAGAACAGAGCTCGTGGTGCCTTCGAGCCTACGAAAAGGACAATGGGTGAAGGGCTCGAGGGTGTACTGGCGAGGTGTACTTGACAGATTTCATACCTTCGTCACCAGTGGAGTTCCTCGCCACCCTGTCCCTTCTCTACAAAAGAACTCCATTTTTCGCAATAGGGCCGACCCACCTTCTCGGGGGTTCTTGTGCACTACTCCAGGACTTCTGGCCTTGAATCATACTCCATCCCAACCCTTTATAAGCACAGTTGCCACTTCTGGCGTGGTAACACTTCAAAGTACGGTGCCATCAAGAGTTCCCACAGCTTCTCGAGGTGCTGGACAAGGTAAACGCCGAGCTGAGGCCAATGTATCCTCATTTGTCCCTGCCTCTGATTCCTCAAAAAGAGCAAAGGTAAATAAACTCAAACCATCATAACACAATGCATTTACCTAATTTTGACCTCAAACAGCATTAAAAATTTCTAACTATTGTTTTAGTTTACACAGACAGTCGCCACCTCGGCAAATCCTTTGGACTCTCCCCCTCCTCCTCCTCGGATATTTGAGGCCACTTCAGGGGCTCAAACAATACCGATTTCGAGCGCCCCCTCTGCTGGTGGCCTAGAAGTTCCCCAGGATAACCTTGACTCAGTGGGGACATTGCCCAACTCTTCAGAACAAAACCTGAGAGGGTTACTGGATGAGCTCGCCCCCCTCTCGAGCGCTGAAGCACTCCTCAAACTTCCCAGGCATGGGCGAGGAAAGGAGTTAATCCAAATGCAAGCGTCTCTACGAGACGGAACAGATAGTGAGGACAGCTTCTCACCACTAAGTATAGGCGCAGGTAAGAAGATATGACATCCCCCCCTTTTTTCCTGCAAAATGTCACTTTTTTTCACTAAAAAATTTCCTTCCTTGATTGTTTTCAGTGGACAAAGATGTCCCCTTTGAGGGCCTTGTAGGAGAATCGCTAGCATTCCGGGGGGCCCTAACTCAAGCTGGGAATGGCGAGGATGAAGTCATCGAGCCCCTTCCTCAAGGTCAGGCCGTCGAGGAGCCCCCTTGTCATGGTCATGCTACTGGGGAGGATGCAGAGGGTTCCTTCCAATCCCTAGAGTCAAACTCTGGGGATGGAATGGGTGACCAGGTGGGGGGAAGCCCCAGTGTTGAAGTTCTGCCTTCTTTTCCAAGGGCCACTGTGGAGCCTTCCACTTGTGATCCCTTAGCGAGCCCCCTTACTTCCCCCGTAGCTCCTCTGAGCACTAACGCCGCGATTTCTTCTACACCAGCCATTTCCCAAAGGCGGCTCATGCTCCTCAGGCCTTCTGGGCAGTTGACCTTTTCTGCTCCCCAGACCTTTGGCACCATTACCACTCCTCGACCTCTTGGAGGGTTGGTGAGTCCCAGGCTGGGGCAGAATGTAGGCCCTCGCCCGGTTGGGGCCAGTTCGGAGCCCAGACCCCTTCCTGCACCTGAAATGACTTCGACCTCAACTCCTGCTACCATTCCCTTACCTGAGATTGCCGAAAATCTACCAAGTGTTGGAGGCTCTTTAGAGCCATGGGGGGGTGCCCTCGTCACACCTTCTCGTGCCCAGCTCCAACTCAACTGAAGGCTGACCACCCGGAAACCTTCGAAGACTTGGACTCTGATACAGAATTCTTAGTCTTCGTATACAACAATTTGTGCCGAGGGGTCCTCCTTCTTCGCCAGGCTTCGACCAAACACCTCGATGCGTCGGACTTCGACCAACTTGACGGTATTGTTCGAGTTCTTGAACGGGCTCAAGTAAAAATAGAATGGTTGAAACAGGGGCTCGAACGAGTGAAGAAATACGAGCAGAGAAAGGTTGAACTGAGGCATCTTCGTGGCCTTCATGATCAACTTGGCGACAAAGAAGCCCTCCTTCAGGTCAAAGAATTAACCTGATGTAGTGCATGCTCTTTTGTACACAAACCTTTGACTTGTAATATAGAAAGATTTCCTTTTGCTTGCTCTTTTGTACACAAACCTTTGACTTGTAGTACAGAAAGATTTGCTTTTGCTACTTGTGTATGTACATATTGCTTTTGGTGCGAACTTTTTCAAGCAATATTCCTTATTCAACTCATGAGCTCGAAGAACAAACGTTGCACTATCATTGGAAGGTCCAAAAGTTTACATAACTTCTTTTTTAATACTCAAACTTCAAAAAAGGAATTAATGCACCACATAGATAAAGCTAAGGCAACCTTATCATTTTAACTAAAATACGCCTTAAGCCACCTGACGTTTAACACGGCTGTCACCATTTCAGCTCCTAGCTCGCCTATTTTGTAATATCCAGCCTCGAACGATTGCTTGACTTCATAAGGTCCTTCCCATTTAGGTGTAAACTTTGGAGCTGCGAGGCCTCTCATTACATGAGGGGCGGCTTTTAAAACTAAATCACCTTTTTGAAAACTTTGAGGTCTTACTAAGGCGTTGTAAGCTTGAGCTACCCTTGCCTGATACACCTTCATGTGCTCACTAGCTCGCTCTCTACGCTCATCCAATACTTCGAGCTCTGTTTCGCGCTCTAACTGACTTCGCTCAGCGAGACTCGCTGAGGGGACAGCAAGCTCGGCTGGCAATACGGCCTCGATCCCATATACAAGTGAGAATGGCGAAGCGAGTGTAGATCGTTTGGACGAACTCCGATAGGCCCATAAGGCGAGGATAAGATGGTCAACCCATTTATGTTAGAAATCCTCCAGAGTCTGGCTGAGGATTCGAAGCAGGATCTTGTTAGTAGCCTCAGCCTGTCCATTTCCCTGGGGATAGTACGGGGTAGACCTATGATGGAGGATGTCATATTGGTCCATTAAACGCCCAACTTAACTATTGACGAAAGACGTCCCATTATCGCTCAAAACAACCTTCGGAATCCCGAAATGGTAGATAATGTGCTCCTTTAAAAAGTTCGCGATAGCTGGGCCCGTCGCTTTCTTTAAAGGTATCGCTTCAACCCACTTTGTATACATTTCAGTTGCAGTGAGGATCCACATATTCCCTTTTGACTTGGGCAAAATTGGTCCAATCAAATCCATACCCCAAGTATGAAATGGACACGGGGTAATAATCGGATGAAGCTCTGTAGCAGGAGCGTGGATTCGACGATCGTGAATTTGACACGATCGACATCGCTTAGTATGCTCCTTGTAATCCCTCTCCATGGTGGGCCAATAATATCCCAACCTTATGAGATGCGTATAGAGCTTCACACCCCCTTGATGCTCCGCATCATGTAACTCTTCCATGACGTGCTGGGCATCCATCTTTCCGAGGCATCGAAGGAGTCTTTCGCCAAATCCTCTTTTAAAGAGTTGGCCCTCGATCAACTCGAATTGTTTAACTCTTCTTTTCATCTTTAAAGTTTCAATATGATCCGGGGGCAGCGTCCCCGTTTGGAAGAAGACAAAGAACGGAGCTCGCCAATCCTAGTCCTCCAAAGTTACGAAACATTCAAGCTCGTCTCGCGCCCCGGCGCAATCTAAGCAATTCTCCTGCTTAGCCTTGGCCTCCTCGGCCATTGATGGCCAATAATAGCCTCGTCTCTGAAGCAGTCTGTAAAGACTTATTTCCACTGCTCCACAAGATTGCTCATGAACCAAGTCCAAGATAGAACGACCCTCCACCTCACCGATGCATTTCATGAGCAGCCCTCCCAGAGCTCGATAGTACAGGACCCTTTGATAAATCAGGAAGTCTTTGAGGGCTGAGAGAGGGATTCCTGATGGGCTTCCTCCGAGCTGTGCCTCGATAGGAGCTCGCCAATCGAACTCCTCGAGGTCCCTTTCCTCGTTACTTCGACATGGAGAGGTCTTCTTTTGAATTTGTATTGAAATGACCTCGTTCAGAATTTCCATATTGGATTCCAAAGTTGCCAATGCGTCAGCATGACGATTGTTAGAACGAGGTGCGTACTCTACTAATAGCTCCTCAAAACTCCGGCTCAATTTCTGAAGTATGCCTCTATAAGCCGCCAAGGATGGCTCTCGCACAGCGTACTCCCCGTTGGTTTGCTTTATCACCAATTTTGAGTCCCCTCTGACTCGTAACCTTTTGATTCCGAGCTCTCGCGCAGCCAAGAGACCAAGGATGAAAGCTTCGTACTCCGCCTCATTGTTTGTGCACTCAAAGTCGAGTTTATATGAAAGACTTTCCTTTTCACCGGTCTCAGATGTTAGGACCACTCCGGCTCTTCCTCCTCTGGAGGTAGAGGACCCATCGAAGGCCAAAGTCCATTCCTCCTCAATTTTAGCCAAACATGAGCAATTCAGCTCCTCGCCTGGTAGATCATCATCCAGTGGCCCGAGCTCCCCCGAAGGAAATTGAGCAATGAGATCTGCCAGAGCCTTGCTCAAAATGGCCTTAGGAGTGAGGCATTTGATTTCTAACTCAGCTAGCAAGAGGAGCCATCGCGCCATGCGACCTGACAGGATTGGCCAGGACAACATGTATCTCAAAGGATTACATTTTGTCATGAGCTCGACCGTATGCGACAAAAAGTAATGTCGAAGCTTTCTGGCCGCAAAAATGAGAGACAAACAATGTCTTTCAATGGGCGAGTACCTTGTCTCAGCATCCTTTACAATTCTACTAATGTAGTAAATTGGGCATTCTTGACCTCCGGATTCTTGGGCTAACAACGCACTGACCAATCTCGAAGTAGAGGTCAAGTAGAGCTTCAGAGCCAATCCTGCCTTAGGAGCAATCATGGTAATTGGTGAAGAGATAGCGATCTTCACTCGCTCGAATGCCTTTTTGTGCTCTAGAAGCCAACGAAAGGGCCCTTTTCCCTTCGTTAGTGAGCCGAACGAATGAGACAGCTCTGCCAAGGCGGGGATAAAACGCCGAAGATAGGAAACTTTTTCGATAAAGCTCTTTAACTGCTTTAAGGTCCGAGGAGGAGGCATATCTATAACAGACCTTGCCTTCGTACGATCAACGTCAATTCCCCTCTCATGTACAACGAATCCTAAGAATTTTCCCGCGAAAGCACATTTAAAAGGGCTCATTCACAAATTGTAAGCCCGACATCGACAGAAGACGCGCTCCAAATCAGCGAGGTGTGCATCTCGGTGATGCGATTTAACCACTAAGTCGTTAATATAATCTTCCACACTTTGATGAAGCATATCATGAAAGATAGATGTCATAGCTTGCTGGTATGTTGCACCTGCATTCTTCAAACCAAATGGCATTACTGTAAAGTAGAAGTTGCCTAATGGAATTCGAAACGCTGTCTTCTCCGCATCTTCTTTAGCCATTCTAATTTGGTTATACCTGCTGTACCCATCCATGAATGAAAAAATCTTAAGACCCGCCGTGGAGTCTATCATAGTGTCAATGTTTGGTAATGGAAAATCATCTTTTGGGCATGCGGCGTTCAAATCTCGAAAGTCAACACACACCCGAATTTTACCATTCTTTTTCTTCACGGGTACAATGTTGGCGAGCCAAGTAGGATGTAAAATGGGCTTGACAAATCCTGCGGCCAGGAGCTTCTGCACCTCCTCCTTGATTTGGAGCTCTAACTCTGGCCTGAAACTCCTCGAAGACTGTTTAATCGGTGTGGCACCGCGCCGAATATTGAGGTGATGAGAAACCACCCGAGGGTCTAATCCTGGCATTTTTTCGTATGTCCAGGCAAAAACATCTCTATATTTCTTGAGCAACACTACCATCAAGTCTCGCATTTCTTTCTTCAAATGTTTACACACATATGTAATTCGTGGGGTTCCATCATCAGCCAGGTCAACCTCCTCGAGCTCTGACGCGTCATGAAGCTCTTGTGTCGCCCAGCTTTCATTGGCCTCAAAGGGATCAGATATTCCAGGGAGGAACTCGGACCCCTCGCACCGTCATGAACGATATGCCACTCTTCCATCCGGGAGGAAGTAATGTTTGACAGTGTATGCCGTTTTACGTGGGGGCACCGTGGGCTTCGCCTCAGCCTTTTGGGGTTTGAATTTATCAGGGCTTGACTTCAACTTCTTTGTGCCCCGCACGGGCTCGGGCTGCAAATCCTTCCACTTGGGTAGCGGAGTGGCACGGAATTTCGTGGGCACACCAGCATCTTCATCGAGCTCTTGGAAGAATTTGGCTTCAGCCATGTGTACCTCACCCGCCAAAAAGGGTCGGTTCAAGCACGGGACCGTAACACTTTTCCCTTTTAGAGTCCCTTTCATACATTGATGATATGACAACGGGACCACCCCGAACTCGTGCATCCATCCTCGCCCGATCAAAAGATGATACGAGGTCTCCGCATCTATAACATGAAATTTGGTAAGGGCTGAGAATTTGCCGATCTTGAGTTGGGCCACCACGTAGCCCTCGGTCCTCAATGAGCTGCTCGTAAATCCTATAATTTCAATGGGCTTCTGTACCAAGCGATCTTTTCGTAACCCAACTCTTTCAAAAACGGATAGAGGCATCACGTTCAAAGATGAGCCATTATCCATAAATGCTCTCTTCAACTCAACCCCGTTAAGAACAGCAGGGACGTACAACGGCCGATTGTGTGGTACCTGGACTTGTTTGTCTGACTCTGTGAATGTAACTGCCCCTTTTGTTTCAAGCGGTTCAAATACTTCACATACCGAGGGTATTTCTTGCATTAGCTCGCCCATAATCCGTACGAGGACCCTCGCAACTTCTCTCTGAGCGAGAGGTGACAATCCGAGCTGGTCCAGAACTATCTTGATGCGCGGCTCCTCTAATAAATTAAAGGCACGACTATACTCCTCATCCACCAGCGCTACTGCCAATGCCTGGGGGTCAAGTCTTTCATCTTCTTCGTGTGATACCAACATCGCCGTTACGTTCTGCTCATGAGTGGGGTACGGGTTACTCCTGACATCGGGTGGATCCAGAGTCAACTCTTTCCTCGCGATCCGCTATTGAAACATGTTTCTCAGGGCCCAACAATCGTACGTCGGGTGGCGACAGTGGCGATAATACATGCAGAAGCGCGGATGGCGCTCCTGCTCAGGTGTGGGTAGGGTATCCACCTCAGGTAGTGTAATCGACCCATCAGTTATCCATTGGTTAACAATCGCCACTACCTGCTCAGGGGGGCAAGGAAAAGGCGGCGACAAGGAGTCTGGATGTCGAGGCGCTCGTCCCCCTGTCGCTCTTTTGGTGTTACACTCCTCGGTGACTAACACCACGGGTCTTCGCCTCTCTCGATTTTCATCTGCTATCAAGTTTCCGGCAGCGACAGTTACATCTTTTGCCAAATTTCTCGCCGCAGTGATCAGTTCGGCAAATGAGTACAGTTTGAGATTCACTAAATGAATTCGGTAATCTCTTTGCATCCCCTGGACGCAAATTTTAGCCAATTCTTCTTCATTGGTATTTTCATAACACTCCATAGCTTGATTATGGAAGCGTCAGACATAATCGGATAGGGCCTCCTGTTGCCCCTGGACCTCCTTTATCAAAGAGAGCGTAGTAATCTTCTCCTCTGCCTGGAAGAACTTGGCGTGGAAGCGTGCAATGAGCTGTCCCCAAGTAATGATAGAGCCTGGCTCTAAATTAACATACCACTTGTAAGCTTTGTCCGTTAAAGTTTTAGAGAACTCCCGCAGTCGAAGATTATGATCGTGGGCGTGTCTCCCCAAAGATTCGATGAATCTTACCACGTGCTCACGCGGATTTCCTTTTCTTCCATCAAATTTCAGAAATTTGGGTTGCAAATAGCCTTCAGGATAAGGGAGGGCAGCTATAGCTCGGGAATACGGTGGCTCGGCCTCTATATCCAAGACTTGGTTGTTCCGTTCAGCACTCAGAAGGGCTCCAACCTCCGCTACCGTGGCATAGGGGGCTGTTAGGGGGTCCGGCTCGACCCTGGCGGCAGGGCATGTCACCCTGCGGGTTTGTTCGTACGGGTGCTCCGTGTCTAGGGGAGTAGTAAACAATGCTCGTCGTACCGGGACGCGGCGCGGAGCTGGGGCTCTTTGAGAGCCATGAAACGATGATTCGGGAATCACGTTTCTGGAACGCCTCGGAGAATCCATATAGGTGAATGCTTGGGCCGGCGTGACCCATATGATGGGATAGCTCGGTTCTTTCTCCTTGAGATGCTCGCGATGCGGAATGAGCCCGAGACGCCGAGCGAGCTCTATGATCCGGCACGAGCGGTACGTTACTCGCACTCTGTTCCAGAGGGACCTCGCGGTCAACAGGCTGTGCTTGGCTCGCTGGCTGGTTTTACAGACTCATAGTGGCAAAGATTGCTTCCCCAGTGGAGTCGCCAAATGCTTGTAGTAGGTTCTATAAGAACTGAAGTCAAACTTTCCACGATGATGGTTGCCAGAGAGCGGGTCCCGGTGGGAGTCCAAGCTGTCACAGAGGAGCCCACTGTTCTAGGTGGATTGTAAGAAGAGGGGAGGAATTTGGTAAGAAAAAGAGGAAATCTGGAGTGTACTGGAGATTATTTTAGAAAAAGGTTCTTTTTGTCTTGTCCTTTTGTCCCGATCCCGGTTCTCTACATTTCTCTCATTATTTATAGGCAAAAATGTCTTTTCTCACCAATGGTTGAGGTTTTACGGTGATAAATATTTGTGGTAAATATCTGTGGAGCAAGGGCTGAGATTGTACTTGTCAGAAAAGGGGATTCGCTCACCTCACCTGGTCATCTTCTTTCCTATGTGACAGGCCAATCCATGATGTAAGGTCCTCATCCTAGCTAGAAATGAGGTCCGTCACGGATTTAGCGTACCTTGGACTCTAGCCTCCGAACCCAAGCCCTTGGTTCCCATAAGGCAGTGATCCGAGCTCTTACCCCCCCGTAGGAGTGCGGAGTGCCACGAGGTTTATCCGTAGGGAGGAACTCCTCTTAAAAGAGGTTTATCCGTAGAGAGGAACTCCTCGTAAAAATGGAGGTTGATCCGTAGAGAGGACCTCCGCAAGGTTTTATCCGTAGAGAGGAGTGCCTCCTCGCTTTAGGGAAATTAATCCGTAGAGAGGATTTCCCGTGATGTTTATTCGTAGAGAGGAACTCATCACCATCCGAGACTTATCCAAATGAAAGGAAGGAGACTCGTTTGAGGTTTATTCGTAGAGAGGAACTCCTCGCAAGGTTTTATCCGTAGAGAGGAATGCCTCCTTGTAAAACAGAGGTTGATCCGTAGAGAGGACCTCCGCGAAGTGTCATTAGTAGAGACCGACTCGCCAAAGAAAGGCGATCACACCTCAGAGGCGTGCCCTACATAATGAATGAAGGAGCTCGATTGAAATCCTCTATCCGAGGAAGCGCTCGATGGAGACTTCCCTCGGAGGAGCTCGATTAGAATCCTCTATTTAGGAAGGAGCTCGATGGAAATGCTCTATCCATGGGGGGGGGGGGGGGGCTCGGTTAAGAGAGGATATCAAAGGTGGACCCCTTGCTACATGGAATTGCTGAAGGAGCTCGAAAAATGTAAGAAAAGTCAAAGTGGGCCCGGCCACCTGAAATTGTTGAGGGAGCTCGAAATGGAGGAAAAGTCAAAGTGGGCCTATTACCACGTGGGCATACGTGGCGGCCCCTGAATGGCCCATACCAACAGAGGTACTTTTACACATATCTTATACATGTTTAGTACATACATTATGTTACAGACCTGAAACATACCCAAAAGGCATTAACTGTTGATCACCATCATTAGGTAAGGCTAACAGCTCAGAGAAATCCAATAATACTGGATCGTCAGTTCCATACCAGTGAAACATTCATTCCTTTCCAGATTTGAAAAATCATCCAACTCGACTGAATCTACCAATTGACCTTGATTTCCTGACATGAAATTTATCCAATTGGTTGGGTCCTGACCCAGTTGGGGTACCATATTCTCCTCTCTATACTGAATCCATCACTGCTCCAATGGATTCAAATATGAACTTTCCCCTAATTCCCAATTAAGGTTAGATACCATACCTACATCCTCATACTGAACCATTTGTTGATCTTGCAGGTTCAAAGCAAAATTCCCTCCTAATGGCTCATTAGGATGCGCCATGTTTATATTCTCATACTGAACTCATTGTTGATCTTGCAAGTTGAAAGAAAAATTTCCTCCTAACCCCAATAAAGTTGACCGTCACTTCCTTTTTCTTAGCTAAATGATATACTTTTGAATAACCTAATGTATATTCAAGTACATTAATAATTATTGAATAATTATTTAGCATTTGTATTTTTTTTAATACAATTGTACATAGTAATGTGATAATGTGACCGTAACACAGCTAAGTCCTAAATCAAAAAAGTTAAAGCCAATTACACAACATGGAAGTAAAATTTTTAATTTTTTTCAGACTAAAAAATGTTATTACTATTATTTTATTTGTAGAAATTAGTGGAGAGAATATGCTACCATTTTTTTTAAAAAAAATGTCAATATAATTACCATAAAAATAATGATGAAAAATAAAATAAAAAAATTGAAACTTTTGAGGTTGACAAATGGATAGTTCGGTTCAGCTCTCATATGCCCCATTAAAGAACAAACATATAGCATTAAATTCTTGTCCATCTTTTTAGATTTTTAATTTAATTATAAAAATATAATATTCATTTAAATTTCTCAAAATGCATTTTATATTTGAAGATTATATTTCTCAAATTAATGTAATAATTGATGGGTTGGACAATGGATCCCCTTTAATGTAATAATTGATGGTTTAACTTATTGTGAACCTTAAAGTACCGGAAAACATTTGATCTTTGATAGACCATTCCATAGTTTATGCTACCAACAAATATAGAGAGAGAAACAACTCCCTTTATAGAGAGTCGTCAAACAGGAAATAATCGTGAAACTCTTGTTCGTCTAAATGGGTGTTGGCTATCATCATTTGCTTACTCAAACCCACTTTAGTACATCAGAGATATCATATAAAATTTAACTCAAAATATTACTGCAAAATATTACCAAATAAGTAAAAGTGTTTCAGTGAAAAATAAATTTAAGCAAACTACGGGTATTCAATGGAGGTCAGGTGATTAAATGAGACGGCAGAGATGAAAGCGCCATGTAACAACTTCTAAACTTCAAAGCCTCACTACCAAATGCAGATACACTCCAAAACGGGTACCCAACAACACCCCCTGCAATTTCACCAAGGTTTCAAATTGAGCTATACGCATCTGGGTATTGATTTTTTATTCATTGCAAGATTTCTGATAACACTTCCCAATTTGGAGACCCTTTTGCAGGACATTTTCAAATTTCAAATTAAATAGACATAAACAATACCTTATAGACATTTTCAAATTTCAAAAAGAAAAAAAAAACCTTATTGATAGGGATCCGAGACACTCCCTCTAGCTGAATCTCGCCATCTTCGTCATCAAACATAGGAATTTTCTTTCCTTTGAGTTCCAAAAGATCATAACACCTATCCATATAGATCTCATAGTATGAAATCTCTATAGTACTTCCTGTTCTCTGGCACATAGACAGAATTTTCGACATCGCCAAAATCACAATAATCAAGTCCTCTTAATTTCCATCAGAATCACAATAACCACAATTAAAGAAAAGAAAAAAAAAACTAAACCAAGCATTATATGTTGTATACACGAAATTGTCAGATTGAGGATTCTATTTGTCAAGAATAGACCTACAATTAAAGAAAAGAAAAAAAAACTAAACCAAGCATTATATGTTGTATACACGAAATAGTCAGATTGAGGATTCTATTTGTCAAGAATAGACCTACATTGTGTAGGTCTTTCCATTGCCAGTAGCTCCATATGCAAAGACAGTGGCATTGCAGTCCCGAAAGATCCCTGGAATCAAAGGGCTAACTTCTTTGTTGAAAATCTGATAAACATTGTTACACCCAAGATGAGTACTCATTGACATGGGATTACTGAAGGACAAATCAAGATAAGTACCCAAGTTTGCAGCCAAGTTGAAGAAAACCATAATGATAAAATGACCTTTAGTTCAGGACATTATGGTGGCAAGTAAGCACCTTTATTACTACTAAAAATGATCATCAGATGTAGAATAGTCCTTTATCACAATTAATCTAGTGTAGTTATCATTTATTTATTTATTTTGACTTCATCACAATTAATCTAGTGTAGTTATCATTTATTTATTTATTTAACTTCTTTTATGTGCATCAGTGCATCTAGTTATTTGACATGGTATGTCTGAATGAAGGAAATTGTGCATGCATGTGTTTGAATGCATAGAGTTTAAATTTGATGGATGCTGCTTAGAGGTTGAATGTGACTGAGAACAGCCATATTGAGCCAATTCATGACATTGTAAATCATGGCAAATTTGGTTGCTTCAGTCATTCCAGTGAGAAGGCTGCAGTTATATTTTAGAGGACTAATTTATAGATGGCTATTGTGTTTGCATGTGTTTTTACGTTAAAAAAGAAATAGGTGGTGTAGTATTGTCATTCTTTTTGTTGAAGCAAATTCTGCTGTCGACAATAGTCTAACTTCAAATTTAAATGAATGTTGACTATATAATTATTGTTGCATCTTGGATGGTGAGCAAAAGTGGTGTGCTTTTGTGCTCTCTCTTGATTATGAAGATGTGGCAAATTTAAAACATAAATATCAATATGACCAATAAAGCACACAACCAGGACACTGTGTTTGTGGAGTAAGATACTTATCTTGATTTGCCCTTCAGTAATCCCATGTCACTGAATCCAACTTATAGCACTCATTTCGGCTACACCCACAAACAAAACAACCCAAAATCAGAATCATTGACCAAAGGTTTAGAAAATTTGAGAACAGATTTTGGTTTTGGAATGAAGAAACTTCTCACCTGGTTTCTTGATCTTTAAGATGACCAGTTACTTCTTCACTGGTCTCGAGCGATTGGGTTGCCATTTTTGGAAACGATTTCGTAGGAAAGAAAGGGACGAACCCTGATAATGACCCTGACGATTTCGTATGGTTAGCTTTTTAACAAAGACGAATTAGAGGAGTGTAAATCTGTATAGTTTCAATTCAATAAGCACCATTAGCAAAATAATTTTTTATTCCAAAAATTACTTTTATTATACATGTTTATAAGTTTACAAAATTGCATACAAAAGTCAATCATATTTAGTACATAGTTGATATAGGCCCTGAAATTTTCACCATAATAACAGTAATTTCCTCTTTTCCAAAATTTCTCACATATTCATTTTTTTTTCAAATAAATAATATGACGCTCATAATTTTTTCATACTAACTTCTCTATCCACTTCATTGACAAAAACCTTTTTCCAATGCAGTCACAAATTCTAAGAATTCATTTCCACAATCCCCCAAT
This sequence comes from Cornus controversa, assembly GCA_026545225.1. Classification (NCBI taxonomy): domain Eukaryota; kingdom Viridiplantae; phylum Streptophyta; class Magnoliopsida; order Cornales; family Cornaceae; genus Cornus; species Cornus controversa. Next base: position 739,631 of record CM048845.1, on the reverse strand, counting down.
TTTAGCAATTCAAGTTATTTACTTTTCTTTTGTATTAGCAACATGTGAAGAGTTCCAACTCCAATTGAAGATCAAGCTTCACTGCCCAGCCTTCACTTCACTCACTATTGCAAATGCTATTTCTATGGATTAACCCACCAAAAGCCTTGAAATTAAGTAAACAAACCGTGATACTTCTAGGTGTAATCTATATGACCTTGAAAAACTAAAATTCAATGGTCTACCATTCAGTCTACATGTAGAAATATGCAAAGTGCTGGCTAAGTATATTATTTATAAATGCCAAACTTCATGCTTCAAGTCACAAATTTAATTGATCCAAATAATGAGAAGAAAAGAATGTAGATATAATTGTATATATAATATTAACAGAGAGAAAGAAAAGAGAGAGAGAGAGAGATACACATTAATCAAAAAATTGAAAGGAAGCCTGAGTGGTGTGCTGAGTTCGCAAAATTTCTTCAATGCTAACATATATAAAAATCAACCTTAAAATGAATGATCAAATAAGAAGCCTCCTTGAATATGAATTCGGTGTAATCTGCTGGAATAAGAAATAACCACCAATGAGTAGAAGTCTGATGAAAACATATAAAAGATAAGCATTAAAAAAATAATAATAGACCAAATTGAAGAAGAAAGAAACTAAAAGAGTGCCCGAGAGAGAGAGAGGGCTAAAAAATTGAAGTATTTTTATTAAATTACTACAACGAAAACCTGTGATTATGATAATCCAAACGGGGTACAAATTAAAATTTTCAAGGATCCAAACAGACCCCGAATTGAAAACCCATCAAATAAAACAACCACCGGAGCACCGCCTCTGCCATCATCACCGCAAATCTACGTATATGTGTGTGTTTATATATTTGTTTGAAGAGTAATTCTTTGAGAAGCACAAAAAAAAATCAAAATAGGCACTCACCTCAATGGATACAAACACATCAGCACCATCTCATGTCCAATAGTACCTCAAACAAATTTTTTGTGATCTCTGTGAATAAAAATTGTATACGTTATAGGACTTCATTAAAATATTTTGGAAACTTTGCTAAAGAAAAGGTCCAAATTTGAACTTACTTGGATCACAAAAATTCCTCTAATCAAACCACCGGAAATGGGGCTCGGCACAGGAGCTTCGGCGACAGTGGCGGCAATGCTCCGAAAGTCGGAGACGAACATCATCATCACCACTACAACAGCGAAACTAAGCCTCGGCATAAACCAAATCAATGACAAACAAATGTACCGATTACAAAATCAAAATAATCCAAATGAAGAAAAAAAGTACCGTTAGGTGCGTCGAGAGCCACGCCGGACCGGTTAGCTTCGTCTTCCAGATCGAGCAACGACCCGGAGTGGAGAAAGTTGGGGCTTCTTCCAGATCAAGCAACGGTGCATCTAGAGCTTCAAGAACAGCGCTGGCTCTAGCAACTGTTGTAGATGCGTCGAGAGCCACGCCGGACGGCTTCTTCTTCCAGATCGAGCAACAGCCCGAAGTGGAGCAAGTTGTAGTGGGTGTCTTCTTCCAGATCGACAGCCCGGAGTGGAGCAACGACTTTTCTTCCAGATCGAGCTGTAGCCACTGTGGTGGTGTTTTGATCTAATCAAATCAGGAGAGAGAGAGAGAGATAGAGACAGAGATATAAAGGAGGGAGAAAAAATTTAAAATAATAGTGAGTGGGTGAGTGTGATATAGAATGTAGTGGGTTGGATTAATTATGACCGTTGATTGAAAATTAGGAGAGTAATTTTAGACCGTAGATAGACATAGATATTTTGAACCGTCAGATTGATTTTTTAAGCATTTCTGGCCGTTAGATGATAAAAATTTTTTGGAGGGAAATTTAAACTCAAAACTAAAATGTTATATAGATATATACACATGTGTATATATATTCAATATGCAAATGTGATGGTGTAGTGAAAAATAGTGAAATATCTGGTACTTTTTTACTGGACACCTAATAGTGAGTCTGATAGTAGGGATAATGATGAGGTCTCTGTACAATGATAGTTGATAAAAATTAGTAAATAAATCTACGTCTACTTTATTGATTTGGGAAAAAACAACAAAGTGATATAAAAATTAAACTGAGTTGAGATTATGATATTAGTTTGGCATTCGTACCTTTTATATATATATATATATATATATATATATATATATATATATATATATACGCTTTTAATTTTTATCTTTTTATTTAAAAGTTCATAACTTTTACAACAAATAATATTTTTTGATGAAACTAAGAGTAAAAGAAAGCTTTTGACATAAAGATGTTGTTATGCCCAATTACGAGACAAGTTACTTGTCTCGTCTGAACGCTGAAGATTGAATCATCTCGTTTCATATTATATTTTCTACTTACATCTATTTTATTGGTTTGGGTCAAAAAAGTCTTAGTTTAGATTATAATTATAATTATATATATATATATAGGAACTGGCGTACGTGTCAACAGAAAGAGGAGAGAGAGAAGAAAAGAAAAAAAAAGAAAAGGTGAGGGAGAGAGGAAAGAGAAAGAGAAAAAGCTGAGGGATAGCGGAGAGAGTAAGAGCAAAAAAAAAGAAAAATTGTGCTGGTGATACGTACATAATAATGACCTACCAGACTAGATTTTCCTTACCTACAGAGCCTTATCACCTACTAGAATGAATTAATAGTCAACAACTACTAATATGAGACTAACTTTTGGCACTCCGACTTAGGAGAAAGGACCTCACAAGGCAGGATACGGAATCTGTCAAGGATTGAACAATCCAACTTCTATTTATTAATCGGACAGTTTGGCTTCACCGAATATGACACGTACTAATCAGCTTTATTTACGTTCATTTTTTTTCTTTCACATTTTAACTATTTTTTACATCACTTTGAGAGTTTAACTAAGAACCATGGACATGGATATAGGACACAGGTCCGACACGACACGGACACGGTGACACGACAAATTTTAAAAAAAATAGGACACGACACGACAGGGATACGGCTATGAAATAATATATTAATATATATTCAACAAGTTAACCAATATCCACAATACCATAAATCTAACAATAAAAAAATAATAAATCACACAAATACTTCAATTTATTATCAAGCAATTAATGTATTTTCAAAAAGGATGTTCATTATATTCAAACTCACTACTAGAATCTTGCATATTACTCATTTTTCTAATAACAAACAAATAAATTTAAATACAAAATACCAAATAAACCAACATGACTTTATGTTAAATAAAGTTCTATTGGCTTTTTTATTTTTTTGTTTCTAAATTTATTATTTAGGAATTTTATCTAACTATTTTTTATTTTTAAAATTTTTTATTTTAGAAGATACAATATTTATATAGAAAAGGGCATAATAGTCATATTAAATGGTATATATGTCATTATAGTTATTTCACAGGGTCAAGATGTCAACTTTTAGAAGTTGAGGGGATGAAATGCTCAAAAAAATAGTTCAAAGGGGTCTTTTTGTAACTTTGAAAAAGCTCAAGGATTTTTTTGTACTTTTAAAAATTACAAAATGTACCCCGCCGTGTCCCCCGCGTGTCCTTGCCATGTCCTAAAAAAAAAAATTCCAAGACACTTCTAAGGAGTGTCCGACACGTGTCCGAGGAGTGTCCGAATGTCCGAGAAGTGTCCGAGTGTCCGACACGGACACGACACCCCTATACAAAGTGTCCGCGAAGTTTAAATACTCTGAAAGAGATGTAAAGAATCATAAAATTAATATTAATGTTACATAGTAATATTAATTGAAAAAATTGATTTAATTTTTTTTTCTTTTGTTTTAAACTATGAAAGGGTTTTAAAAACAAAATTGGGTTATATACGTGTAGAAGGTCTTTAACCGAATCTTGAGATTGAAGAAATAAGATGACATAAAGCTGTGAATCATAAATACGAATTAAAGAAATCTGATATGCTGTGACTAACATGAATTGGAAAAGTCATAAAGGAGCTATATATATATTCATTTATCTATATCTATAAGATTCAACATTATCCATTTATATTCCTTTGTAAGAGTAACGTTGCCCTTACCCATTCTAGGGATGTCAATTTAATAAGTCTCACCCCTAATGAGACGAATTTGAGATTATACTAATTGAGTTAGGGACGAATTTGAGAAAAGAGTTTAAAACCCTCTAAGTTCCGAATCCATCCCAATTAATGATAAATAAATATTATTTTATTAACTATGATTTTTATTTTTTTTTCATTAGTTATGATAATTTTAACATTTTTTTTATTATCATTTGTAAGTATTAGTCTATACATAATTTTTTTACAAAATTTATCGTAAATTCGTTCAAGTTTGTATTATATTTCTTAAAAAATATTTATATCGGGGCGTCCTGAACTCGCCCCGACTCCGATGCGAGGCGTCCCGAATCAGGTTTGGAAATAATTTTTTATTCTTGAGACGAGTTTAAGAAATGAGTGCCCCGTCCCGAACCCGCTCCGTTAACATCCCTAAGAGCATCCACTATGGGATCTCCAAATTTGGTTCTCCAAATTTGAATTTTAGCTAGCCACCTCAGCATTTTAGCCAGCCACATCATCATGTCAGGATCTCCAAATTTTGGCTCCACAACAGGTTCTCCAGATTTCCGCTAACCAAAAATAATAATATTTTAATATTTTTTTTTTTAAAATTTAAATTTAAAATTATTAAATATTTTTTTATTTATTTACTAACGGCTATATTTCCAACGGCTATATTCCCAACGGCTATATTTTCAACGGCTATATTCCCAACGGCTATATTCCCAACGGTTATATTTTTTTTATTATATAAACACTCATTTGCTCATTTATAAATTACCACTACTTTCAATCTTTCAAAAGCTCATTTACCATCTCTTTCAACTTCGAACTTTCAATGGCTTCGTCATCACGACCTTTGTCAGATTCTAATTCTCCACATTCTTCGTCATCCTCCTCATCAATAGATCTTGACAAATTGCTTGAAGATCATGTATCTACCTACAAAGAAATTCTGAGTTGTTGTACGCCGGAGATTATATCGCAAGTATTTCAACCAGCTCAGAGGCGACGGTTTATTCATCGTGACCGAGAAGGAAACCATCGTCAGCTAATGAAAGACTACTTTGACGAGAATTGCTTATATACACCTGAGCAATTTCATACACGATTTAGAATGTGTCGAGAACTATTTCTTCGTATCTTGAATGATGTTCAATCTTATGACGATTTCTTCATCCAAAAAAGGGACGCTTCTGGCCGTTTGGAGTTGTCTTCTATACAGAAGATGACAACTGCAATATGCATTCTCGCATATGGTGGACCAGCCGATTCATTTGACGAGTATATTAAAATCGGTGAGACTACTGCAATAAGTTGTTTGAAGGCATTTTGTAAACGAAACCGACATCGCACGACTCCTTCAAGAAGGGGAGGCTAGAGGATTCCCAGGTATGCTTGGTTCTATCGATTGTATGCATTGGGAATGGAAGAATTGCCCAGTGGCGTGGCATGACACACACAAGGGTCGCACCCATAAGGCTACTTTAATATTGGAGGCGGTAGCGTCCAAAGATTTGTGGATTTGGCATTCATTTTTTGGAATGGCTGGTTCACACAATGATATAAATGTGTTGGATCATTCCTCCGTATTCAACCGTATTGTCAGTGGTAGAATGCCTTCGGTTAATTATGTGGTGAATGGGCATCAGTATAGCATGGGGTATTACTTGTCTGATGGTATATACCCAAAATGGGTAACTTTGATACAGACCATCCCAAATCCAAGAACTCCAAAACAAAAAATGTTTGCAGAAAAACAAGAGGCATGCAGGAAAGATGTGGAGCGAGCATTTGAGGTCTTGCAAATCAAGTGGGCAATACTGCAACGACCAGTTAAATATTGGGAGAAGATGGACTTGTGTCTCATAATGAGAACGTGCATAATCCTTCACAACATGATCATTGAAGATGAGCGCCACGACAATACTGGAATTTGGCTGCCACTGGAAGAGAGTATTCCGAATCACACTCGAAGATTAGACCCCAATATTTTTGCGGCACACATCTACGCTCACCAAACTCAGTACCGCAGCAGAGAGACAAATACGCAGTTGAGGAAGGATTTGATAGAACAGATGTGGAATCAGATTGGTGATTCATATGAAGATCTTTAAGTTATGTTAGTTTTTTATGTACTCCTTTCTTTAACTTCTGTTATCATTTTATGTACTAGAATTTCAAGTTATGTTGTATTTTTATGCTTATAAGATGTTATAAAATATTATGCAATAAAAATTTTATTCTGAAATTATTTTCGCACGACACAATATTCATAATAGATTTAAAAGCAACATAACATAAGTTAAATGAATTACAATATCCATAATGGATTAAAAAAAACATAATTTCAAACGATACAATATTCATAATGGATAAAAAAAAATTACATAACTTAAAACGATACAATATCCATTATGGATTAAACAAGTCTTATGGATTGCGCAACTTCTCATCTGCTTCTGCACACATTCGCTCATATATCTGTTGTTGTTTTCGGATAAGCCATGCTTTCTGTACTTCTGTTGGCATTGAATTTGAATCTTTTAGCATCAACTCCTCTTCTCGAATTTTTTCTTCGTGTAGTTCTCTCTCCCGTTGTCTTCTTTCTTCGTGTAGTTCTCTCTCTCGTTGTCTTTCCATTTGTTTTAGCTTTGTCTCCATAATAATATTTGTTTGAGAGTCAAGTTTGGATGTTGCTTGGTGGAAACTGACCTCGAATGATGAGTGCGAGGTCTCATATTCTGACTGTTTCTTCTTATTTCGGCTTTGCTTCGCCGCCTTGCGTCCTGCTGGTCGCTCTAATGGTTGAGATTCAGCAATACCGGGTGAATATTCATTCATGCCAAACTGTGGCGATCCTTCAGAAGGAACACCCTCGTACGCTACATTACTTAATGGAGTTGATGCGTTTGAGTGAGCAACAGGCTCGTTGATGTTGATTCCAGTACTCCTCTTCTTTGCGCGGGCAATTGTGGCTTTGTTTTTTTCTTGATCGAGACAATATGCATACCATTTTGGAGAGTCTTTCAAAATGTTCCAACAAGCATGGAGTTTAAAGTCCTCATTCATAGTGGATTTATATAGATGTTGAGCTGCTGTGATCTGCTTTAAATAATTACACAATAATTAGAAACAAATTATTTAAAATAATTACTTATTAAATACGATCAAGTAAAGAGATTAATTAAAATTATTAACTTACCATATCATGATTGTTGAAGCCACTGGTCTGATTATTTTCAATTGTAAGGAAGCATGCAGACCATTTGTTAAATTTTTTTTTTGGATGGTAGACCAACGATTTGTCAAACCGCACTCACCTCGGGCAGTTGGAGCACTAAGTTGTACTTGAAATTCGACTGGAATTTTTTCCCATAACGTCGACTTCGCTTGATCTGCACCAATCACCGAATCACTGCTAACTTCTAGTCACGCATTGCACAGAGCGAAATCTTCTTCGTTGGACCAATTAGGGATTCGAGGAACCGGTTGCTTTCGGGAAGATCTGACATTACTGGGTTGAGGCAATACCGGCGAATAAAATGCGACTGATTGATTAGATGAAAATTGAGAATCGCCACGATAATATTGATCAGAGCCGTCAAATGATAAAAAATCATCATTTGATAAAGGGTTGAAGTTGAAATTTGGTGGTGTTGGATTCATGAAAATGAAAATTCTAAAAATACAATTAACTAAAGATTGAGAAAATAAAAATGATTCTAGACTTAGGAGGAGAAAATATGAATTTTTGGTTGTGAAATTAGTGAATGTAGGGGTGGTGTATTTATAGGAAGGAAAAAAGATGAAAAAAGTAAAAAACAATATATATATATATATATATATTATTTTAAAGCCAAAAGAGAAGTTTTAGGCACTATTTGGCTCTGCCAAACAGTGTCTTAACGGCTCTTTGGCAGAGCTTAAATTTAAAAAAAAAAAAAAAGGCAAAATACGGTCAAAAACCACTTTTCTACCAAACAAGCCTATTTGGGCGTGCAACGGTCTTATGACCGTTGCAGGACACGCGGCACCCTAACAGGGCGCCGTGTTTTATTTTTTTAAGTCACTTATCGAAACGACGTCGTTTCGATAAGTTAAACACGCGGCACCCTGTTAGGGCGCCGCGTGTTTTTTTTTATTATTAAAATCACTTATCGAAACGACGTCGTTTCGATAAGTGAAATTTTTTAAAAAAAATATGGGCCACCCAATATGAACAGGGTTAGCTAAGTGGTTCGCCCAATCCGGCGAACCAGTTAGCTAATCAAAAACTTGGCCCACCATTTTAGCCATCCCAATGTTGGGCCACAGTAACATTTGGATCACCAGATTGGGCTCTGGCGATCCCATTGCTGTTGCCCTAACACATCTCCCCTTAGCTGTTTCCACCGACCTAAAAATAGCAGCGTTAGGCTCTTTTAAAAAGAAAAAGTCAGAACTTTTATTTTAGTTTTTTAGTATACTATTAACTAGTTTATGTGTAGTGCCTAAACTATTTAATAAAGTATAGTTGCTTTAAAGTTGTATGAATTGTACGGCTCACTACTTTACTTCAATTGAAGACTGTTGTTTGTTCATTTTTTTTTTTATATTGTGCGCTTGCAATTGTGATTATTAAATGAAGTGATTTTAAATTGTAGATAACAAAAAAAATATTTTGAATTGTAAAATTATTTTTTAACAATTTTAAATCGTTGAATAGACTTTTTGACATTATTAGACCTAGCTCAAATATAATATATATATATATACACACACAATTTTTTAAAAAACACATAAGTTAGGAAAGTTGTTTTGCAGGCTTGTTAGGTGGACTAAATCTTACAATCCTACTTTGATAACATTTCTTATCTTATTTGATATGACATTTCACTGTATTTACTACGAATTTAATAGAAATTATGTATACAAAAAAAATATAAAATAATAATAATAATAATAATAACAAATAAAGAAGTGTGAACAATTACATATGCAGTAATCTATTTCTATACAAACAAATTATATAGAAATTCAATTGTAGTGCATGCCGAGGGGTCAAATTCATATATATTTTCATATTTTTAGTATTTAATTTTGCAAATATATTAAACAATTATATTTTGATTTTATTATTTGATATTTTTTTACCCAATATTATGCATGTATTAAATAAATAAACGTTCAATAAAATGATGATTTAAAATGATAATATTTAATATTATAATTTCATAAATGTAACATTTAATTTAACCTAAATAATTTATGCAGAATATTATTAAAATATAATATTAAATAAATAAATAAAATTTATATGATTATGTCAAATATTCATACATATGTTAAACCATAAATTATAAACAATAATTTAACATTTATCATGATTTATTGATCCTTTCACTAGTGATGAAACTTAGTGTTGATAAATCATCCAAATTATACACGAAATTATACTTTTACCATATTCCTTGATATACCTTAATATTATTTATTTGTTAATTTATAATATAAAATAAGTTATATTTCTCAACTTTATATATTATTTTAATCATTTACGATGATAATTTAACTTTATTGGTTTCAACATAACTTTTATAATTTTACTTTTATATCTATATCTATACTACTATTAAAAGTACAAAGTGTTTTTAACCATTTTTTTTAATTAAGAAAAATAGAAACATAAATTACATAGAGTTATAAATTAACCATACACCTAAATTCTTCTATAATTATTATTCCTTTATATAGAGTCCTGAATTCTTCTATATTTATTACTCCTTTATATAGAGTCCTAAATTAACTATAGAACTAAATTCTTCTATAATTATTATTCATTCAACTGTGCAATAGAAGGGTTTTCAATTAGTCTTTTTATCTCTCAAATCAGTTTTTCCTCCAAAGTTCTCCTCGTCTTTTCACTCAATTTTGTTTCAATAATTTATTGTGCAAAAACATAAGGTATGAAGTCATTCTTCAAAATGTTATGTATTTTTCACTTTTACTTTATGTTGTAGTTTTTGATATTTCTTATTTTTAATACATAAATTATGATTAAAAAATTGCATTCCACGCCATAGCTAGATGGTGGAGTAGCCATTGATGCAAGTTTATGTGATTTTTTATTAATTATTTCTTTATTAAATTGTTTGGCAGGATTAAATAAATTTCTTCCCAAGCTGTTCTCATATTTTCCCTGGGTTTTGTTAATGTGCGAAAAAAGAAAGTATGAAGTGCTTCTTCAAACTATTATCTATTTTTCACTTTTACTTTATGTTATAATTTTTTATGTTATATTCAATAGATTAAAAGCATAAAACAATATAACCAATAAAGAAAAAAAAATAAAAATTTAACAATTTTGTTAAATCTAATAGTTTTTTATTTTTAAAATATAAAGATATTTAGATTAATAGAAACTCTCTTAAGTTCTATTTATTTTTATTCTTTTATTTAAGGTTATTGTTAATTTAAAATTATTTAAATACATCAATATTTTTTTTCATACTTATTAAACTCATTAAACTCAATACTACCTTTTATAACTAAATGTTAAACTCAATAATGTTAGAGGATCTCTAACATATTTTGAGTTTCATTGTTGGCGTGAGTTGTCCTCCGCGAGATTATAGAAGGAAGTTTTGGGATACACTATCAATTTAGTTAATTAAGCCATGATACATGTATAGCCAAATTTAGATGTTTACGTTCTGTTATATACCTACTGATTCTTGTAAAGAAAGAGTGATATATAAGAGATTTTCTATATGTTTTGTCATGGTATTAGAGCCACTGATCCTCCTGTCAATTTCCTAACCAATCATGTCTCCCTCCATGGCTGATACACCGATGAATCTCCATCTTCCTCCATACATCCTAGCTGACCTCCGATATTGCTACTGCACCGATCGGCATCAAGTTGGATGGCATCAATTATGCTCTTTGGTCCCAGGTGGTCGAGATGTATATCTCGAGCAAAGACATACTGGGATACATAAACGGTGATCTACCTCAACCTCCTCAAACGGATCCTACCTTTCGATAATGGCGCACCAACAACGCTATTGTTAAAGGCTGGTTGATTAATTTCATGGACTCCTCTTTTATTGGTAACTTCATCCGCTTCCCAATAACCAAGCTGGTGTGGGATGCAATTGCTACTACCTACTTTGATGGCAGCGACACCTCCTAGGTGTATGACCTCTGGCGACACGTGACCCGCGTTAAACAGGCTAGCAGCTTTCTTGAAAAATTCTACAATGATCTCTAAGGCCTCTGGCGTGAAATCGACTTCCGTCGTCCCAACCCGATGGAATGCCCAACAAATATTCAACATTACAATTCCCTCATTCAAGAAAATCGGGTTTATGCATTCTTGGATGGTCTTGATGACTGCTTAGACTATATCAGGAGTGATGTCCTGCCGATCAAGTCATTCCCAAAAGTGGAGCAAGCCTATGCACACGTCCGGAGGGAAGCTCTTCGTCAAGCGGCGATGACGACGAGTAACCCCAACGATATACCAGGAGCAGGTCTGGCGTCCAAGAGTCTTAAGCATGGCTCGTCTCTCTCTTTGTATGGTGGCAAATCCGGTTCCAACTCCAAATCCCGAGCCCCCTCTGATAGCACTAAATGATCTCATTGTGGAGGTGTAAAACATACTTGTGAGACCTGCTTCAAGCTTCACAGGTATCCCAATTGGAGGTGGGAATGATGACAGCACCGGCAAGGCTGCAGTGGTTGCCGTAAAATCACATCTTTCCCTTATTCCAGCTGATAGTTCCAACGCTAACCCATGTAATGATCTACTTGGTTCTAATCAGGAGGCTAATTGCAATGCTTGGATACTTGATTCTGAAGCAACAGACCATATGAAGTTTGCGGTGAATTAGCATTGCCAATGCTAATGGAGGCATCTTTTCGGTAACAGGGGCTGGGACTGTGATGTTGTTACCAGCCCTACCATTATCTAATACTTTACTTGTGCCTTCTCTTTCTCACAAGTTACTATTTGTGAGTCAAGTTACTAAAGACTTGAATTGTGTTGTGCTCATTTATCCTGTGTTTTGTCTTATTTAGAATATTCTCACCAAGGAGATCATTGGGCATGGTACTAAAAGGGGGGGGGGGGAGCTCTATTATATGAAGGATTTCAGTGTTGGCTGAGCACACCACATGCACCTCCCAAACAACCTCAAAGTGGAACATATTTTGCTTTGGCATCGTCGGTTAGGCCATCCGTCGTTTGGTTATCTGCAACATGTGTTTCCTGATTTATTTTCAGGTCTATCAATTTTGGATTTTAAATGCGAGACTTGCATTTTAGCTAAAATTCATCGAGTCACTTATCCGTTGAGTGTGAATAAAAGCGATGTTCCTTTTGCCTTGATTCACTCTGATGTCTGGGATCCTTTTCCAAAATCTACTCTGTCTGGTTTCTGCTGGTTTGTGATATTTGTTGATGATTGTACTCGAATGACTTGGATTTATCTGTTGAAACATAAAAATGAGATTTTTCATGTATTTCAATCATTTCATACAATGGTTCAGACTCAATTCTCTGCGACGCAGCCTGTGGTATTCGCAATAGCTGACTGCTTATCCATATTTGTATCTCTAGTCAAGAAAAATTTCTCGTATGCACGTTTGTAGTACCATGTGCCATGAAATTAATACAACTTAATGTTATTATTGTGTAAAAGCTTCAAACAATTAGAGAAGAAAATTTGCATTAGTTAAAGACGAAAAAAATATTAAAAAATTGTTTGATCCATTAAATATTAAATATATATTTATATTTTTAAATTCAGAAACAATTCCAGATATATATGCGTTCAGACGTACTTGTACCTGTACATCAGTAGTATCAATAACTTTAGCTATTGCACTGACTTCTACCCGTGAATCTATCAAAAAAGTCACAGATGAGGAGAATCGAACTTTAGAAAGCTTATAACAACTTAATGACTTTTATCACTAGTCGAACTTTTACTTTTATATATATAATAGATTGTCTCTTTTGTCCTTATTATATCAAGCTTCTATATTCTTATCTATATATCTATACAAGCTTGATATAATAAGAACAAAAAATTCAATCTAACAGTCAAAAGTGATAAAAAAATCAATCATGTGATCCAAAATTTTTTTTATTATCGACGGTCTAAAATAATTTTATCTAACGGTCACGATTACGAGTGCATGATAGTGCCGTAGGTACGGACATACACTAGTATATGTATATATATATATATATGTATATGTATATATATTTGTACTGTATGGTTTGATGGATTACATTAATTGCAAAAACAATATAGAATTAATTGGTGATGGTCTATTTCTTTCTCATTAATTTGTTAGGCAATTTTGGACTAATTGATTCTGGACTCCCCCACTGGCTACTTTATGATTATGTGTTAAAAATAAGTAAACTCAAAAAAAAAAAAAAAAACTAATATAGCTTCAAATAGATATCCAATAAATAATTAATGTTTATTTATACGAGCTTTTAAACAACCATATAAAACTTGTCATTCTGAAAGTAAGTGTTCCATATGTTAGGCTATTAATTTTATTATTATTATTACTGTTTTTTTGTAAATAAATATATTATTGAAAATTGTAAAAAAAAAAAAAGGGTATATTATTGAAGAAAAACAAGGCCCAGCAACAATTTGATTCATATCTTAAGCTGTTAAATTTAATTCCATTGAATACTTTTATTAGTACTCTTCACTCTCTCTGCGTGTGTAGAAAAAAAACATAATAAAACTGGTACCGGAAAGGGAAAGGAGTCTGATAGGTATTTAGATATAGGTGTGAAGATTTGTGGAAACTGGAAGATGGGGACGTGACGTCCATCCATGTGATACAATAATGATCAGTATATATGCATTTACACAAACATATAATATATATATATATAAACCTGTATAATAGTATTTTTTTTTTTTTTGGGTAAGGTATAAACTTGTATAATAATTATTTTTTCTTCACAATTGTAGAGTTTGAAGCGCACTTCATTTTAATTTTAAGAGATGAAAAAAACTGATTTAAACTTTTTTTTTTCTTTTAAGCTCTGAAAGGGTTTTAAAAAAAAAATTGGATTATATCCTTGTGAAGGTCCTTAACCAAGTCTTGAGATTGAATAAGTAAGATGACATAAAACTGTTAACCATAATGACGAATCGAGGGAATAAATATGCAGGAGGAGAGAGTTTTTTGACCTTTACTTTTAGAGAGATAAATCTAATTGCCCCTACCACAAAGTTACCAGCATTATTCAGCTTTATTCACATGCAATACTGTGAAAAGATAATTATGGAACTATATACAGGTTTTGTACATATTATAAGGGCAAGCGGTGTAGTGGGTTGTTTGGCTAACTGGCGCAAAATGTAGTCAATTTTTTGGTTGGTGTGGGGCTGGCCACAAGTGGGCCAGCCCAGGGTAGCTGGCTCTGGCTCTGGCTCTGCTATGCAGAGCCAGCCTCATCGCCAGCCAAATGTTGGCTGGCCACATTTTTTTTTTCTTTTTCATTTTCTTATTTCATTCATTATTTTCTTTTTCTTCTAGTTTTGTTATTTTTTTTCTTTTTCTTCTAGTTTTTTTTGCTTTCTTTTTACTTTATTTTTTTTATTCTAATATATGTTTATAAAAACATAATATTTACACTAAATGATGTATTATTGTTAATATTTTTTTGTTATTATTATTATTTTTTATTTCTTTCATTATTATTATTTTTTTCTTCTAATTTTTTTTCCCGATTAATATGTTCTCGGAACTTTACTTCTCTTCTTTTCAGTCCTCTGGCATTGTTAATAATTTCTTATCCTGATGTAATTTTTACAAGGAACCATTATCAATGTGCCACCAAAGAAGGTCTTCTCTTTTCAGTTCTTGTGCACCTTTATAGTTTCACAATATACACGCGTAGAGGCTAATAATATTTTAACAGCATAGATAGAAATATTAATAATATTTATAGTTTCACATTGTATACAGGTGGCTATGACCACCTATGCAAAACATGGAGCCCTATTTGCAGAGCTGAGACAGCAGATCAAGGCATTGATATATATGAACGTAAATTTTGAGTCATAACCTTGAGATTATGAAAGAGGAAAAAATCGACGAAAGGACAAAATTATATATATATACACGCGCGTATACATATTTAATATGTAAATGTGATGGTGTAGTGAAATCTCTGGGGGAGAGAAAAAGAGACGAAGAAGATGATAAAATTGAAGAGAGAGAAAGTGTCAAACCCATTTTGATGATGTGAAAAGTCATTAAAAAAAAAAAACAATTATATATGTGGAATTGACCCTTGTTTCTGTTCGCTAGAGAAATTGCTAGAGGATCTTCTAATCTGAATGTGAGTCTGTCCCTGATAGCGGGGATAATGATGAGGTCTTTGTATGTGGCAAAAACAAACTCTATGCTTTTGATTTATTGAATGACATGTTTGGACCGTAACATGCCCCTTTTTTTTTAATATTGTAATGGTTAATAAAACTCTTATGTTGTGGAATGTTGTAATGAGCCCCTTCTTTTTTTTTTTGGAATTTATTTTTGGTAATAGTTGGTTGATAAGGCTCTAATGTTATGGAATGATGTAACATGCTTGTATATTGTTTGTTGAGTTGGACAATACTTGGGGTTTCTTAGGGCATCCACTATAGGTTAACCAAATTTGGTTTTCCAAATTTGAATTTTAACTAGCCACCTTAGCATTTTAACTAGTCACATCATCATGTCAAAATCTCTAAATTTTGACTCCACAACAGGTTCTCCAGATTTTTACTATACACACAATTAAATAAATCTAAAATTTTATGCATATACATATATATGTTAATTTTTTTATACTTTTTTAACTTAAAAAATTCATAATTTTTTCGTTTTAAGTCAAAAAAAATAGTCTATATCGTACTTAAATTAAAGCTCTCGAAATTATCTTTCTAACAGAATTAGTTTCATCAAAAAATTCAATCTATAGTGAAAATTATTGAGATTTAAGTAAATGATACATATATATATATATATATATATATATATATATATATATACATGACATGAATTTTTATAAAAATAAAAACAAAAAAAATAATAAAAAAATGCATTTGGTTCGCTTAGTGCTTCGCTGAACCCAACAAAGCACTAAGCAAAGCATTGGTGGGTCCCACTGTTTTAGCCAACCTATTATTTAGCCACAGTAACGTTTGGTTCGCCAGACTTGTGTCTGGTGAACCCAGTGCTAGTGCTCTTAATAAATTATTGAATTTTCCAACTAATGGCATATGGATTTTTATAAACACAAGTCTAAAGAGAAACTGTTTAATATGAATTTGTTGATACTAATACAAATCTAAATACACTTTGTTAGGAATATGATGTGTTGGGCAAATTCCTACTGGAAACTTGAGTTATGGTGTGTTAAATTCTCGTAAGACCTTTCACTAAAAGGTCAAAAAATTATGGAGAAAAGATTTGCAAAGAATGTGGTGCAAAGTTAGTAAGGCTTAATCACATATCTAGGATTTATGTTACACAGAGGTAGTTGCCATCTCCAATGAACAACCATCAAAAGCTTTTAATTAATTACATAAGGACTTTCTCATCGTAATCATCGATCTGCTATTGTTGCACCCAGTGAACCAATCCGTCGCTTAAGCTGCAGGTTCATCAATCTAACAGAGAAGAGATTGCATGATTGGCCCTGTTCTTGGATTTAACTGATTATGTTACTGGTTTCAACCAATGGTGTTCTTGATTTATGTTTCAGTTGATTCATACACCGCCGATCAGCGGGGTTTGATTTGATGAAATTCATGCTCGATTGTATGTTGGGTTCTAACGATTTTGCCTCTTGATTTGAAGATCATCGAAGCTCATTGTTTGCCCAATATGGACCCAGTCTCCGAGCGTGTTATCGCTGCTTCACTACCTTCGACATCTACTGAAACCTTCTTTCCGATGGAGCCGGCTCGAAACCAGAATGGCCGAAATATATAATCTGTCTTCTAAACAATTTACGGATCAGTTTCTATTTGTAATTTATTTAAGAAATCTAAAAATGTGTTTAATAATTGCATCATACTAATAGGACTTATCTGAGACTTGCAGATCAATGGAGAATCATATATAGCTTGAGTGAGGATCCAATCAAGTATGTCGATCGGTAGTGAAACTTAATCTTTGCTTTAGCCGACGGTGGATGCCCAATCTGAATTTGAGTTGGAGATTGTTACCTCCCAATACAAAACTCATTATTATCAATATACACCGTCGATCCATCAACTGCCTTCACCATTGGAGCGAGAGGAACAAACTGCTAGATGTCTTTGCCTGAAGATCAGTGGAATTGATCGATAAATACGTTGGTTGACACTTGACATGTGAAAAAGAACGACTGATTGGGATCGGGAGTGATGAATATATTGCACTTGAACATGAGATGAACGATTTGCTGCTCGTTCGATTATTGTTCTTGTTGACCGATCAAAGGTGATGAATGGACCGATTGGAGGCATCCATGATCAGTATTAATAATTCGATTGGTTGGTAATATCCCGATCGATGGTGATGAAGGTTGATTCAACCAATCTAGTTACAAAGGTTGCAATCAATGATGGAATGTTTCAATTTATGATAGGACTTCTGATTCAGAGCATGGATTCGGGCACCTGATTGAACGAATTCCAAATCTGTACCACCAACTCATGTTAGACATTTGGTATTGACGGATCAGAGCATGGGTCTGACCGTTGATCAACAATGGAGCAGCATGGGTCATGCCGAGAATGAGTGGCTCATGAGAGGCGGTGAGGTACCTTAAAACATATACATACAAATATTTGTTTATGTTTTTAGTGTAATCTTGGGCACTTTCGTATTGGACACCTTATCTTCTAATCTGAATGTGTTAGTAAATTCGCGGGATAATGATGAGGTCTTTGTACAATGAGAGGTGATAAAAATTAATAGCTAATATATGTATAGATACAAATTAATAATATATATATAATATCCCTAGCCTACTAGGAAGTATATTAGTTACAAGACAAGTTAGTTTGGTCTACATTTATTTTATTTGTAACGCCTGATTATTTTTTGGATTTTCTTGATAGACATGCCCGCTCACATCGATCTATCTGTCTAGACAAGAAGAGAGAGTGAGAGAGTTTGAAGAGGAAAGAGCAATGCGTGAACATATTATTTTAATCTTTTATGCCACTGCATTGTGTGAGCCTATTATGCCACTGCTCGTGTACATTGC
Source organism: Cornus controversa (assembly GCA_026545225.1). Lineage (NCBI taxonomy): Eukaryota > Viridiplantae > Streptophyta > Magnoliopsida > Cornales > Cornaceae > Cornus > Cornus controversa. The sequence continues at coordinate 721,294 of CM048845.1, read as the reverse complement.
AAAACTTCAAAGGGAATATTACTATGTGCTCGTGTACATTGGAAAACTACTAAGGTGCACAAGTACTATTTTTTGTGAGTGTGTTCATTGCAAAACTAGAAAGGTGCACTTTATTATTCTAATGTTATATTATACAAAATCCTGTACCTTTTACTTTTTAAGAGTTGTTATATTATTATTATATTAATATTATGTTTTCTTTTAACAGTTATATTATTATTAATATATTAATATCATATTTTTAAATTGTTATTTTTACCCATAAAAATTTAATAATTAAATTATTCAACAAAATGAATATAAATTTTTACAAATTTAATAAATCTACTCAAACCTTTCAAGTTATTAATATATTTTATCTATCTAAGTATTTTGAACTTTATTTCAAAAGTTAAAAAGCATATGTATGCCATAGAGTTTGTTTTTGTAATATTTGTAGTACTAATTTTAAGAAGAGAGACCAAGTTTCTACTATACAGCTTGGAGATACCTTTTTTAGTCCAACAGTTTTGTCTTGTGCCTTTTCCAAGTTTCCACCATGGAAAATTTATGGACATCAAAGAAAATGGTAGATAATGCATGTGGAGAGACACTCAACCTCTTAATATATGAAATTATGTCGAATATATATATATATATATATATATATGTGGGCCAAAATAATAAAGGATTGAACAGGCCCAATCAGACCCAAAACATGCAAATAGTGGGCTGGGCCAGAATAATAAAAGACTGAACAGGCCCAATCAGACCCAAACATGCAAATGGTGGGCTGGGCCAGAATAATAAAGGGCATAATAGACCTAAGCAGACCACAAATAACACAACAAATATAGACCAATACAGGTATGACACAACACCCGCACTACCACCTCTTGCTTCGTATGACATGAACGATCTACTCATCAAAGATAAAGACAACCGAGGATAATGATTAAAGGCGAGGTCATCGTTATCATGCCACCTCATGCTCGGGAAAGTAGTATAAAAGGAGAGAGACCCCATTGTAAAGAGGAGGATTTTTTTGAGTGAAATAAGACAGAAAATATTCATATCGACAACATCTGTTCTTTGTTTATTAACATTTGCTATTATTATATAAATTAGTCTATGTTTTCATATTTTTTGACACCTACACTTTGGCACCGCCTGTGGGAATTTTGACGAAAAGATCCACATAATTACCGAAATATATTATTCAAAACGTAATGGTTGGGTCCACTCGAGCGGCCATTTATACCGATGACTCCCCGCCAGTTATAGGTGACGAAGAACGTGAGAGTAACGATGCGTTAAGACATCAAGTAGAGATGCTACAACAGGAAAATGCGCGACTACGTGATGAAGTGCAAGGAGACAGACATTTGCCACCAGAACCTGTTAACCATTCCAGCCATCAGCATGAAGACATGGAACACCGAGCACGAGCACATAAACGCTTTGAGAGGGATACGGCGAATGAAGAGCCCACAAGATATCTTGTACGCGCTGAGCCGAGTTTTGATGTCGATCCGGTACGATCGGAGGAACTGAAGACAATACATGAGCAAATTCAAAAAGAAGTAGATATGATCAGACGTGATTTCCGAACCAAAACTCCTTAGACTTGGCTGCGCAAGTGGTGAGAGATGTTCTACAGTCACCTTTTGCAAAGCATATATTGCAATCAACTATTCCTGCAAAGTTCAAAATACCTTCGTTCACCAGTTTTGATGGATGAACTGATCCCATCGAACATATTTATCACGTCCAGCAACGGATGTCTCTAAATACCGATGATTATAATCTTATGTGTCGAATGTTTTCAACTACTCTCAGTGGTTCAGCACTGATATGGTTCAAACAGCGACCCCCAAGAACGATTGATAACTTCCAAGCTCTTTGTGAGCAATTCATCACTCAATATGTGGGTAATCGGCGACCTAAAAAGACAATGTCCTCTTTGTTCACCCTCAAACAAGCTAATGGGGAGCCATTGAAAAATTTCCTTGCTCGTTTTAATCTCAAAATATCTCTGATCGATGGATGTGATCAGTCTACAGCGGTAGAAGCTTTCCGAGTAACTATGAACAATGGCACCGAATTTTACCGAGCACTGTTAAGAAAACCCCCAAAAAATATGGGCATATTGAACAGCAAAGCTCAAGGATATATTGCCATCGAAGAGGACGAGTCCTGTCAAATTCAACCCTCATCTCTCATCATCGTGGCCCCCCCCAAGAAATAGGCTGTTGGTCAACCTACCGAACGGAAATCGATCGACTCCCTCCAACCTTACCTCTGAAAAAAGACCCAGGATTGACCGAAAGGAAACCCCTCTAAAAGTAACTTTGAGTCGTTTGTTCCAAGAAACGGTCGGTCGGGGCATATTTAGGAATCCCCCTCATTTGACTGCTCCAGTTGAATCAAGAGACAGAACCAAACACTGCTCTTTCCATAAAGATGTGGGACACACCACAACGATTGCCGAAATTTATGTAACCAGGTAGAACTCCACATATCTAGGGGAGAATTGTCAGATTATGTATTTTCTGATGCTCCTTCTCGTACCATTACACCTCATTCCACACGGAAAGCAAATGAGGTGTCACCGGCAAAAGTCATCGACACCATTCATGGACACGCCCAGCAATGGAAATCTGATGTTCACACCATTAAGGGATGGCGAAGAACGAACGCGAAAAAAGCAATGGCAATATGCAATTTTCCAGAAGAGCGTGTATCTACCGACATTACGTTCCATCGATGGGACATGTTCAAAGTACAGACACCGCACGAAGACCCGTTGGTCCTTACTTTGACAATAGCAGGTTCCCTCGTTCGATGCATCCTTGTTGATACGGGATCTAGTGCCAATGTGATGACCCGTTCAACCTTTGAACAATTGGGTTTCACTACACATCAAGCCATTCAAACCCACAATCCCCTTGTTGGGTTTGACGGAACTCGAGTAACTCCTTTCGGAACTGCCCTCCTTCCAATAGTAGCGGCGCATAGAACTTTGAACGAAGTCTTTGTAATCATTGAGGTTAATTCACCTTACAATGTTATCCTTGGCAGAAGATGGATTCATAGGATGAGAGGGGTTCCCTCAACACTCCACCAAGTGATGAAATGCTTGTCAATCAATGGACAGAGCACTGAAAATATTTGGGGCGACCAAGAGGCAGCTCGAATGTGTTATGCTGTTGCATTAAAGGGTACAGAATCTATCGAGGTAATTTCGGATACTCAATGTCCTTCTCAATAGCAATTAACAACATGCCATGCAGGGAAGAAAAACGACGACGACTGCCAAATTCACACCCCTGAAGACCTGCTGGTAGTGCAGATAGATCCCACTGACGTGACCCGAACGATCCGGATAGGGTCCCATGTTACACGGGTAGAGAAAAAAGAACTCACACAATTGCTTCATCGCAATCTAGATGTTTTTGCATAGGATCATACAGGAATGATAGGAATTCATCCCAACACAGCGTGTCACAGTTTGAACGTCAATCCAAATATCAAACCCGTGAAGCAACGCCAACGACGATTTGCGCATGAGCGCAATCATATCATTGATGAAGAAGTGCAGAAATTGCTTAACGCCGGTCTGATTCGTGAAGTATACTATCCTAACTGGATTTCTAATGTGGTTGTCGTTCAGAAGAAAAATGGAAAATGGAGGGTGTGCATTGATTTTACTAACTTGAACAAAGCTTGTCCAAAGGATAGCTACCCCTTACCAAAAATCGATCAAATGATAGATGCCACTACCGGTTATGAGAAATTAAGTTTCCTGGACGCTTACTCCGGCTATAATCAAATTCTGATGAATTCCAGTGATGAGGAGCGAACATCTTTCATAACCGAACGAGGCACCTATTGCTACCGGGTAATGCCCTTCGGGTTAAAGAATGCTGGGGCAACATTTTAACGTATGGTCAATAAAGTATTTTCCAAACAACCGGGTCACACTATCGAAGCTTACATTGACGATATTGTTGTCAAAAGTCGAAAGAAAGTGGATCATAACAAAGATTTGCAAGAAATCTTCGATGTGCTCCGAAGACATCGCATCAAGTTAAATCCCACAAAGTGTACATTCGGGGTTACCGAAGGCAAGTTTTTGGGTCATATTGTCAGCCGTTCCGGGATAGCTGCCAGTCCAGAGCAAGCTAAGACAATTGTAGAACATCCTGAACCCAAAACCTTCAGAGATTTACAAGTACTTACAGGCAGAGTCGCCGCATTAAGCAGGTTTATTTCCAAGTTATCAGACAAGTGTAAACCCTTCTTTGAGGCAATCCGATCCAAAGGAAGAACCATTTGGCAGGAGGAACAACGAATTGCTTTAGCCAACCTCAAAAAATATATGATCAATCCACCTATTCTCACTGTGGCATCCGAAGGCGAGCGATTATATCTTTACTTGGCAGTTTCCTCTTCATCCACCAGTGCTGTACTCCTGAGGGAAGAAGACCACAAGCAATATCCAGTTTACTATTCCAATAGGTCAATGACTGACCTTGAACAGCGATACAATCCAACCGAAAAAGTTATTTTAGCTCTCGTTCAGGCCAAAAAGAAATTACGGCATTATTTCGAATCACACCCCATTATAGTAGTAACTACCTGTCCCATCCGCAACATATTGAGCAAACCGGATATATCAGGCCGTTTGTCTAGATGGGCCATCGGGTTTAGTTCCTTTGACATCACTTATGCTCCTCGAACAGCCATTAAAGGACAGGCCGTGACTGATTTTCTCCTCGAATACGATGACGAAAAGCCTATCGAAGAAGAACAAGAGCCCGAATGGAAAATGCACATTGATGGGTCCACAAATCAAAAAGGGGTAGGCATCGGAATTGAAATACAAGCTCCCGAGGGATCCATATTGCAACAGTCGCTTCGATTAGATTTCCCTGCATCGAATAATGAAGCTGAGTATGAGGCCCTTATCCATGGTCTGAAACTTGCCCGAGAATTACAAGTACGCAACCTCCATGTTAGTTGTGACTCCCAATTAGTGGTCAACCAACTGATCTAAGAATACGCTATAAGAGATGAACGAATGCGTGCTTATCAGGGTATGGCTCGGTCAATCATAGCCCATATACTGACATTTACCATAGTTTACATCCCTCGATCAGACAACTTGCAAGCTGACAGTTTAGCTTATGCAGCTTCTCATGCTAACAGTGATCTTGTTCGATCAATTCCTTTGGAAGTTGTCCATGAACCTAGCATATCATCTCCGGCACAAGTTCTATGCATCCCTACAGAGCCAAGTTGGATGGATCCTCTGCGGATATATCTTGAAGAGGGCTTGCTACCCCCGTCCAAGGAAGAGGCTAAAAGGATACGTCTAACTGCTCCTAAATATGCCATAATTCATAACCAATTATATCGACGTTCACATTCCGGGCCCTATTTGCGATGCATAACCCCTCAAGAGGCCCAACAAGTACTTAATGAAGTTCATAACGGTGAATGTGGAAATCACTCAGGAGCTAGATCCCTTGCTCACAAGATTCTTCTTCAAGGGTACTTTTGGCCAGATCTAGCCAAAGACGCACAAAACCATGTTTTGAAATGTGACAAATGTCAAAAATACGCTCCTACCCGACATCAACCTCCGGAGGAGCTTAATTTAATGACCAGCCCATGGCCTTTCGCCAGGTGGGCTATGGATATAGTGGGCCCCCTGCCACGGGCTCCAGGAAACAAAAAATACGTGTTGCTGGCCACCGATTATTTCACCAAATGGGTAGAAGGCAAGGCTTATGTCACCATTTCACAAATGGAAGTAAAGAACTTTATATGGTCCCATATTATCTGCAGATTTGGACTTCCTGATTTAATTACAACAGACAATGGTACCAACCTAGCCAGGTCGGATATACAGACATTTCTAAAAAAGTATGGAATTAATCAGAAGAAATCTTCTCGGTCCTACCCTCAAGGCAACAGACAAGCTGAAATAACCAATCGTACTATCTTCCAGTGCCTCAAGAAAAAAGTTGACAGACCGAAAGGGAAAATGGCTTGAAGAGCTTCCCAAAGTTTTATGGGCATACCGAACAACCCCAAAAAGACCCACAGGGGCAACCCCGTTCAGTCTTACATACGGCACCGAAGTCGTCATACTGATCGAAATCAATCTGCCTACACTTCGTTTGGACAGTTATCAAGATGAATACAATAACCGAGCGTTAGAACAAAATCTAGATTTACTGGATGAACGAAGAGAGACAGCCTTGATACGATTGGCATCGTATCACCAGATGATCACCAACAATTACAACAAGAGGGTCAAACCCCGATCATTTTCAGAAGGAGACTTGGTACTCAGAAAAATAGAGATAGATACTAAAGAGCAAAATGCTGGAAAGTTAGCATCCAATTGGGAGGGACCATACGAAGTCACGGAAGAGATTGGTAGAGGAGCATACCGTTTACGACGTGTCGAAGACGGAGCAAATGTTAAGCTCCCATGGAATGCATCTAAATTGAGACGATACTATATGTAAATTATGAACACGAACATGTATATCCAAGATGAACATATGTTGATGATACTCTGTCATCTATATAGAACATCAAAGAGCAAAACTGCCCGAAGGAATGATGCACCAATGGGATAACCGATCGAAGTCATAAATCGAAAGGTTGAACTTATTGCTCTTAGAACAAACTCATACCGAACAAAGAACAGTATCGAACATGAACATAACATAACAGTTAAAAGATATGACCAATCAACAGTTTCTTAGCAGTTCATATCGCAAAATGATGGTGTTTATAACTTAAACAAAAAGAGTTTTTACATTCAACACTTGTGCCAAAATTCAAAATTTCCCAGTTTGCAATACACCAAACTTGAACGACCACATAATTTCAAATTCATCCAGTGTTTCATGTCTGCGGTTGCACCGTCTCTTGATCTTCAGTAAGTGCTTGGACTTCAGGAACTGGTTGATCGCTAACAACCCCATCGTCCGGTCGTTCGATCGGCATCACCCCTTCGGTACCCTCATTTAAGACCTCTTAAGCAGCTTTAGCTGATAAATCTGCTAGTATGGGCTTCAGTAAGTCACCAATAACGCCCTCCTCTGCGGTTATTTCAGGATCATCATAACGACCTCCCATCACCCCTGACTCTTGATCACACTCTGCAGGACCACCTTTGTAGACAGGACTTTCAGATACTCGATCTTCATATCCAGTCCTATAAGCCATAGCATTACTCACTTGACAGACACGGAACATCCTTCGAAAAAGAGCTTGCACAGCCACTTCCAATTTTTGATTGGCTTCAACGAGGGATTGGTTAACTACAGTGAGTTCAGCTACTCGAGCTTCAGCCACCTCCCTTTCCTTCTTTGCTTTGCCATAGGCATTGGAATACCTCTTCAATTTTTCATCTGATTCTTTGAGCTTGGCTTGTTCGGTCGTGATTGCCCCCATTGCAGTCCCCAACCGTTCGGTCAGCTTTGCGTTTTCTTCAGTTATCTTCTTCTTCTCTTCTTTAACACTCTCCAATTGGGTGGATGTAATCTCTAACCTACGGCACAATGTCATCGTAGCAAAATGACTCTGCAAAAATTCCAGTACCAACAGTAAAACAAAATTTTCGGTCAAAATACGATAACAATAAAATGCATGCAAATCAAAGTTCAAGAATTGAGCAAAACCTTTAGGGAACAAAGAGGGGCCATGTCCAAAAGCTCGGTCAAGCTAATATCATCCATAGCCTTCAAGTCCAAAGGAGGCCACATCCCCTAAGCGAGTGAACGGCAAGTATGAATGTCCCAAAAATTGGAGTCATTCACAATCAATACAGCTCCATTTGACTTAGTCAAATGTGGCACCCATGGATCTGATGCATGGGTCCTACCCGATCCCGAAGAAGAAATTATCGGTACACGCAATGAACTACCAGATCCCTGAGTGATCGAGCGAGAAGTAACTCCGGTAATAACCTCGCTCACCTTGGTACGCTTTTGAACATGTCCTTCTGACTGTTCACTTATCTGGTGCGCCTCACCCATCAACCCCTTTCGCTTTGCAACCGGATCCGCTCGATCTGTACCAGCAGGAATGAAGGTGCTGCAATCCTGTTCTGCCACCTTCTTATTCTTAGATGTCCTGACTGTGATTGGAATACTCATGTTTGTGGCCTCACTTGCCTGCTGAGCAATTAATTGTAAAATGGCAGGAACTACAAGATCTTTAACGCTCGGACGGTCAGACCAAACTTTAAATTGTAAAGTCTTCACTCGGCTACTTTCTTCCGCTGCTGGTATAGCAAAATCGTGATCTGCACGAGCCAGTCACATGATTAATATTGCACAGACATTATTAGTTAAAAACACATAGATTATAAACAGAGATAGTACCTAAATGACCAAACTTCTTAGGAATAGGGAACTTCTCTGAGCTTGGCACACTCCAATCCCCTCCTACCACCACTAACTTCCCTTTCCACCCCTTATCCGAAGAAAGTTTGTCAGTACAAATCGCCCTACGAGACTTAGAAAATAAATGGTATTGATCTCGTTCATCCTTTATCCTTACTACCCGATAACACACCATCAAATCATCAAAGTCTAAATTTAAGGAACGAGTACAGTTTAAAGCTAACAAATAGGACACTACCCTAAAAAAGTTTAGGTTTACTTGCAAAGGTGCAAGACCGATCGTGTTCAAAACCAACTGATAAAAGGGATGAAGAGGAAAACGCAGAGCAGGAAGATGACCTACGAACAGAAGAATTTCTCCCTCGTTTACACCTTCACCCGAGCAAAAATTATGTGTGCTCGGGTAATGACGTAAAGACACATTGCTGGGAATTTCCCTATCCCTCCGAAGTTTCGCCAAACTAAACTGACTATTCCTACCTTCTAAGTCAGATGGCACCAGATCCTCAGGTCTTACATTTCCAATCTGTTCCACCGATTTAGAAATTATACCAGCCTCACCCCCATCCCTCAAAACTGACCTAGATTCACTACCACTATCACTGGTAGATTCACTACCACTCCGAGAACTATCATCTTCCCCCATCTCCTATTATATCAGCACAATCTGAATCTAAATGATTAATAAAAAAATCAATCAAAACAAACACTGGCCTCTGCAAATGACGCCGAGTGCTATTTCTGATTTACAGAGCGTTCTGGCCAAAATAAAAAGTTAAAACTTTCCTGGTTTTGCCTTTATATAACACCACCCTGCGTCAATTTCGAGATTTCCTCGAAAACCCAAACGTCCAGTTTGTTCTAACGTATCACACCACCCTGCGTAAATTCCGAGATCTCCTCGAAAACCCAAACGTCCAGATTATTCAAACTTATCGGGCGGAACATTAACTATAAATTCCCTTCCATTTATACCTTCCAAAATGCAAGGTAAATTTAGGGGCAAAGTGTGGGCCAAAATAAGGGCCAAAATAATAAAGGATTGAACAGGCCCAATCAGACCCAAAACATGCAAATGGTGGGCTGGGCCAGAATAATAAAAGACTGAACAGGCCCAATCAGACCCAAACATGCAAATGGTGGGCTGGGCCAGAATAAGAAAGGGCAGAACAGACCTAAGCAGACCATAAATAACACAACAAATATAGACCAATACAGGTATGACACAACACCCGCACTACTTCCTCTTGCTTCGTATGACATGAACGATCTACTTATCAAAGATAAAGACAACCGAGGATAATGATTAAAGGCGAGGTCATCGTTATCATGCCACCTCATGCTCGGGAAAGTAGTATAAAAGGAGAGAGACCCATTGTAAAGAGGATGATTTTTTTGAGTGAAATAAGACAGAAAATATTCATATCGACAACATCTGTTCTTTGTTTATTAACATTTGCTATTATTATATAAATTAGTCTATGTGTTCATATTTTTTGACACCTACAATATATATATATACATGTGTGTGTGAGATATGCGGTTACTTGTGACTGTCCAAAATTTATTTCTCAACACACATTGAATGAGAAAGTATTGAATGTTTCTGTAGTATCATATTTTTTTACCCATTCAATTCATAATAAATAAATATTTCTTATAATTAAAGAAAATAAAAAAAATTTATCCTTTCGATGTGTAAGGAGTATCATACCCATGTGATATTCAATAATTTCTCACATTGAACATGATAAAATAATTTTTTTTCAACTAATATTGCAACAAGACAAAAATTAGAAGTATGATAATAATGCAATAATCAAGATTTAAATAGTATGTTATTCTTTGCAAAAAAATATAATAAAGAAAAATTCAGAAACAAAATATAGTAAATACAAACATTAAGTTCATAAAATTGCAGTAATAAATCTGAACAAGAAGAGGAGAAAAAATAAATAAGAAGAGATAAAAAAATTACTTCTCATATATCATGCATGAAGAATAAATTTTAAGCAGAAAAATAAAAAGAAAAGAATAATGAGAGAACTTAAAAAATTAGAGTTTAATTGAAGGCGGGGATGCAAAATTTTTGGAAGATAATCAAAGAAATTTAAAGAAGAAAAATATTAAAGAGATAAAAATTAGAGATATTTTTTTTAAAGAAATGAAAATTTTAAAGGATCATTTTGTAAAATATCACAAAATTACACACCAAAGAGTTATATATATATATACACACACACACACTAAGGGGCAGCTGCCGCCCTAAGCCTATGGTGGCTCCGCCCCTGGGCATTACCTCCATTTTCAAGTTTGTTGTATTTGAGTCATCATTTTGGCAGATTTCAATTGGATAATGTTAGATTCCATCTACACATTAGGATAGTGGAATAACTTTAGTGATCTAGTGAGAATGCTTTCAAGCCAAGTCATTCCAAAGTCATCATATATCATGAATAATTTTACCTTTAAAATGGTCAAACTTGATTAGCATATAGTAGTATGTACAGACACACACACACACACACACATATATATATATATATATATATATGTATATATATGTATATGAGATCATAAAATTAATTTATTTGCTAAAATGAGAAAGTGTCTTGTACGATCCCTAGAAAACAATGTGTATGATTCGGGTTGGACAATGCGACACAGCCGTTAGACAAAACATATCATTCCAAACTCACGATACTTTCCCCTAAACTATACATATCCATACATATACAGATTAAAAATTTTAGGTTTCAAATTAATTAACTTAATTGTCAATAGTTTACGTGTATAGATACAGACATGCACATTGTCCAATTTTTGTGGTCTCATAAAATCATATAAAATTAATATACTATTAGGCTTGAATTAACATATAAATATATATATAAATATATCTATATATATTCTTTAAAATTATAACATATATCACTAAAGAAAGTGAAGAAGAGAATGGTCTTTGGAGAGTGAAGCTCGACAATTATATAGTGTAATTTATCGAAAAATAATAATTATTATATAAAATATGAATCAAGTGATAAACATATTCGTCAGACATATTAAACAAGCTAATTGACTGTTTCACAATAGCTAGATGCATTAATGTTTCACGACCTATCTAGTCAGTGAGAATAGCATAACTCTTATTATACTAGACATATTTCGATTAGCATATCAAATGTCTTGAATCAATAAATTGTTATCTAATTTGTATTATGTTGTGTTTGGGAATACTTAATCGACTTTAAATTAAATTTTATTTAATTTCAAATTTAAGTTGCGAATTCCATGCCTCCAAACATAGCATTATTTCTTAAAAAGTAAAATGTAACATGATTTTAATATAACATTAGAATAATAAAGTTTCAACCGAATTTTCATGACCCAGATCCTAGCTCCATTGCATGTGTTTCAACCGAATTTTCAACAATTAAAGTCATGTCTCCTGTTTCTAATGCATGCCTCTTGCAAACTCACGTGAATGCTTTATACCACTCACTGTTATCACCTGCAAACCAACTACACAGTCTTTTGATGTCTATTTTGTATGCATTACCCATCATCCTAGATAAACCTATTTGAGGTTGGTGATGGGAGATTTAAGAGTGATAAACATAGATTAACATTGTTTACAAAAAAAAAATTAAATTAAATATTTTATATTTTTCAAAATTTAAAACATAATGAAATATGAATTTAATGATAGATTATCTGTTTTTGACACATGAAATATTTGCACTATATTAATATAATATATATATGTGGTCAAATATTTGCACTATATTAATATAATATATATATGTGGTCAATTTGCTATTAGTACCCTATATATATATATATATATATATATATATATATATATGCTTTTCATTTTTTATCTTTTTACTTAAAAGCTCATAACTTTGAGTACAAATAATATTTTTTGATGAAACTAATTTTGTTAAATAAAATAATCCGAGAACTTTAATTTGAGTATAATTTAGACTATGTTTTAATTTAAGACAAAAAAGTTATGATTTTTTTAATTTATTCTACACTTAAAATAATTTTTCACAAATTTAAAATTATTTTACTCACAATTAAAATATTTCTTCACACTTAAAACATATACATACACATATTTATTTATTATTTTAGTGTAATCTCTGGGTACTATAAAACAGGGCTTAATTTATACAACTTTTCATAAATTAAAAAAAAAGTGCAAGCATAAAAGTGAGAGACAACAAAAGTAAAATGACAGAAGTATTGGCTCGGGACACAATGCAAGAAATGATACTTTGAAAGAACGGTGAGAAACTAACTACATGTAAAAAGCAAAGAAAGAGAGAAGCAGAGATTGCCAATTTCTTATTAGTTTGTTAAGGCTACTTTGTCAAGTCGACTAAATCTTACAATCCTATTCTTACTTTTATAACATTTCTTATCTTATTTGATACGGCATTTCACTCCAAAGTATATAACGAATTTAATAGAAATTATATATACAAATAAAATATAAAATAATAATAACAAATAAAGGAGTGTGAACCACTGTATATGCAGCAATCTATTTCTATACAAAGAAATTATATAGAAATTCAATTGTAGTGCATGCCCAGCCGTCAAATTCACATATATTTTCATATTTTTAGTATTTAATTTTGCAAATATATTAAACTACTATATTTTGATTTTATTATTTTATATTTTTTTACCCAATTTTATGCATGTATTAAATAAATAAATGTGCAATAAAATGATGATTTAAAATGATAATATTTAATATTATAATTTTATAAATGTAACATTTAATTAAACTAATCTAGTTAATTTAACCTAAATGATTTATGCACTATTATTAAAATCTAATATTAACTAAATAAATAAAATTTATATCATTATGTCAAGTTCATATATATGTTAAACCATATAGATTATAAACAATAATTTAGGGTTTGTTATTCGTATATTTATATATTATATTAAATATATATATATATACATCATAAGATACGAATAGCAAATTGATCATATATATATATATATGTATATATATATATGTGTATATATATATATGTGTATATATATATATATATATGTATATATATATATGTGGTGAGTTTGCTATTAATACCCTCTATATATATGCGCGTTCGTTTTTTTATTTATTTTTTTATCTTTTTACTTAAAAGTTTATAACTTTTAGTACAAATAATATTTTTTGATGAAACTAATTTTGTTAAATAAAATATTTCGAGAGCTTTAATTTGAATATAATTTAAGTTATGTTTAAACTTAATAAAGTAATTTTACACAAATTTAAAATTATTTTACATGATTAAAATATTTCTTAATACACTTAAAACATATATATACATACAAATATTTGTTGATGTTTTTAGTGTAATCTCGGATACCTTCGTACTGGACACCCTATCTTCTAATCTGAATGTGTTAGTAAATCCGGGGAATAATGATAAGTCTAGGTAATAAAAATTAATAGTCAATATATATATGTATAGATACAAATTAAAAGACAAGTTGGTTTCGTGTACATCTAACTCCTGGCTAATTTTTGATTTCTTTTATAGATATGCTCGCTCATATCAGATCTCTATCTCAACAAGACAGCACACTTTGCACTCTATACTATAAATGAATAGACACTCGCTGACATCTTCTGATCTGTGGTGGGTCATCACATCTTCTCTTAGCAGGCATATTTGTACGTTATTGAAAACACTGTAAGATGAAAATAATAAAAAAGCCAACTATAGCTAATAAAAATGTCCAATACAGAGAGAGGAGAGAGAAAGTGATATATTTTGACAGCAGTCGCACTTTTCCTTTTTCTAGAGAGAGAAAAAGCCCGCTACAGTTAACAGTCAGGTTCAATAAAAATAAATCTCTGCATTCCATTTATTATCTTTTCCAACTTACCTACCAATACACCCTTACCCCCTGCCCAATTTAACAGTACACCTCTACGTACTCAGTCCTGACACACCCATTCCCCTCCCCCACTGCTAACGTACGCCACCAACTGGCGATCTTTACTTTTCTTTACCTTGTTTTCGTGTCTACAATATGCGTGGTGATGGTGGTGGTGCAGAGTACTGTTTTTAGCTACAGACCGTAAGACTTTATTCATTGTACTGATTTCTCTTCCTGTCCTTTTTCTACTTGTATTTTCTTGGACTGGGACAGGCTAGAATGCGCCGCGTGATGCTGTTCACACGTGGTGGGTCCAGAAAAACCATCACACATATCTGTTCCTTCGTTTTGAGGCGTTGCGGGGTCCGTTTGCCACGTGGCAAGTGATTATATTGTTGCCTTGGTGTGGTCATCCTCACCGACCATTATCAGGTCACGTGACTTGTCCAATGAGATTGACCGACCATTATCAGGTCACGTGACTTGTCCAATGAGATTGATTTTGTACTAGTTACTCCTATAATGTCAATATTTAATAAAGATCAATTATAATTATTTTTTTTACTTTTTCAATGAGCAATTCTTTTACTCTCTCATTTGATATTTTAAATTTAATTTTGATTAGCCCAACACAGTTGTGGCTGTTAAACGAAAAGTGGGTTTCAATAATAAAAATATTACAAATAAAATATATACAGTAATCTTATGGAGGCCAAGTAAAAGCAAATTATGTTAGCTTGTGTTATGTAACATTAACGTTATATGTTTATTATTATTATTTTATTATTTGAGTCATAATCTTGAGATTATAAAAGAGGAAAAAATCGGCGAAAGGACAAAATTATATATATACACACGCGCATATACATATTCAAATATGCAAATGTGATGGTGTAGTAAAAAGTAGTGAAAGCTCGGGGGAGAGAAAAAGAGACATAGAAGATGATAAAATTGAAGAGAGATAAAGTGTCAGACCCATTTTGATGATGTGAAAAGTAATTAAAAAAAAAAAACAATTATATATGTGGAATTGACCCTTGGTTCTGACTGTTCACTAGAGAAATTGCTAGAGCATACCATTATTACCCGAATCTTCTAAACTGAATGTGAGTCTGTCCCTGATAGTGGGGATAATGATGTCTTTGTATGTGGCAAAAACAAACTCTATGCTTTTTAACTTTTGAAATAAGTTCAACATACAAAGACATCATTATCCCCACTATCAGGGACAGACTCACATTCAGTTTAGAAGATCCGGGTAATAATGGTATGCTCTAGCAATTTCTCTAGCGAACAGTCAGAACCAAGGGTCAATTCCACATATATAATTGTTTTTTTTTTAATTACTTTTCACATCATCAAAATGGGTCTGACACTTTATCTCTCTTCAATTTTATCATCTTCTATGTCTCTTTTTCCCTCCCCCGAGCTTTCACTACTTTTTACTACACCATCACATTTGCATATTTGAATATGTATACGCGCGTGTGTATATATATAATTTTGTCCTTTCGCCGATTTTTTCCTCTTTTATAATCTCAAGATTATGACTCAAATAATAAAATAATAATAATAAACATATAACGTTAATGTTACATAACACAAGCTAACATAATTTGCTTTTACTTGGCCTCCATAAGATTACTGTATATATTTTATTTGTAATATTTTTATTATTGAAACCCACTTTTGAAATAAGTTCAAAATACTTAAATATTAATCCAAAAAGAGGAGAAAGAATAGTTATGGGAGGGAGGGACGTAGAGGTTGCAGATAGGGGTGGCAACGGGGCGGGTTCACCTAAACCCTACCCCGCCCCGTTAACATAATACATATACCATACCCGTTAAAAACCCGACACGGGTTATTAGTAGTCCTACCATACCCGCCCCGCTAGAACAATCACCGCCCCGCCCCTCCCCGACCCGACCCGCTAACATGTTTTTTTATGGTTAAGTTGTTAC